>CM067509.1:23575993-23913493 GCA_034509495.1 Acestrorhynchus altus
ATATATATATATATATATATATATATATATATATATATATATATATATAAACGACCTGCTGAAAATATCAATCAATAAACAAAAGGTACAATTTCCTCAAACATATTTCACTTAAAATGTTGACCAACTGAAGATCACCATCATAGAATGTTACACTGCTGTAATAAAAGCCAGATCTGTGTCTCACCCTCCAAGACAGACCCTCCTCCACAGCCACTGACAGGGCCTCTGATGGGTTCTCGATCACACGGCTCCTGTGCCCTGAGAAGTCCATGGCCACAAGAGAGTTCTCCGAGATACTTCTCTACACAACACACATAAATCACATTAAGCACACATGTAGACTGAGCACACACAATAACTTCTATTCATTCAGTTCACACACACAAAGGAAAGACTCGACCAAAACACTTTTATCTTTGTGGAGTCATGCTGCCACCCAGTGTTCTAATCATGTAACACGTTCAGAGCAGCAGTATTAGGAGGCTTATAGAGTGAGGGGTCATTTGTGTGAATTAGGGGATTTCATATATTGACAATAGGACTCGCAGCTTCGATGGGCTCTCTAAGCTGTCACACTCACTAGCTTTCCATCCTTCATAATCGCTAAGGAAAAGGAAAAGATTCTTTTGTCAAGATTACTGAGCGTGCACTTAGAAACTGACACAGTTTATGCACCTTTAGGCTTGCAAGTCACAAAATCCTTAAGGACCATTTAAACAAAGTGGCCAGTGTTCAGTTCTCATGTATAGACATTCCTCCATGTGCAAAGTGTGGGTCTGTTTCACAAAGTTCAATTGTGGATAACTAACCAGGGGTGAGTTTCCTGAAAATCATCAATCTTAGCCAATATCAAACAAACTAATGAAGAATGTTAAAAAGAATGAGTCGCTTCAGTGAGTTTACTGAAGAGTTTCATAACCCAAGTCAATGAGCTCAAAGAATGTCTTTG
The DNA here is from genome assembly GCA_034509495.1 of Acestrorhynchus altus. NCBI lineage: Eukaryota > Metazoa > Chordata > Actinopteri > Characiformes > Acestrorhynchidae > Acestrorhynchus > Acestrorhynchus altus. Next base: position 23,576,946 of record CM067509.1, read on the forward strand.
TTGACTGTGTTGAAAAAAACACTGCAACCAGTAAACCCTCAAACATCGATTCAACTCAAATGTCCAGTATGTCCAGTATAATTACACTTAAAAATATGTAACTCTGTTAAAAACTATTATTATTATTATTATTATTATTATTATTATTATTATTATTATTATTATTATTATTATTATTATTATCATACTCAAAGCTCAAAGTAGGAAAGCCCATGAACATATTTGACTTTTTAATATATTTCAAGCTGAAATAAACAATTGAAGAAATATTTTTAATCTTTTTTTTAATCTTTTGCAAAAATGTGATTAACAGAAATGCAATTTTCTTGTGAGGAAAAAGTTAAGATATCTAACATATTTATTACTATTTAAGACAAATGTGTTAAAATTACAATCAAGTGCACCACACCATCTGCAAATGATTAGACCATCATTAGACCATCATCATCATTGGACTTATAAGTGACTCTTACAACAGTTGATGTCAAAGTGCATACATCTACCATCGGAAAGAGTGTGAAGCATGAAAGTGGTTCCATGGTTTGGGCCTGCTACAGCAGGACCTGGAGAACTCCATCATAGAAACCACTATGAAATCTTTATTGTGTCAGAGTGGGCTTGAGGAAAATGTAAGGTCACTGTGAGAAGACTGATGCTGAAATGTCACATAGTGTCAGAGACTGATGGAAGTTTTTTCTTCACAAGAAAACTGCATTTCTATCAATTACATTTTGCATACATTCTTCAGAACTCTTAAGAACAGATCCAGGTCTGTATGGTCTAATTAGGTCCACATCTAAGAATAACTTTGTACTGTCAAATTCAAATGTAGGAAAGGAACACACTGAGAGCTTTTCTGAGAATCCAAACTGGCCTGTTGACTCTTACAACGTACTGCAAGTCACCTCATGTTTCATACTTCAGCCACAGACACATCTGAAGTTCCACATTACAAACTGATGGGTCATTGCTCATTTAAGCATGAACCTAGGAAAGGCACGTGTGCACACACACACACACACAAGCACACACAAACACACACACACATAAACACACACACACATAAACACACACACACATACACACACACGTGTGTGTGTGTGTGTGTGTGTGTGTGTGCATGTGTGCGTGTGTGTGCATGTGTGTGTGTGTGTTTAGACTGGGATGAGGCATGCATGCACGTGTGTCCAGGTCAGGACACACTCTATCTATGCGTTCCTCTAACAACAAGGCCGAGGTGATGAGTTGTAAAGTCAGCAAACAGCTGATGTGGGGATAAATTTAGAGCAGGTCTGGCTCCCCCAGCATGTCCCAGACACAAAAATAGCTCAGGGGCTTACTTACACACAATACGTTCATTTAGAGGAAAAATGACTTAATTGTTCTCAGAACGGAATATGAAACTACAGGCTCCCATTTATGGCATCTTTGAGAAGCCTTGCTAGACAGAGGGCCTGTATCCAGTAATTCACAGAACAGTGTGTCCAAATGTTTGTGGACAGCCCCTCTAATGAATGCATTCAGCTAATTTACGTTGCAACCATTGCTGACCTAGATGTGCAAATTTACATACAGATTGTCTAGTCTGTGTTAAAAAGTACTGCTAGTAGAATAGGACTCTCTGGAACAGATAACCATGAACCAATGATGCCTGATGCTGGGTGTGGGCTGGAGTATAAAGCCCTCCAGCACTGAGCTATGGAGCAGTGACTCTGGGTTCTCTGGAGTAATGGTGCAGCATCCAATACGTTTGGGATGAGTTGGGGAGCTGAAAATAAGGTGTAGTGGTAATCATCCAACATCCTAATTTCACTAGCATTTTTGTAGCTTAATGCCCTCAAGTCTTCACAGCAATGTTCCAAAAGCTAGTAGAAAGTCTAGCAGAGACCGTTACGACAGTTAATGTAAGGCAGGATACATTCTTTTTAATACCTTTATTTTCAGATGAAACAACAAGTGTGTCCTAATACTTTTGTCCATTATATATAATCTATAATAATCCTATATAACCCTGATGAAGGATGGAGGTGATGAAGGATGGAGTAATGAATAAACGAACTCACCATTGGGGAGTTTTTCTGCTTCTGATGAGGCTGGATGAAATTTTGGTACAGCTGCATCCCAAACTGCACACATTACAACAACCCCATGTTAGACAGATCATGCAGATGTGAAGATCACAGAATGACACTCTTCATACCTCCATGCTTCCATAAGATACACTCTACAAAGAGTACACTCTAAAAAGGAAGGTGCTACAATGGCTTCTTTGAGCTTTACCATAGAAGAACCGTTTTATGTAAATGTGATATGAGTGTGAACCTTAAAGTTGGTAAAGAACCCTGTGTGAATTATCAGAGTTCGAGTGAGGCATGATAGTAGGTGCCACATGGATCAGACATTTTGTGGGTATTTCACATTCCTCAGTCCAGTGTCGTGTATCAGGAAAACATGATACAACAAGTTCTAGACAACTTGGGCCCAATGGCACAGTGCATTATCCTTTTGAAATATTGCATCATTAGACAGGAAGTCCACAAAGGGCTGCAAATTGCCATCAAGCGCTGATCACTGACGTGTTTAGGTAGACCAGTGGACCCAACCCATGCCACGAGAATACACGCCATACCAGTATTTTTGCCACACAAACCGTAACCATCCCTCTGAAAATCTGGTACTGTGACTCATCAGACCATGCTGCCAGTCCATCTAGAGTCCAATTATCAGCCCAGGTGACGTGCTCTGTACGTTGTCATGGTGTTAACAGACACACTCTAGTGGGTTTTCTGATCTCTTACACAATGGAATAATGGAAACTGCAGGACATGCATGTGGGTTTCCTGCCAGAGTCACTTGTCAAACAGTTCTAGCCAGATGCTACCGGTCATGAACATTTAGTACCTGTAAGTGGCCACTCCACTGTCTGCTGTGGGTGGTAATGCCTGCTATAATGTGTTCCTGGTACACATATGGCATTGTGTATCGTGGCGCACTCATACTTTGGAAATGGAATTCCACTATGAGGGTTTGCTTGAACTGAATAATTCATACCACCTTGTCATGAGCACACTGGCCAGTGCTCATCCTCAGTCCCAGGATAACACCTCACAACTTATACAGGTGTGAATGGAAGCCATGCCCTGTGGTAACACCACTTCATAATCAATTTACATACTGATACCCCATGACTTTTGTCAGTGTACATACTTATTTACACCTTTAAGTGGTTCTTAATCCTCACATCTAGTAATGCTCGACTCAAAGAATCCTTTGTAGCACTTTTTAGGGTGTATTTCTGTAATTTTGTGGGGTGAAAATGAGGGCAAGAGAGACTGGAAAAGGAGGAAGAAGGGAGAGAGTGCAAGTGAGAGTGAGAGAGAGAGAGTTTTCACCTTGAATAGACGCATGGCTGTGATCCAGCAGGTTCTGGTCTGCTCATCATCAGCACACAGCAGTTTGAGGTCCCGTGCTGAGCTTGACTTACTTGGCTGCAAACAGAGTCACATGCACATACACACTTTACCAACCCATAACAATATAAGCACTCGTCATCTGTGTTCAAATATTCAAATAAATACTTTGAATAAACATTTAAAGTATTCACTTGATGTAAATAAACCTGTTTTTGTTTAAGATTTTTTTTAATTTGATTTGATTTGAACAATATATCACATTACTGTTTGTCTGAATGAATTTGACAGTTTTCCTAGCAAAGCAAAGCAACATCTTGCTTAGGTGTAAAATGGCATTTGCACACACTGTAACAATTAGAAGAGGGTCCATGGGAAGTGTGTCTGACGTTTGAAAATGTAGTAAATCCTGTAAATATTGTCTTTGACCATCAAACCTAATTGTTCCTTTTATCCAAATTAACGAAAGTATTTAATTGAAATTATTTCGTCGAGTTCAACAAACCCAGTTAAACTAATTTATACACTGTTTATTTTTCAGTTGAACTACCTAAACAACTTGTATTTTACAGACGTATATCAACATTCAAGCAAATGTGAACAATTCAGAAATTTATGGACAAGTGATCTAAAATAAATGTAATCTATTACCTTTAGTATCTTTAAACATTCAGAAAAAAGTCTCAGTAGTCTTAATTGTCAGCATCTCTCTGATCCTAGATCAGTTTTGGCCTCTTGCAACACCACAAAGGTCACGGGAGATAAGAAGCCAGATGCTATGTTTGATTAAGGCTTTATATAACCCCATTAAACAATGAGACTTAGATAAATGGAACATTTAATTAGGCTTATTATATCATAAATCTAACTGTGCATGGCTGGCATGCGCAATATAATTAGATATTGCACAACCAAATATGTATGCTATATGTGCTCACGGATTTAGTTGGGTGTGTTGTGAAGGAGAGAGCATAAATACTTTCACACAGAATCCGTAGTCTGTGGGAGCTCCATGTGTTTTTCTGGCTGATAACAAAGTGTAGACATCACTGTCACAAAATTCTGCAACAAACTGCAGATGCCTGGGTTCCTTACAATGAGAGAGAAATAGGACGACAGAGAGAAAAAGAGAGGGGAGGGGAGGAAATTATACATCCATTGCTCTCCAGTTGAATCAATAATCACACACATTCACTTCTATAAAAACACTTTCTTATTCAACCCCCAAACCCTTCTGGGTTCTCAGCCTGCGAGGCTTCTTCTGCAGGGGTGATGAGGGAGGGTGGAGCTGCCCTGCATTCCTCTGCCTCTATCCCTGAGTTCCAGCCCTAAGCCTGCTGCAGCAAGGGGATGAATGTAAACATGTGAGTTATGTGCAGCATCCAGCATACGGTCAGGACACATGCTACACAAATGAAGGGTGTACTATAATACTGCAAGCCTAGTGTGAATATGTGAGCACTCCAAGGCCCATGGAGGTCCCGAAGAGGCAGAGGAGTGAGGAGGGACAGGAGATGTCTGAAGAAAGAAGCTACACTATTCACAAACAGACTCCACAGCTAGAGAGTATGAGCTCTCAGGAAGGTGAAGGAAACAGGTTTGAGTGGTGCAACCTTAGTTTAAGCTGAAGCCAAGCTGAAGGCAAAGGACTGCTCCTGAAGCCCTGGAAGCTCAGCTGAGCTTGTTGTGGTTTAACACTGTTATTCTAAGACTTATAGCTGACACTGCAGCAACAGGATTTAAAGAGTAGGAGGACATTTAGGCATGTAATACCAAGGCTTAAGTTGCAGCACTGGGGCTGAAATTACTGGACCAGTTAAAATCGTGTGGATTTAGTTTGATGGCTCATCTAAGCTCCACTTAAAAGGTTTGGATTTTGCATTCAGTGTTTGGAAACATTCTCAAGGACTCAGTCTGCAGCCTATGGTTAAAATAAAGGGCAATGCTCACACAATGCAAGAGACTTAGGGCAATCTCTTCTATTTCAAACAGGGCTGCCCTCTCAATTACAACCAGGGTGTAATATGTACAACAGGAGATAGAACCAAATACATGTTGCAATGCCAACAGCTTTATCTTAACAACAGTGAAAGGAACCTAAGTGAAAAGAAAAGAAAGAAAGAGAGGGAGGAAAGAAAGAAGGCCTTTCCCAAGCAAAGCAACACAAAGCAAGTCTTTGTCTCATTTCTATGTGCTACACTATTCTAATTTCCCAACTGCCAACAGACAGACACGGACAGACAAGCAGACAGACAAAGAGGCGGACAGATTGACTGACATGCAGGCAGGAAAAACAAAAAGGCACACTATACTATGAGCAACAAGCAACCTGCTCTAATATTTAATCTGAGGCAAGGGCACCTGTCCAAAGCCTTAATCAAAAATGAAGATGGTGGTGTGGACTCGGTGCAGGTCTGAGCTCTCAGGCGGTATTAGTAGTAGAGAGTAGAGAGTGATCTCTTCTTACTTGCCTAACAACAACTCTTTGTTGTTAAAAATGACACAAAAAAGTAAGAAGACGAAGAATAAGGAGGAGGAGGAGGTGAAAGAGGAGGGCAGCACTGGCTGGCACAGCACAGAGCAGGTATAAGCTTCACCTGTGGTGAGGGGGAAGGGATCAGAGCCTGGCACAGCCCCAGCCCCTGTCGCACAAAATCCTGCTCGACCAGTTCTGTTCAGCCAAGGTCTACAATGCAGTGCTGTTCGATCTCACCATCACATCTAGCAACAGTACTGCGGGAGATTAGTGCTTGGATGAGGGTGCACGGGAATGACCCATGACAGGTTTATCAAACCAACCTCTGTTTGTCTCTTATATGTGTCCCAGACTGGAAAAGCTAAGGGTTATTTGAGTAAGCAATGTTGCCTGCCTTTAGAGGAACCAAACCGCTAAGATCAAGTGGTGCAGTGCATGATTAGAACTACTGGCTGCAGGTATTATAGACTCCAAGTGAAAGAAGTTAAATGAGTGAAATAGAAAGAGAGGGATAACGTGAGAGAGAAATGTAAAGTATCATATTCAGAATTACCTTCGATGTGCCCTTATTGGAAAAGTACAGCCCAGACCTTCTCAACACAAAGTAGAACTTCTTCCATGACTTCCTTCCTTGCTCTTTTGAGTGGAGGAAGCCATGGATCTCTGGACATGTGCTAGAGTTGAGAAATGTCTGAAAGCACACATAAATGCACAGACCTTGTCAAAAAAAAATAAAAAATCACCATTTAATGCAAGAACCTTCAAAAGCAAGGTGAATTAGTATAGTGTGTTCAACCATTGTGCTTGAAAGTTTGTGAACCTTGAAGAATTTTCTATATTTTTACATAAATAGGACCAAAAAGTCATCAGATAAGGAGAAACTATCTTATAGAAAAAGGATTGGTGAAAGTCTGATCTTCACATGTTTATAGAAGTGTATCATAGCACGAACAAAGGAGATTTCTAAGGAGCTCAGAAGAAGAGTTAATGCTCACCATGGCTGGAAAATGTAACTAAACCATCTCTTAATAGTTTGGACTCCACCAATCCATAGTTAGACATTGTACAAATGGAGGAAATCCAAGACCTTTATTACCCTCCCCAGGAGTGGTCAAGATCACACAAAAAGCAAGGAATGTAACAGTCTGCAAGGTCACATAGAAACATAAGGTAACTTCTAAGCAACTAAACAACTTTTAATTGGCTAATGTTACTGTTTTTTGAGACCACTATCAGGATACCACTGAACAACAATGGTGTGCATGGCAGGGTTGCCAGGTGAAAGCTGCTTTACAAAAAGAACATCGCTGCCCATCTGTAGTTTGCTAAAGATCACAAGGACAAGCCACAAGCTATTGGAACAATGTTTTGTGGATGGATTAGAAAAGAAAAGACTGCATTCCAACATAAAATACAAACATATTCCATCTGTAAAACATGGTGGTGGACATATCACGGTCTGGACATTTTCTCCTGCCTCTGAGCCGGACAGCTTGCCATCATTGATGAAACAATGTATTCTTAATCAACTAACAAATTGTAAAGGAAAATGTTAGGATATCTGTCCATGAGCTGAATGAAAAACAGGTCATGCAGCAAAACAATGAACCTAGGCTCCCACGTTGTTCCAATTTTGAATCATTTTGTTCTACAAGTGAATCAGGGAGTGTAATATTTTTGTTTTATATGGATTTGTGTGAAAATCCAATTACGTTTTAGCTCAAATCTATGCAGAAATAATAAGGGAACACAAACTTTCAAGAACCACTGCATGTTAATAGTAGAGATCTGACAAAAAAGGCTCATGAAAGTGGTTACCTGGATAAGTTCTGAGTGGTTCATGAGGCCATTGGCTTCACTCGATATAGACACCATGTTCTCTGGGAAAAAATCCTAATGAGATGAGGAAACCATCAATCACTTTCAAATCAGTCACTACACAGGATTAGCAAAGACCGTGAAGCAATATAAACTCTGAAACTGGGATCTTGCATGGCTTTTACACCCTTAAAGTTCACTTAAAGGTCAGCTACATAAGTCATAATTTCTCTTGGCCCTGTTGGAATGGAATAATCCTCTATAAGCAAAAGTGAGCAAAACCAGACAAGAGTTAGATGAAGTCTTTAAACTTCAGTGACATTCTACAGGTTTATCCGCTGTACAGGAAAGTTTCTAAGGCTCTGGAGCACAAGACTTTAGTTTTGCACAACTGTAGTCACTGAATTAAATCCATAATTGTTCCCAATGCAAATGGGTGGGGCATTCCGTTGGACATGTTTTATTAACTGCAGTTAAATGAGTTTCCCTGTGTACATTATGGCACCTCTGCTACCTAGCCAATCAATTATACATTACCAAAGAGCAACACACACACACACACACACACACACACACCAGAGGTTTCTTGAAGAATTCATATTTGGCATAATTCTTCCTGAAATAAAGCCGGCTGTCTGAGTCCATGCCCCAGTTAGACTGCACCTCCAGGACTGACTCGTGGTCTTCTATAGTTCTCTCTGAAAGCACAAAAAGTGACTTAAAACAACATGGGAAACAGAAAGAGTAAGAAAAAGAGAGCACTTACACACACACACACACGAGAGAGAGAGAGAGAGAGAGAGAGAGAGAGAGAGAGAGAGAGAGAGNTCAGGCAATTCTCCATGGCAACAACAGGACAGGCAGTCTAATAAACTAAAGAGCTGAAACTAGTTGAAGCAGAGGCACATAAACACACAAATTAGCAGAAATGGTGGTTTCTACAGTTTCAATACCACATTTAGGTTTGTTATATCTGTGCTTTCCGGTGTCATCCAGAGGAGGACGGGTTCCCCTTTTGAGACTTGGTTCCTCTCCAGGTTTCTGAGGGAGTTTTTCCTGCCACTGTAACCCGCTGACTGCTCAATCAAGGCTTAGACCCAGATTTCTGCAAAACTGCTTTGTGACGCTGTTGTTGTAAAAAAAAGTGCTATAAAAATAAACTTTGATTAATGTTTCATTAGAATTTTAATTCAATTCAGAAATTTTATTGTCACGTGAACAGCCTTCATTTACATTCTTTACATTTTTGACATTATTTTTATCACAAATATGTAAAGTCTACACTTTACACAGATACAAAAACGAAAATGCCAATGATTGTCTTAATAAGTAATTAATGATGTAATTCCATACATAACTGACAATTTTGCATAAAAATATCAAAAATATCAAAAAGTATTAAGTCTAGAATTGTAAAATCGAATCATCTTACTGCAGTGATCTTTGTATGCTTCTGAAATCAGGACAGTTTTGTCCAATTTTTCATTTATAAGTTCAGTTTTGCAGTGAAACCGAATTCAGGCCGCAGCTCTGTTTGGTAGGGATTAGTTTATTAAGGGGAGGTGGGGTAAAGTTATTTTTATCTCAGGTTCTCTGTGGTTTTAGTCCGATCCAAATGCTCCCTGTCAGTCATTTATCCTGCCTGTGTGTTCCTGAGTCAGTAAAAATTCCGGACTGTTTTAGTATCTGGATCTCAGGTTATAGTAATCCTGGAGATTAATCGAGAGGTGTATTTAGCTGGATTTCTCAGTTCTAATTGGTTATATGATTGCTTATAATTCTTTTATTAACAGTCATATATCAGCAGTCAAGCCATGAATTTTAGGAGGAGGGGTCAGTGCAAGCCATGCCCATCTGGAGTTTTTAATCCTGTGTGAATCGGTCATAAATCTTCACAGACGTCCTGCATTAAAAAACTAATCGTGTGGAAATAGATCTCAATTACAACCTGTAGTAAATGTCAGGTTAAGATGATTTGCTGTCCTTGTGAGGTGTGTTAGGCATGTCCTACCAGGCAGAGGCCCTGGGGAAGACTCAGGACATGCTAGAGACATTACATCTCTCGGCTGCCCTGGGAACACCTTGGAATCCTAAGAGATGAGAGAGGTGCCTGGGGAGAGGAAGGTTTGGGTCTCTTTGCTTAGGTTGCTTTCGCCGCAACCTGGACCCTAGATAAGCGTCAGATGATGGAAGGATATTAATTTATTTTATGATATTTATTTATTTATTATTAAGTCTCACAGTCACTCTGAAGATTGCCACTGATTCACTGACGCTGCTGTACTACCAGCACTATACTGACACCCCGGCTGGAGCCGGACTGAACTATGAAGTGTAGGATTCTGTGGGTTTAGTAATGGATGGGGTCTGTTTCCAATGACACGTTCAAACCTTCCGAGCTCCTCTCCAACTTCATAGAAGTCCTCAACCTTCTCCTGCTTAAACACAGCCATTCAGCTCTTACTGAAGAGAGAGAGAGAGAGAGAGAGAGAGAGAGAGAGAGAGAGAGAGAGAGAGAGACATTTAAATAAGTCACTAGACTGTACTTATTTCACACTTTTTTACTAAATCCTACAGTTGGAGCACCTTTTTTTTACAGTTTTATTCACTTAAGCCTCAGCCTTTACAACCCCTTGGCAACACAGGATCAACAAATGAATGAATTTATGCTTTAATAATGAGTAATCTTCAATAATAATGAGTGTGAGGTGCAGGGAGTCAGGGGAAACTGGGTGAGCTGGCTGCATTGCTTCACTTTATCATTAAACATTATTCAGTTCCTTCAACCCCAATGAATGTTTGATGAATGAATGGAAAGCGGCTATTTAGAGGAAGCCATCTGGAAGAGTGAGAGCGATGTTATTCAAGACTAATTAATTCCCATAGCATAACTGCAATCAGGACTGGAGAGGCTCATCAAAATGCACTGGCATCCTGGGTGCTGGCGTGCTTGGCATCTCTCTGGGTGTCTGTGCTCTCCTGCTGCAAGGCAGAGGGCATTCTACACACGGCTGATCTGTGGTCAGTAAAGACATATCAACAGTGATGCCTGAGGAAACTATTCCTAAAGCAGCAGCTCATCACTTTAAAAGACCTGCATCCAGAGCAGAATCATATCCTGCATAGTAGTTTGAATGAGTTGCAGGTGAATGTGCTGTCAGCGCTCCCAGAGGCAGCTCTTCAGGGGAAACGACGAGGTACTTTAAAAAAGAAGCTGCTTTTAGGCTCAGGTGTGAAAAAAAATCTCCACTGTCATTAGAGACATGGAAATAATGGATGAACAGACTGAGCACACAAAAATTAAGTGTTGTGCACTGCTGCTTAGAGGCCTTGAAAATTTAGATAAACCCAGCCACTAGTCAAAGCTGATGAAATGGTAAAATCTGACGATGACATGTTGGTGATACTAGAAAGCACAACGTCACCACAAGAACTTACTGAAAGAACACAATGAGAGTACAGCAGGACTGTTACAGTGTTAAAACTATGCAATAATATACAGATTACAGGTATTCATAGGATAGAAGCATGTAACTTGATCATGAAGTGGTGCCTCATTATTGGGTGTCAGATAGATGGACATTACATCTCTCATCAGTGTCAAAAGTGTACAGGATATATGTTCTAGAAGGCATAACCATCCACAGTGAACTGTAAAGTGGTTGACCAAAAACATCTGGCTAGGAGCATCTGGCAAGGAGCATCTTTGCCAGAAACCACATTCAATACTGGATGCGCCACACAAATATCCCACAAGTCAGTACAGTGCTCTTTAGCTTCCACACAATACTAGTTACTGTAAGTGTATATATACATAAATATATGTACACACACACACACACACACACACACACACACACACACACACACACACATATATATATATATATATATATCATTGTTTTAGTTTTCTTCATGGTTCGAACTTCATAGCTGCTCTGTATGATTCCTGATGATTGGACCAATAGAAATGTTTTAAAATTATTTTTAATTACTTGTGTTACATTAAATTCTAGTTTCAAACACTTTGCCATCTACTGTAAATTTGCCACTTTCTAGATATTTGGTTTTCATTGGAAAATGACAATATGTAGTACTATAAAGTAATTTAGAATATTGCATATACTTTTAAATCTTAACCCCCTTTAGTTGTAAGTAGTGTTTTAGTCACTGCGATATCACTGAAATACACATCAGGTAAATCTAGCAGCACACAGGCTAATAGCAGGCGGCGCGGTTCACTGAGCTTATTGTGTATGCTTCAGTGTCCTTTACCTCTAATCACCAGCCAGTGATGCACGGCCTGATTAGGTTTTCCTTACACATGGAGCATTTAAAGCACAGCTCTAAGAACAGCTTAGATAGATGTTCCAACCAAATCACTGTACATTTCATTAGTAATATGGGGATGTTTGTCCTAGGTACTACTTTTGAGGGTTCTATTTACAATGAGTAATCTTACAGTATATTCATAAATGCAGGGTTTATTCAGGGCATTAGCTCAGCTGGACAGGGGTGTAGGCCTTTATGATCTCAATCATAACTTGGTGTAGGGTTGCACAGACACATGCAATATTCACACTGGAAGACATACAATGTCATGTATGGCTAATAAAATTACATGTTAATTATTTTGTTGCTTGTTACAAAGCAAAACTCATGTTCATTCCCAAATTTATTTTACTTGAACCTTTTATACATGGAGAGCATTATTAATGGCATGACATACTGGATCATTGACTTTCTGATAAAATATATTTTTAATATTGCAATATATATTGAAGAAAGCATAAATATCGCAATGTCTTTCCAACATTCCTAATTTCTAACAGATGCAGGTGGCATTATTAATACAATTACATGTTCAATCATTCAAATCTGGTGAAAATTCCTAGTATTTTCTAAATATCACATAACATATTGCAGAACAACAAAGTATTGCAATGTCAGTTTATTTCAATATCATGCAACCCTAACTTGGAAATACTACCGAAATGTGTTATATAGATGTGCATTGCAAAACTGGGACCACCACAACCAGTGAAATTCTACAAACACACTGGTCTAACAAAGGCTCATTGCTTAGGTAGAGCTCTTATTACCTTGCTATAATCTATGACTTGCAGCATAATGCACCACAGATTCTTTTCAAACATCTATCATTAGAAGCAGTTAGGACTTGAACAGTGATAACAACAAACAGGTTCACTTCAGTAGAGCTGCCTGCATTGAGAAATTTACCATGTATTCACGCATTAAATTACATTAACCTGGAGCAACAGACCAAGAGGTCAGCAACTGAAAAAGGAAGATCATTCATGCAAATCACAAAAACTACTGTGTTTCTACACAAGCGTTTAGAGAGCCCTATGTTTAATCAGTGACTTGATGTAGGACCTTTTCCATTCAGAAACATTCTTAACCTTTCTAGCATGTAACTGCTCTGGAAGCAGTACTCCTACATGGATTTGCTCTATGAAGATCTACCCAGAAGAGGAGGGTGAGGAGGGGTGTGATCACTGTGAGGCAGCAGAAGTATCTAACTGAGGAATAGACACATATTAGAGGAGCGAAATCCAGATAGACAGAGGGAGGGAGAGCGAGAGAATAAGAGGAAGGAGGGAACAGATGGTTGAATTATGCAACGGTGTGAAGAATTCTGCTGAGGAATATTCCTGTGTGAAGGGTAGGCTACACCAGCGGGGCGCGGGAGTCACTGCTAGTGGAGTTAACCGTTTACTGCCTGCTGGAAGCACATTAAACCATTGGTCCCTGCTGCAGCACATTAACTCCATGAGGCCTGCTAGGAACCTAAGGCACATTTAACCTCTTACTGTATTCTGCACACTACAGCATGGTTTAACACCATCTTTCCTGCCTCGGGTGGGTGTTTTTTTTTTTTCTTTTCGCACAATGAAATCTTTCAATCTTTGTCACGTCTTCAGTCTCGCATTGTGAGCGTGTGAAAGATCCTCCAAGGCTGGCAGTTTCCAGCTGCTTCAACTGTCAGAGATGCACTGATTATTGTCAGATATGACAGCGATGTTTATCGTAATTCTGAAGTGTGACCAGACCTGCAGCATGACATGCAGTAGATGACATACTGAGCAGGATCCCAAGAGACATCTTTGCCTGTCATAGAGAACTAAGATGTAGGTATTAGAAAATGTTCTGTAATGATATTTATCAAGTCATACAGTGCATTCCTGGCTTTACTGGCTTAAGCTTAAGCACTAATGCTGCAGTCGTACTAAGAGCTCTGCTTTAGAGCTAGATGAAAGTTTTTTTATTTCACAGATAAAAGAAAGCATCTTCCTACACTCTTGACAAGGTTCAAAACATATAGAAAGCCTGCAGTGCCTACACTATGACTCTGACACAGATTAAGCCTAGTCACAAATGGCTACTGCTATAGCGAAAAAAGGGGGTTTCAAAGCAGAATCTCTGCTGGCAACGTTTCTGTCCAACACTACACATATGTTAAGAAAAGCAACCACTGGCAGCATGATGTAATACGGGCCTAAAGCAATTAATGTCAGACATCAAAGAGGAAATTCTGCATGCAGTGGATCATGTTACATAAGATGACAATGCATGAAAATCAGAACATCAGGAGTCATCAGTAAATAATTTGAAACTGCATTCAACGGTTCAGTGATTCAATCAAGCTCCAAGGTAAATCAGGTTTCATACCTACAGGATAAGAAGTGTGCTTACCAATGCCCAAATGAGAGAGGTGCTCAAACAATGTCCAGCTGTGGTCATCGATGCAGTGGTTCTTCAGCACGAACAGCTGGCATATATCCCGAGCAGTGATGTCACTAGGGACCTCCACAGCTCGACTGCTGTTGTCCTCTGTGTACACTTTGATCACCTGCCACATGGGAACCAGGTTATCAGCCAGTGACAAACTTTTCAGACTAATAGAACTAGATTCATTTAGCAAGACCCCATTTTTCACGTCATGGTGCTGACGTAGCCTTGTGAAAAAAGTGACCCACGAATCTTACAGTCAGTTATATGCCTTTTGTGCTAGAGCAGAGAATCGGTGCATTTATGGAGCTCATTTGATACCACAAGGCAAACTGTCCACCTCACACCCTACACACTCAACACCCCATTCATTTGGAATGACAGCGAGGCAGTGAGAACCAGGCCAGCAAACTGGGAGGAAATCATGAATGTTCCCTTTCACTTGCTGCACATTTCCTAACCTTATGCTCTTTGAAAGCAGTGGCAGCAGCAGCGGTGCATATTATCACCAAATCTGAGTCCATTTGGTCAGCTAAGTTTAGAACAGCTATCAGCGAGTTCTCAAATTATCCCTAGCAGAAAGGGAGCACTGTTTCAAAAACCATTAGATACACACACACACACACACACAGATGTTTGCACACAGACATACACATGCACTAAGACATGCACGCTGAAACAAATGAGGATCTCTTGTACTAGCATTTTAGTCAAAGCTTAAAGTACATGAGTGTAACTTACCCCTATCTTAGGCGGCAGGCAGAGCTGTGATTTGGGGCTAGCTCTGCAGCTTAGGTAAGGCTGAGTACACAGCATTGTAGGAGCAGGATTTTATATGGAACATAGAAACATGCATCAGCTGAGAGAGAAGCAGCTCTCTCCCTCCCCTCTCTGTTCTGGCTCACTCTCTCTCTCTCTCTTTGGTTGTGCTCTCTCTTATTCTCCTCTTCCTCTGTTTCTCTCTCTCTCTCTCTCTCTCTCTCTCTCTCTCTCTCTCTCTCTCTCTCTCTCTCTGCAGCTGAGCTGAAATTAGGTAATTAAAGAGCAGCCTCAGAGCTCCAGCACTTCCTTCCTCCTCTACTGCATGTCACCAGCACTCTGCCCAATCACCTACCATCTCTCACCCACTGCAGGCTCATGGGGCAAACCCTACACCTCTTGTCCCCCCTCCCAAAAAAAAAAAACCCTAGCACCCCACCTCCCCCGCCAAACCCACACCACCAGAGAAGGAGGGAGGGGAGGAGAGGGGAAAGCAAAGGACATAGAAGGGAGGAGGGGAAAGGAGGAGGGGAGAAGGGCTAGAGAAAGGCTTGCTCCACCTACCTTTTCCCATGGCTGTAACAAACCCCTGCCCTCTGTCTAGCGCCCAGCATGGGAGCCGCAGCAATTCCAAAGGTGCTGCTTAAATGTAATTCTAGTTTGGGTGAACTCTGTCTAATGTTGCTAAAGGTGGGTGTGAGAGATGGGAGGCAAATGGAGGGGGATGAAGAGGGATGGGATAAAATGTGGGGAGAGAGAAAGAAAGACAGAGAAAGAGAAAAAAGAAAGAGGGCAGACACAGAGATGGAAGTAAAAAGACAGAAGGAGGCTGGGTTTCAGTGTAAGGTGTCCAGCTTGGGCCCAGTTTAGGGCTATTTATTATTTTGTTAATAGCAAAGTCAACCTGCAGAGCAACATGTGCAGACAGACAGATGGATACTGTAAGGACAGATATGTTGGTGGTGTTGGTGGTGTTCCTGACTTTTGCAGAACCAAATAATCACCACCCGAGTGTCAGACAGCAATTCCTGGCACAATTCAGAACCATTTTGAAGAATGCTCTTGTATTCCATTCATGTGTGATTTTCTGGATTGATTTTACTTGGGCTGGACTGGCAACTTAATTCGGCTCTGGATTTGTTACACTTTAGCCCCAAATCCATTTGGGAGTGGGGGGAGTCCCTATTTTGTTCAGTTCCATTTTGTTGACTGGGGTGGGGTGGGTGGTGCATTTCATCAGTTTCATCCAAGGGTTATCCCAATGGCCAATCCATCCCTGGATTTCACAAGGAGCATCATTAGATCTGTAGTGGCAGAATTAGAAATGCTGGCTCGAATTCAAGTTACATGCTGACTAACGAAGTCAACTTAGACTCAAGACACAAGAATTTAAGGCATAAAAATGCAGAACAAAATGTATGAAATGCTGTAAAGCTTAAAGTAGTAAATGAACACCCAAGTGTATGAGTTTGCCTATGTTGATAAGGATTGAGTGTTGGGAAAACATGAATACTTCTTTACTAATGGCTTTAACTTCTTCAGTGATGGCTTCAGGCATGCTGCTAGTGTTAACAGAAGCTGTTGCAGACAACTTTGTTTTCAGGATATCAAATACAGCACACTTCTCAGCTTTTAGATACATTTTTGACCTGGTGTCAAATATTGCTTATCTAGGTAAATATTTAGTTTGGTAGTATGGACCATGCCTGGAATGCTGAATGGGGAGGCAATCTTAGAAGGTTATTGGACTGGAGTTCAGAGCAGCTTCGTGGTAGGTGTGTGAAGCTGAGTCCCCTGTAGCTGAGGTGATCCTTGGAGAAGAATTGAGGAGATGGGGGTGAAGTTGCTTGTCATGAAGGTGAAGTGAGACACAATAAGCAGAGGGTTAAGTATATTAAGTAAATAAGCATAAGGCTGAGAAGGACATAACTTCAATAAGTTACATTCACTACATTTTGGGTGACACTTTACACAGGCAATCTGGAATTGAACCCTAGTCTGCCAGCAAGAAGGTGCGCAGTAGCCCCTGAGCTACACCAACCACTAAAGAGTTAACAAAAAAACAAGGATTTAATAAAAGCTGAATTTGTTGTTACACAAGCTAGCTAGTACATAGTATACAATACAGTCATTTTAAATTGCCCCAAATGCTCCATTCATTTAGGCATTCTATTTAAAGTTTTGTCCTTTAGACTGAATCCTCATGATCTGAAGCATCTTGTAAACATCTCTGCAGGCTACTATTTTTGAGGGTAATAAAATCCCCCTCGTAGCACAAGAGTTGACAAATGTTGACTTTTTGGTGCCATTGTCTCTTAAAGTTGATTCCATGACGCAGAAAAGGGGTTCAGCAAGTGTGACATTATAGGACACTTTAACACATCCTTTAGCAATGCAGTACAGCAAGCACTTGGGTAGAGAGGGAGAGAGAGAGAGAGAGAGAGAGAGAGAGAGAGAGAGAGAGAGAGAGAGAGAAATGTTTTCTCTTCATCATCTTTAAGTTCTTGCTCAGACTTTCAAGTGTATTTGCATATACGTGTGGGAATATCTGCATACAATGGCTGCATATGTCCTCAGATAACACAAACACAGCATATTTCAGCATTTACCAAGAAAACTAACTCTTTACTCAGGAAGTAGGATTTCTCAACCAGTACAAAAGAGTAGCACAAGCCTGACTAAGCAGATAAACATCTATGTACAAAAGTTAGAGCTCTTAGACATTGACTTCAAGTGTTTAATTCAGTCCCATTTTCACAGGTGTATAAAATAAAGAATGTAGCCATGCAGTCTGCCTTTAGAAGCTGGCAGAAATTGATGATAGATGGGTCACTGAAAGCAGTATTGTAATAGGGTGTCACCATTGCAACAAATCAGTTCATGAAACTGCATACTCCTAAGATATTCCATGATAAAGAACCACAGCAGCTCAGTTGCAAAGTGTCAGACCATGTAAAGTCAAAAAGCCAGGATGTCAGTTACTGAATTGCTGTTAGAGCTGCAAAAGATGGGGGACCATCTCCATATTACTGCATATTAATTTCATAAAAGCTCCTCTAGGTGTAATGTGTAGGTATCCCAATAGTTTTGTTCCTATATATATACATACTATATTACAATGTACTCAGGCAGTGTATGGATTCCTGAGGCTGCAGGTCAATCACAACTTTAAAATGATAATCAGATTGATATCAAAGCCCAACTCTGATGTCAATCTGTCAAAAACCAACACTAGACTGACATGAAGCTCCAAAATTAGATATGCCGTATTTTCTGGACTATAAGCCATGCTTTAAACTATGCGGCTTTTAATGAGGTGCGGCTTTTTCTTCACTCGCCAGGGGGCGCTTTAGCAGTGAGTGAAAAAGTTGTGAGGTCAAAGTTGGAAATCACAGAAGAAGATGTTAATTTTCAGTTGGCACATGCAAGCAGCCACCACCACAGAGAATTTTGTTTAGATAAATTCTTCACAAAAACTGTCCGCACGCGCAGAGCATAATTTTCTGTCAGTGGATCCTAACAGTGTGGAGCAGCGTGAAGGAATCTACCATCATCCATGGGTTCTGAAAGACTGGACTGCTGTGTGAAGGGGGCACCACAGCTTCAGAGCCTGTATGTGACAAAGCTCTTCTAAGGCTGTTCAACTCTGACACTGTAGAAGGTGACTTCAGTGGTTTCAGTGCACAGGAGGACGATGAATAAACCGATCAATAACTTTTCTATTTTGTTTGATCAGCACTTTTCTACATAATCAGTTCAGTAGATATCAGTGGCTTTTAGCCCAATGCAGCTTATATATGTTACTTTCCAGTTTTTTAAAAAACTAATATTGAGGTGTGCCCTATAGTCCAGAAAATACGGTACATTGAATTTTGGTTACTTGACATCATGGCATTAAACCACCAACATATCAATATCTAAAACAATAATTTCATGTTTTGTGCACATTAACTTATGAGGTTTAGTAGATGCTGGGTTTTGGTCACCATACCTCACAGCTAAATATTCTTCAGATGACATTGGATTGTGATTAGATAACATAACAACAAAACCAACAAAATATCATTAGCTGTTGTCACCATTGTAACATAGCATTTTACATATAATTGATCAGAAACTTTAACGTTAATGTTTTTGTAAGCCATTAATGCATTTTAAATAGATAGATAAGATTTTATATGTATAAAACAGTATATTATAAATGTTTTAGCAAATCTGGCCCCAACTTCCTGTAATTTACTCTTTTTACTGAGCATGGCATGGCCGTTTCGACACAGCTGGGAGTCTCTCTCTCTCTCTCTCTCTCTCTCACTCTCTTTCTCTCTCTCTCACACACACACACACACACACACACACACACACACACACACACACACATAGCATAGACTTGGATAGTGTTGATTTTCTGCATGACATGTGTCCAAACCTTGTTGTGTTCAGTGCTAAAGCTGTGATACGTGTATTCAGCAAACTGCACTGATCTTATAATAAAAATGGTTTCCATTATGGCATGCAGACCACAGTAAACATTTATTTGTTTTTGTCTCATTTTAACCTGTGATTAAGTAGTTTAAACGCATCATAAATCTGACAGACTTTTAACTAGGATTTTCCTCAAGAACATATTTAAGACATTTTTTTTGGACGATTCTGGTAACAAATATAATTTTAAAAGTTGTAGCTGCCTGCTGAGCACATTTTGGGCACTGTAACTACGGGGAACTCCACAGACCACTTCCTTCTAAGTGTATGTGAAACAGTGTACATGTGGGATGATTCTCCCACACTGAGTTTGAGTAGATACTTTAAAAGATTTGGGAGCATGCCGCTTTTGTATTTACCCCCTTATGAACCCCAATCTCCTCTTAATCACTCATCTCAAAATGCAGCCCAAATACAAAATTAAATCTTGGAGTTTGAGAGTTCACTCCATGGTTATGTTATAATACAGAATTGTGGAACTGCAGGCGTTAAAAAAACTCTGAGAACTCAGGGCTGGATTTCTGGACTGCTTGCTGTGCACCAAAAGGTTAAATCCCCCCTTTCTAAAGGGCGGAGAGGTGAGCATAGAGGTCAAGCAGGAGCAAGGAGGAGACAGAGAGGTGGTGGAGTGAAACGAAATGTCACAGAGAACAGAGTGGAGAGTTGGGAGTATATATAAGAACCCAATTCCCAATTGTGCGGGAGTGGTCTTTCTCTAAAATGTCAGTTTTTACAGAATATTTAATAATTAATTGAGCATTTTAATGAACATTTTACTTACAGATTTGCACATTAAGGGCATGGGGATGTGTGAGAAAGATATAAGGTTAGAGCAACTGTGTTTGAGAGAGAGAGAGAGAGAGAGAGAGAGAGAGAGAGAGAGATAGTGTGTGTGATAAAAGTGCAGATAAAACATCTGTAAGGGTAACTGTGTAGAGTGCTATCACTGAACACAAAGACTTACATTCAGCAGCTTACACACACACACACACACACACACACACACACACACACACACACACACACACACAGATGTCACATCACACAGATGTCACATCACACACAAAAATGCACAAGTGTACAGACCCATGCACAGCTCAATCCATTACTTTATTCAGCACATTCAATAATCTGAGAAGATCCAAGGAATCCAAGCATTAGAAATGTGTGTGTGTGTGTGTGTGTGTGTGTGTGTGTGTGTGTGTGTGTGTGTGTGTGTGTAATGGGTGCCTGGCTCTCCGTGTGCAGAGATAAGCTCTGGATCAGAGCATGCTGGGAACAGTGGAACACTGAAAGACCGTCTCCCTCAGACTATCACTCAGGCAAACAAGGAAATAAGATTAGCAGTAACCTGATTACACCCATGACAGCTTTATGCACCAACTGTCGTCATCACATCACACAAAGCAACCAAGGATGGGCACTGATCACATTTTTTGGTTCCAGTTTTAAACTAGTTCTTATTAAAGGATTACAGTTTGACAAAACCATTGTACATTTATTTCTATAGAAGTTTTGCAGAAGGTTGCTACGATGCCTGAAGAAGCCTTCCTTTCCCCAGAGAGCAGCTGAAACAAAAGCGCACGCAGCCCCTGATGCTTTAACAGTTTATGGTGGCTATGTTCAGGAAAATATGCAAGCCTGACTTTTCTAGCAGACACTAGCTGTGCATTATTTACTGATGTTCGCTCTTTGTTGGATCGGGGTTTTGATACTGACATGTTTCAGTAGTAATCAGAAAGATTCTTTCAGTTGTTTTACCATCTCATCTTTTGCGCACCCATACCTAAATACAGTGAGCCATGATCTATTCATCTTCTGTTTTTTTACCCTGTAGAATGCATGCATTATAGATGAGGATGGTTGCATTGAAACCAAGGCAATATTTTTATATAATACTGAGCCTCCTGAGATTAAGCTGTGAGAGTCGGAGCGTCTAGACTGAGTTTGAATTCTTTAAAAAAATTCTGTTTCTCATCTTGAATTGTTTGCATTGTGAAGGTGGAGGATAAAGAGCACTGTCAACTTTGATTTACTTGGTCAATACAGATTCCTGAATGATTAAATCTGTGTCTATTTAGCTAGGTACGTCCAGAATTCATACTGTCAGTATGAACAGGATTCTTTGATTAGTGGCATGTTTATGTACCCAAGTTTTAAATTCATGCTAGAAATACTTTATTTAGTTATTAAATATAGTATTTATTGAATCACAAAATAAACACAAAAATAATGATTTCCAGTTTTTGTATTTTTTTTTTTCACATTAATAATTGTATATGTACCTTTGAACCTTTCCCCAAGGCCAATGCTAAAAAGTGATCATTCCAATAAAATATCACATTTCTCAAAAACACATATTTATGCATTATATATGTTTATATCTATACAACATGTAATGTTTGCAATGTTGCAACCATGGAATTGTCAGTCACGAAGGAAGAGTGGCATTTTGAAGACTGTAAAAGGGAATAATTTACTCATGTTCTAGAGCATCTGAAAAAACTACAACATAGTGAAAAGTTTTAATAAGTATGAGATACTGAAATTCTGATTTTCTCGAAAAGAAAAAAAGGCTTAAATATTTCACTTTTTCATGTGATGATTATACAATGATTGTACAGTTTTGAAAGATCTTTTTCAATCAAATCAATACAAATAAACCTTTTCACAATATTCAAATTTTTTGACATGCACCAGTATCCCTCCTGATCATGGACCAAATTTATTCAGCACCATTACCATTTATACCATTATTTATATCCATACTTAGAAATATACACATTATTTACATGTATTTAAAGTGCATCCTGTACTAGCTGGAGAGTTGTGAATATAACTTACGGTCTTAAAATAATCATTATCACCATGATTATCATAACTTGTCATTTCCAACACATAATTTGTGAAATGGTGACAACACATGCCAATGGGAAGGATTAAAAACTATTATTTTCAGTTTTACTGTCAGTATTTTTTTTAACTGTTTTGGAAGTGAAACTATTTACTTCATAGAACAGAGTTTCACTGCTTTGGCTATAAAACATCAGTAGAAAGGTCTAGAGAATGAATAAAATGTAAGTAACCCTTTGGAATTAACTGGACTATGCAGCTTGCCAAATAAATATAAAATGTTATTTATATACGTAAGCATGGTTAAAATATATAGCTAATTGTATTTCTCAAAAGTTCAGATGGTCAAAATAGTTCCCAGTAAAAGAAACATCCATGAACATGTCAAAATGCACACAGTGGATACAAAAATAAAAGTTCTGGCCACATGGAATGCTGATAAGTCATTATGTTTTTTTGAAGTCTTGAGGTGACAAGTCCAGTTTTCATTAAAACAAATGGTCTAATGTACATAGAAGTCACACAATGAACATGTGATCAATGAAGTGCTCAAATTTTTAATAAATTAAACTTCTACACAAATCCTACTGTAGATGGATGTACTGTGCATGTTTACCAGATTGATTAAACCTATTTGTGGATAAAATAGATGATTAACACTTTTCAGCTCAAGGTCAGTACTATATAGACCTGTTCCCTAACAAATCTGGCCTTCTGTTATCATGACCTCTCGCCCCACAGCTGCATTTTTATCTGAGTATCTCACAAAACTGTCCTTGGCATGGCCAGTGCATATCCTATGTTCTCGCCATCTCTCTATCCATTTGTCTTTACTTTGTCCCAGACATGAATGTGAGATGCCAAAAATGTTTTCCCAGCTCACACATTTCACCTGCTTTTTTGTTTAGCAAACTGTCATGAATGTATAATTCAAGGCAAGATGCATTTTTAATCCCACTCCTGCTCACTTCCACAGGAATTCGTCCTGCTCCCGCAGTCCCACAGACTTACCTTTATTCAGCTTACTTGTGGTGTGTTCACCTTTCTTTAGAGCACTGTCATAGCTGTGGCTGACTGACCATTTCTGTAGCACAGTGACACATAGTTCATGTGCTATTCCTGTGATTGGTTGCTTCAGAAATGTTTATCTATTTATTGATAATTCAGCTCCATTTACATTATGTTAATTTTGTTCAATATTGATATATTTAATGGCGTGATCCATATTTCCATGTTGTTCTCCCTATATGGGTACTAAAAAATTTGAACCTAGTTAACCAAATTAGGACCAAATTAGTTAACCATGTATATATATATATATATGTGTGTGTGTGTGTGTGTGTGTCAGTATATATGCACCTATTCTGTAAGGCCCCAGAGGCTGCAACACCATTAAGCAGGAGTCACCACCAACCAAACAACAGCATGAAGACCACAAAGATCTCCAAACAAGTCAGGGACAAAGTTGTTGAGAAATATAAGTCAGGGTTGGGTTCCAAATATTTCTTCCAAATCTCTGATGATCCCCAAATGGATTGAATATTGTACCACAACAAGCCTGCCAAGAGAGGGCCACCCACCAAAAGTTTCAGATTGTGCATTAATCAGAGAGGCAGCACAGAGACCAATGTTAACCCTGAAGGAACTACAGAATTCCCACACAGAGACTGGAGTATCTGTCCATATGACCACAATAAGCTGTGCATTCCATAGAGCTAGGCATTATGGAAGAGTGGCCAGAATAAAATCCTTTATTCACAGACAAAAAAGGAAGGCTTGTTTTCAGTTTACCTAAAGGCATGTCGCAGTCTCCCTGGAGGAAAGAATGTTCTGTAAATTAAATAAAAAAATCAAATCAAAAATGTATTTGTATTGCACTCTTCACAACTGAAGATGCCACAGAGCAGCTTTACAAAAACCAAGAATTAAAAAGGTTAACAACAGATGAACAAAGGATAATAGATAGATCCCGTTCATTAATCATTATTTATTAAATGATGCAAACCCTCAAGTAATTTTCATTCCAGGTTGCAAAACATAAAAAATGCCAAGGGGATTACTTTTGCAAAGGCACTGTATATAGTTTCAGCATCATTATCACAATGTGTGCTACATAATACCAAAAAATACTGAGTTGTGTGGTGTTTGTTGAGCTAATCAAAGGTTAGCTTAGCAAATGAGCTATAGGTTCAGCACTAAAGTTTAAGTTTAAAAAGCTTTCTGTCGTTTCTGAGAGCCACAAATGTTCTGTGGTGATCAGTATTTCATCATGCTATGTAAGGTAATGCATTATAACTAACTTATCTCTCATTATTTGCAGCACAGTTAAATATTTAACAGTTGTAGTCAGAACCAATGGAACAGAAGGACAATTCTGTGAATAGCTGCTCCATGCCTACAGTAATGCTCAATACCACAATAAATTTTGGAGACAGATGGTAAAATATGTAGATACCAACCAAACTCTACTGTCAATGAAATGCTGTGGGTGAGCTGTAGGTATGCACAACTCCTGGTTTTCTGGAGTCAGTTACTTGCTCTTTGGATCCTCTTCACACAGTGAAGGGCTTTTAAGTATAAACTGCAAATTTAAGGTCCTGCAACATAATTTCACTGACTGACTAGACCACACCAAACCTTGTAGAAGAAGACCAGGCCTGTGTTTAGAATCACTGACTTGCTTCTGATGGTCAGACATTTCCTTCAGGATCTTCTGGTATCGAGCAGAATTCATGGCTCATGTAGACACCCAGGGCCCAAAACTGCAAAGCCTTGGTAATATGACTAAAACACTCTATGGATGTGTACTGGCAAAAATCTCAAGATACAATCTTGACACAGGGGTCATGGTTCGATATATTGTAACATGGTTAGCAAGGCAATATACTGTGATTTTTTTATTTTTACTCCCTAGTCCAATTTTACTTTTTATTTTATTGACACCTTTATTTTATTTACCTAAAAATAACAAATAATTAAGAGACAGTCAAACATGACAGATTTTATTTTCAGAAGCTCATATGCTTATCAAATATTACTTCATTTGAGATCTAATTACTGATATTTAGATATATATTTAGATATATATTCACAAATTGTTTGATAAACAATTAACTTCACACCTGCAACATTTTGACTATTTCATGTACAAACTATAAAAATGAAATACAATTTACAAATATTGATCTGCAGTAAGAATTGAAAGCACAGTTTTGAATTTTAACACTGATGAGACTGAGACTAACCACTAGCAAAGTGATGGAAAGGATCAGAGAAAGAAAGGATCTGTTCATGATTTAAAAAAAACCCCTCATCAGTCAGCATTGTCATGGCTTGAGCTTGCATGGCTGCTTCTGGAAAAGGCTCATTAATCTTTACTAATGATGTAACTCATGATGGTAGCAGAAGAATGAAGTCAGGAGTCTGCAGAAGTCCATTTAGAGAGAAATGCATCCAGTCTAATTTAGAGGACCTTGACAATGACCTGAAACCCACTGCCAAAGCAACTCACTTAATCAGGAAAAAAAGCAATTTCACTGTTCCAGTGGTTTAGGAGGAGATTATATTTCAATAAGTTTTCTTTTGTCTGTCCTGGAATTTCTTTTAATCACAACATACTTGTTCTGCTTGTTAAAGCCTACTTTGAATTGCTGTAAAAGTTTTTTGTGATATTTAGAATCATCAACACTGACAGTAGTCAGGGTATGCCTAGGGGTGTCTGGTTAAATT
The DNA here is from genome assembly GCA_034509495.1 of Acestrorhynchus altus. Classification (NCBI taxonomy): domain Eukaryota; kingdom Metazoa; phylum Chordata; class Actinopteri; order Characiformes; family Acestrorhynchidae; genus Acestrorhynchus; species Acestrorhynchus altus. The sequence continues at coordinate 23,603,226 of CM067509.1, forward strand.
GATCCCAATTATCAACTTAATATGGTTGACTGAGTAATTAGGGGAGCAGGTGTGCCAAACTTTTCCAAAGCATCATAATGTAAAGATCATCATAACTGGTAGTTCATGGTGATGTTTTCTTCCCTTTAAGAACTGCCTTTGGGAAACCCAGCCATAAAATTTACTTTAAACTTCTGAAAGAATTTAGTGTTACATATTCAAAAACATTACAGAAATGGTTGTTAGTTGTATAAAAGTGTTCATTGAGTCATAGATTAATCCATTTTCTTCAGCTAGGCCTTGCAGCTCTCCAGAAGGTTCTTTGAGTTTAACATTTGGCTGAGCATTTACAGACATTTAACACCCTCCAGCATTTCACTTGACCTTTGTAAACTCTCACTCAAAGCTGAAACTGGCACCTTCATTAACCATTTTAAGCATGGTATTCTTTTAGCACGTCTCATTGTAGTCTGTCTCACTAGATACTCTCTAACCTGAATTTGTTATCTAATACATCACGACAGAGATGCGGCGATAAAATGAGTTGGTGCGTGAGCCTATGCAAGCGGATAAGTAACATATTTTCTATGTAGGACACTCTACTTTCATTCAGAATCCTCCAAAAAGTGAACACAAGTCACACTGTCATATTTAAGCACTACATTGTTTCTGTCAAACAAAGACCTTGAGTAGTTTCCCAAACATCCCTCAATGCAGAAAAATCAATGACTAAACAAATACAAAAGAAATGCTGTCAAAACAGGAATATTTCACAATCAAACAAATGAACGAATGTTAGAAAGGGTTCTGTTGTTCACAGAATAGAAAGCAGACATTCCTGAAATTCAATGATTACCGAGTAAATTATTTAAGTTTTCCTACCCTTTTCGGTAAGGAAAGTGGAGTGATGGCAGGTAGTGTAACTCTTCTGGCCTGGAAATTCATACTGCTCTCCTTAAAGTCCATCTGTTTTCATCCAAACCTGTCCTGTAATATTCCTCTATGTCAAATCAGCCGCTTAGACTAAATATCTGTGAAGATCTAGACATTCAAAAATCCAACTACAGTAATCTACAGAATTCTGGAGTTCTAGGGGCCAAAGACATTGGCCATATGAGACTAAAAATTCAGATAAGCATTCTCCTTTCTAACTCCTCCTGTGGCCTTGGAAACATGCCTTGTTTTTTCCCCACAAGAAAAGCTGTCCGTTCTAAAAAAATGTCTGATAAAGCACTGGGGAGTCTCTTCAGAGCTCTGAAGGCCAGGGGAAAAGCCTACGTTAACTTTATCTACTGGCATGTAACAGGTAAACCTTCTCTCAATAAAGTCAGAAAGGTTGATGTGACTTCCACACTTCATAGTCTCCTCTGGAGAACTAAATGAGGTATAAAATATTTTTTGCTCTGCAGCTTCAAGTGTTATTGGTCATACTGCAACAACAGTAGTATAATTAGAACCTGCCCCCTGGGGCAAAGGCATTTTTCCCCACCAGAAGATAACATTGATTTGGAGTCATGCTCAGAAACCCACAGCCACTTCCAGACTTTTAAATGTGTGCACATATATGCTTGGAAACAAAAAGGACCTCTACTTGTATTTCATGGTGGCAAGTCTGAGATTAAAAAGAGCGTTGGCTAAATAGATTGATGGAGCATGGCCATAGCAACATCTGTCCCCAGAGCAGAGTGGACTTCAGATGAGCCTCTCAAGGGATAATGGATACTTGAGCTGATTTGGATGAAAGGAGGAGGCAGGGAATGAGAGAGAGAGAGTTTGAAGGAAACAGAAAGTGAGAGATGTAGAATGAGTGAGTGAGCGAGGGAGAGAAAAAGAAACGTGGGAATCAGCAGGTATCCAGTGGCCACAATGTTTCCCACATCTGTACAAAATCATTGCAGAAAAAAAAGCTCAGTCACTTTCAAATATTAATGCAATTTGATAAAGTAATAAGATGAGGATATCTATGATCAATTCTAAAATGTTAAATCTAGCTCACAGGGGCTAACATCTAAATCAAGCCTAGTCTTGAATTGACTTTGTTAGATATAATTATAAAGCTTAAAATTCATTTATCTAAAATAGCTGAATGTGATAAGGGCTGGAAAAAAATTCCCCAAAACTCCTGAGGTAGAAGCAAGTAAAGATATCAGTAAAGATTTCTGATATTTCAAGATTTCAACCAGAAGTGTGGACCTTTAACACAAAAAAGGTTACACCATTTTCCCTGAAATCAGTATGGAACTATTAAAGGTTTAAAGGTTAAAGTTTGGTATTCTTTGTTGTGACATGGGATGAAGACACTGTGTGCCATATGTGCCAAGCCAAACTGCTTGAAGGTTTGTAAACCCTTTAAAATTTTCTGTATTTCTGCATAATTTACTCTAAACCTTCATCATATTTTCCCACTAGTCCTCAAAGTGGACAGAAATATTATCTCATTTATCACTTGAGGAAAACAATACAATATTATCTGAGTACCAAAAGTTGGTGAACCTTTAGGATTAGCAGACAAGCAGGTATGAGTGGGCAAACTGTTTTATTTAAAGAGCAGTGATCTATCAAAGTCTGGGCTTCACAATATGTTTGTGGAAGTATATCATGGCATGAACAAAGGAGATTTCTGAAGAGCTCAGTAGAAGAGTTGTTGATGCTCATCAGGCTGAAAAAAGTTATAAAAACAGACTCTTCCAATCCACAGACAGTTTGTGTACAAATGAAGAAAACTTGATTTTGATGAATGAACAAAGATCAGATCGAGGACAAGGCATATGAGGCATATGAGATGCAAGGTAGGATGGAAGGTAGAAAGTGGCTGCTCTCCAAAAAACAAAACAAAACAAAGCAGTTTGCTAAAGATCAAATGTCTGCATTGAACAGTGTTCTGTTCCATTCTGTGAATGGATGAAGCTAAAATAGATCCTTTTGTTTTAACAAAATATAAAGCCTTAAACCCATCTGTGAAACATGGTGGTAGAATATCATGATTTGAGCCTGTTTTGCTGCATGTGGGCCAGGATAACTTGCCATCATTGACGAAACAATGAATTCTGAAAGAAAATGTCAGAAAATATGTGGGTCATGCAGCAAGACAATGACCATAAGCACACAAGTCAGTCTACCAAAGAATGTTTAAAGAAAGGCCAAGTCAGAGTTCTGACCTTTATCCAACAGAAATGCAAGTAGTTTATGGGAGCTACAATTGTTCTACTGGGAGGAATGGTGTACAATTCCAATTTCAGTTACCTGAAATGTTTAATTGCCACTCACAGACATGTAATATTGGATCACTTTCCTCAATAAATAAAAAATCAAGTGTAATATAATATTTAAATTTATTTGATTTGGTTCCCCTAATCTCTCTCTCTCTCTCTCTCTCTCTCTCTCTCTCTCTCTCTCTCTCTCTCTCTCCACAAATACTAGTGAACCTCAAAAACAGAATACTGTTAAAAAGCTCATTCATGATCACAGCTGTCAAATTTTATATTCACACTGACATTTCAAGCCTTTTTTTAAATCAAAACCTTTTTTCACAGTATTCTATTTTTTGTGGTACAATAGTATATAGGGAGTAAAGAGAGGGATTAGGGGAGAGAAACAGTGAGAAAAAATTGTGAGAAGAGTCCAGTGCTCTGTGTCTTTATCTGGAATGGTAGCACAGACAGGCAGACGCTAACACTTATCAGAGCCAACCCAAAAAAATGGAGTGAAACGAATAGAGCCTGTTGATAAGCAAGTCTCTGCCATTCTCAAAACACAGGCAGACTCAGAGACACTGGCCTTGACCAGACACAAGACACAAACACTAACCACAGCACAGGCCAAGAAAGGCAAAACTAGAGAGCATAGCTATCTGGTCACTGAGGTCACACACAGGGTTGCAGTGTGTAATACAGCTGTAACCGCTCATAAAACATGCATATATATATATATATATATATATAATAAAATGAATACCTCCAAATAAATGATCACCAAAAAGAAAGAAACATTGCATTCTTGACCTACTCATTAGTTCAGCTCCTCTGAAGTTCTAGGGAGTGCTTTGATTGATTTTCCTTTTAACGTTTTTTTGTAACCTTACATTTAAAAATAATACAAAATTATTTGTATTATGTAGGTACACAATATATACAAATGAAGGCTCAGTAAGCCTATTTGTTGTGTACATGTATAAGTAAAGTGTCTGTGCAAAGAGATACGAATAGAACAGCAGTAATATCCAGCCATTCAGTACGTCTGTAGATAAAGTGTCAGTGCAATGATTGGATAGAATGAGTAATAATGTCCAACCATACTCAGTGTCCTGTTAGTGGCCCAGTATGTAATGTCCTGATACAGTGAAGCAGAGTCGTACAGTGTGATCACTGTTGGTATGAAAGATCTCCTTTAACGCTCCTTCCTACAGTGGTGAATGAGTCTGTTGCTCAAAGTGAGCCAGTAAGTGACTAGTAAGTCATGGAGGGAGTGATATGTATTGTCCAGGATAGCAATCAGTTTGTTAAGAGTTCTTTTTTTCCCCACCACCTCAAAACTCCAGTGAGCATCCAAGAACAAAGTCAGCTTTCACCATCAATTTGTTGATCTTTTCGGCATCTGCACCTTTGATGCAGCCTCCCCAGCAGACTGCTGTGAAAAAGACAGCACCCACAACAACAGATTGGTAGATGATGGCCAACATTTTGCTGCACACATTAAAGGACCTCGGCCTCCTCAGAAAGTAGAGTCAGCTCATCCCTTTCTTGTACACAGCCTCAGTGTTGGCCCTGCAGTCTAATTTGCTGTCAAGCAGGACACACATATATTTGTAGGAGTAAGCCAGCTCAACAGTTTGACCCATGATGGTAAAAGGCCTGATTGTGGTCTTCTTCTTTCTGAAGTCCACAATCATCTCCTAGGTGTTTTTTTTGCATACCACTCCACAAAGCTGTTAGGTCTCTGTATTCTCCTTCCTATCCATCCCTGATGGATTTGACCACCGCAGATTTCTGAATGTGGCTGAGATCTGACCTATACTGGAAGTCTGTGGTGTACAGGGTGAAGAGGAATGGAGAGAGTACAGTTCCCTGAGGTGCTTCACCGCTGCAGACCAGAAGGTCAGATTGTTCCCATCTGTACAGACACAGGTAGTCCAAGGCCAGGCTATCAAGACTTATGCACATGCATTTTATCCATCTTCTCCCCAAGCACGAGAGGTTGGGTGGTATTAAATGCACTCAAGCAGTCAAAGAAAGTGATTCTCACTGTGGTGTTTTTCTGGTCCAGATGGAAGTGTGCCTTCAGCAGTAGCCAGATTACATCATCATCCACACCAACCTGCTGTTGATAAACAAACTGCAGGGGATACTGAAAAGGGCTGACCTCAGGTCTGTGAAGTAGCAGCACCAGGCTTTCCAGGACCTTCATGATGTGGGATGTGAGGGCCACTGGTCTGAAGTTACTGAAAGAAGAGACAGATGACTTTTTTGAACAGGATGTTTTTCACAGCACAGGAACTTGCTCTTGCTTCAGTCTCAGCTTAAAGAGAAGAATCCCACTCAGCTCCTTCAGCTTGGTGATCCACCGTTTGTTGTTGGGAAAACAATACACATGCTTGACTGGAACAATAGAGTCCATGCAGAAGTTGATGTTCGTGGCGCAATCTGTCCTTACCAGCTGACTCATACAATTCATCCCAGTCTGTGGTCTCAGACCTCCAGAGCCTCCTCTGCCTCTGGTGACCATCTCCTGACAGTTCTCCAGACTATGATCTGATGTTCCTAATAGTGAAAGTGCAGATGAACTGTATGCATCCTTAACATACAGGCCGAGTACTTTGTTTGTTTGCACAGTTAACATTCTAGGTAGACTTGAGGAGAAACGTGATTGAAATCACCTGAAATGGCGATGAAAGGGTTTGGATGCTGAGTCTGAAGTCTTGCACGACAGTATGAACTCCCACCTCCGTGTCCATTGTTGGCAGTACATAAACAACTACAATCACGGCAAGAGTGATCTGCTTCAGCAGGTAATCTGGATATAAACTCACGGCTAACAGTTCAATGTCTGGGCAACAGTGACACTCCTTCACAGTAACTTGTGCTAGATGACACCATCTGTTGTTGATTAACAGTGCAATCCCTCCACCTATCTGCTTATCATCATTTGATTTGGCATCTCTGCATTTGGCATCTCTCTGCACCCCCTTGCGATCTGAAAGCCAGGAATCCAGGCGTTTGAGGCTGGAATATCTGCATGAAGCTATGTTTCTGAAAAGCAAAACAGACTAGCCTTGTGGTACTCCCTCTGGAACTGGATCAGGGCATTCAGCTCGTCCATCTTGTTGCCAAGACCTCATGTTCCCCATGATTATGGAGGGAATAAAGGCCTTCTTCACTTTGGTTTTGACTCGGCTCTGAATCCTCTAACAGAATGTTCAGGGCCTTACAGTCACCAAGCTTAAAGCCAAATGATGACTAGCTGCTGTTTTTCTGATGAGTGCTCTTTCCAGTGAGAAACAAAAACCAAATCTGATGCGATGTAGACACACAGACACTGAAAGAAGTGTCTCTTTCATTCAGCAGAAAAGATATAGAGATGGCCAAAAATAAGGAATGAACAGAGTAAATAAAGAAGAATTCTTCTATATTTAAACTAATAACAGGTGTTAAAGTGCAGGATATTGTTGTAATACAAGTTAACACAGCAAATATAAATAGTTCTAGCAGAAATGAAAATTGATTAGTATTTGAAGAAACATCACTTTTTGACTATGGTTTGTATGATTTGTAAGATCTGATGTCTCTGTTTACTGTTATCACAGTGCTTTGTAACCCCCTTAAACTTTAACCCCTTAAATGTGACTAGTTTGTTCTGGACTACAAATTACATTTTGTTTTTGCTTCATTATTTTTCCAATATGCTCTAAAGGTAAATTTCATCAATATGTAAATTATCGATTTGTGTCAGTACATTTTAAAAAGCACTGCTTGTATGCAGTAAATTCTTTATGTCGGTAAGTTTGCACCAGCTTTGCCCACAGATTTGGACTGATTTTTACTCATTCCTCCATTCCTCATATCACCACCTACCTGTCTTTCAGGTTCAACAAGATGCCCAGTCCTTGTTCAGGAAAAAATCTCAAAAAAGGATGCAGCCGTTCTCACATTTAACTGTGGGGATGGATAAATGTAAGATCAGAATTTTGCTAAACATGTGTTTTTTTCTTTAATGGCCAGTACTCAGTACCAGGAACTCTGTAGCTCTGTGGTCTTTCTTGGCCTCTGTGGCATGTCTCATTCTTGTTCTGACCTTGTTCTGACCTCTAGACAGTGTCTGGGTGATCTGAAGCAGCTTCTAACGTTGTGTTTCCTTTATTAAGATTTACAGTCTGAACAGGTCCATAAATCTATGTATATTTTATTAAACAGGGCAATTGAACCCAAGTGTGTCCTCCTTAGAACAGATGGATTGAATAGTTAATTAGTCACATTAGCCAGAGTTTTATTTTTGTTTTTACATAATGTCAATATCACTTTAAATGTGTCTACTGCCTTGTTTCTGAACTTCAAGAACTGTTTTTTATGTCTGAAATCTAAATCTAAATCTAAATCAGTCTGGTTTAAAATTTACATTAAATTATCATAACAATTATAATGGCTTTAATAGATTACTTTTATTTTTAAAAATATAAACATTTGTGAGTAATATTTTATGTTATTTATTTGAAACTAATGCTTTAGGTTATTTATATATTAATATATTAAGGTTATCTACTTTCAGTGAACTTCAGACTTTGTGTATTTCACTGCTGTTCCCATGCAAAAATATACTAGCTGGCAGCCATGCTTGCTTATTGGTTTGTTTTCTTGATGACAGTTATGCTTTAATAGGAGCATGTTATCCCTACTAAAAAAAACAAAGCTATAACTTCTGTTACTAACCAAAAGTTTGAACTCCTAGGACACTTTTTTCTGGGGTTTGAGGCAGAATGCTTCTATCTTAGGTGGTGTAGTTTGGCAGGGCCACAAGCTGAGACATTTTGCAGATTTTGGTTGAGGAACCAGGAGTTTAATGCTAGGACTGCAGTTTTGTTGGGTCGCGAGGTGGGCACTGGACTAGGCCACAAGGCAGGGCCCTTGTTGAGCCAGGTTTTTACAACATAAAAAATGCGTAAAAGCCTGACTGGACTCCATGCTGGGACAGAGGCAGTGGGGTTTAACAGGGATTATGATATTTCACATAATGGTTGGGAGAATTTGTCCTAGTGAGCTGAGAAAATGTGTGTGTGTGTGTGTGTGTGTGTGTGTGTGTGTTTGTGTGTGTGTGTGTATGTCTGTCTATTGTGCAACAAGCACAAAGTTAAAGCGCCTTCAGTTTGAGAATGGTACCATCTATATTAAACTTCTAATTTTATAATCAGGTTAGTTAGTTAAAAGTTCATTTCGAAGAAGCAGGTATATCTATGATAAATGCTAACCAGTGCATGAGTGTGTGTGCAGTGACTGGACACACCACATAAACCCTCCCTCAACTGTGTGTTTAAACATCACACCAGAACACCTGTGACGTCTCTGTCTGTGACTGTTAAGCATCCATCTCTCCTCTCTCTCTCACTTTACCCGCCTGTCTCTTTCTGTCTATCCCCACTTAGAGAGTCTTAGTCAGCAGAAACAGACTCTCTCAAATTATTCATAATGCATGACAAGGTCAAGCTCACCACCTTCAATTCCCCACTAATTTGTAATAAGAAACTGTTACTGTACCTTTAGTTACACTTTTGGCTGGTAACTGATTCTTAGCAAATCATTTCATTTCAACTTTGACCTTTCTCCAATGAAAACAAAATCATTGTTTTGCCTTAAAAAAAAAAATCTTGTTTATAAACCTGAATAACATAACAAGAGTGGCAGCATCTACCACTATGGTATAGTGATAACTATACCACACACTGGTATACTGTAGAGAAGTTTATTATAGTATTAAAACTCAAAATTAATAGTTATATCTCAGTAATATATAGAACCCAACTAAATTGATCCTCAGAAAAAAGTGGAAGAATACACTGTTGTTTGGCTGTGCACCCAGGTAAATGGATATTACAAAAACTGACATTAAGAGACTAGCCTGTTGTTTGTGTATTAATTAGTTGTTCCCCTGCCAAGGCATATTAAATAAAAGCTGGTGTTTTCACTTCACACTTCTATAAAATATTAATAAGATGTAGTGCAACTACCCAAAGCCAAAAGCAACTTAAACATTTCCACACAATGCATCTCACAGCAGGTCAGGTTATTTTTTACATATATCTTAGCTGTCACACAGAAATCTCCAAACCCCCCCCCCCAAAAAAAAATGGAAGTCATTGTAAATGTTATCTTTCGAGATTTTTATATTTATTTTAAGTTATTTTGGAGGTTTTATATTGGCCCATTTATCATCACATTCTGTACAAGGTAAATATGCAAATAATTTAGAAAATAAAAATAAGTAATACATGAACAAATTAAGATAAAAACAAAACATTTAATGTTTTATTGTTAACATTTCTTTCCACCAAATATAGTTTCTTAACTTGCAGCTTGTTGAAAGTTAGGCCATAGTTTAGCTGGCATTTCCTTCTTTAGATGAAAAAAAGCTACTTAGATGTTTCCTAAAACTGTCACCTCTACCTGTCACAAAGATTTTTCCACTCCATGCAGAATTACTTCAGCTATATGATGTTTCAGCATCAGTATTTTTACAGAAGTTTCCTCAAGCCTCATCTGATACATAGCTTTCACAGTGGTTTCTATGAAGGAGTGTTCAAAAGGTCTGCAGCAAAGCTGCCCCAAACCATGACATTTCCACCTCCATGCTTCACAGTTGGCATGAGGTCCTTGTGCTCAAATGCTGTGTTTGGTCTGTGCCAGACATTTCTTCTGTTACTGTGCACAAATAATTCAACTTGGATTCATCTGTCCAAAGCACATTGTTCCAGAAGTAGAAATAAAAATACCTTAAATCAGTGGATTTTATTTATAGTTTTCTTCTTGCTCACCTGCAATTTTCAAATGTTCAAATGAAAATCAAACTTAGCCTGTTTCTGATGGTAGATGCTGTACTTTGATGTTCACTGTAGCAAAAGCTACTTGTAGGTCCCATGATGACATTTTAGGATTGTTGTAGACGTCTTTGCAGCTGGCATATTCTGGAATAACTGGCATATTCTGGAATAACTGGCATATTCTTGTAATAAAAAAAATGTGTGGGTGTAAGACATTAAGACATGTAAGACTATTTAATAAATATGTTTTTTATTTCTAGTGAAAAGACATTTATGAAATATGTTTTTGCACATAAATGGAATATTATAATTGGAATATTTTGTGCACTGTATACATTTGAACTCACTTGGAATTTTCAATGACCTGTCAACAGTTTGTTTAAGCATTTCAGAAAACCTGTTATGAGTTTAATCTGCAATCGGTCTAATCTTGGCAGATTATCAGATTACTGTTGTCTGCTTACTGGACTGTGGCAGGCAAGCCAAAGAGCTCTGATACAACTCACATGCTTAGTTATTATCATAATCATAAAGTGAGTAATAATAAATAGAAATGTGCCTTTGTGAACTAATATCTAATTTTAACATGACTGAATGGAAATCCAAACTGATCTAAACTATTGTCAGTGAACTATGATCTAAACTATTGTCAGAAAATACAAAATTTAAGTGAACATGCCAGTTGCCTATTAGGTGATTTTCAATTCTGTTAGACCATGTTTGGAAAACTGCATATGCTGCTGTGTAGAGCAGGGGTTTGTGGGTCCCTGGGGGTGGGCAGTGTAAGCAGGACTGAGGTCATAATCCAAAGAGCAGCAGGATTTTATTTCACAAGCTTGTCAACTAAGTGCCTCTGATACATCTCACACTGAACCACACAGCTTGGTCACTAATGATGCTATTCTAACTGCATATTTTAACACACCGTCAGACACATTTCTCAATATGACAATCTTGATCATATCTGTCTGCACTGGCAAGTAAGGTTTTAGTAGTCTTTTCAAAAGTGACTAACATCCAAAGAAACTCAGTAGTCGACATTAGAACCTAACCAAGTTGAACCTGCATTGTTATATGCTTTATTTTTTATTCTGTTAAAACATTTCCTAATGTGTTTGTTCATGTACTGTCCCCTACCATGTGTGTAGTCCCATGCCTCTGCCCTGTCCAATCTTCAAAAGTAGTTTAGAGAACTCAAAAACAAAGTCAGCAGAGCAACTCAAACACCAAAGAAAAATGTGGTGTCTGTTCATTAATTGTAATCGAGCTAAAGTGATTAATAAGACATTGTGAAATTGATTTGATGTCAGCACTTAAGATAGCATAAAGTGATTGTACATACAACAGTAAATAGTGATGCTACAGAGGAACCATGGAGAAAGCCATGGAGAATTTCTGCCTTGCACCCAATGATTCCAGGTAGGCTCCAGGGCCAGGATGAAGTGGGTAAAATGATGGACTGATAGACTTTTCTTTTTAGAACCAATAGTGGTTCTATGTTATCCCTCAAAGAACTCTTTTAAAATGCCTTTATTTTTAAGCACAGAAGCACCTACATAAATAGGCCTATAAACCACACAGGGCTTGACAAAACCCTTTGCTGCTATACTCACACCTGGAGACACAACTGCTTGTCACTTTAGCAGTAAGTGCCATTGCATAGTGCTGTAATCAAGTTCATTCACAGAGCTGTAAATTCACATTCACAGGCTTTGTCTTGCTATATCTAGTATAATTTATAGGCCATACATTCTCAAGCACTGCTAGTTTTCCACCTCAGAGCTAATACAGTACTGGACTTTTGGGATCCATTCAGCGGACAGATGACCACTGTGAGCCTGGCCACTCAGAGCTGCTGATTTCAGACAAAGACTACATTTGCCTATGGACCCTGGCTCAGGGGAAGCGGATTCTCAAAACTTCATTCGGTCTTAGGAGGACAAATTTAGCTTGCTCAGCAAATAAAGGAAGGACAGAGAAGGAGAGAGAGAGAGAGAGAGAGATAGTATTTAGGCTAATAATACCTTCTCTGTTGCCTTGAAATATTGCAGTATGTTCTTAGTCTGTGCCAAGGGAGAAGGATAACCTGCAGTCCTTGAACTATAAAGGATGATGCTGAAATGTGTAATAGAGCTGTAATTTGCTCCATAAATAAACTGGCAGTCATGGTCAAAACTTACATAATTACATGAGACCGTACTTATAGGAATGCTTACATAACTAAACGCAGAAGCACGAAGCAGAGATAAGATACTTATTCCAGACAAGCATAAACAGAGAAACCACAGCTGTGGCAAAGTACCCAAAACATAAAGGACTATCAGAGAAGACTCCATTCCTCTTCATTCATGAATTCTCTTTAAGGATCAGTCAGGGGCTGCGCCAGAGTACCACACACTAAAGCAGCATGATTGGCCCTATTTTCTGAAAATAAGACATCATTACTCATGCAAGATTCAAAACTGCCTTAGCTACATCAGAAGCCTGTGTGTGCTGAGTGGGAGAATATCGAAGACCATTCGTCTAATATAGGACATGCAACACTTTCACTACATATGGATTTATTGAAGTGTGAAAGCGGATCAAGGCAGGAGTCTGAGGGCAGCGGTAAGGGCTTATATGAATGATACAAGAGCTGTGGCTCTCGAGCTCAAAAAAGCTTGGAGACAGCAGGCCTGCCACGCTGCCTTTGTCATGGAAATCTAGCATGACACTGCAAATGCGGAGCCTGGGAGAAGTGCTTTCTCACGACTGAAATAGGTTCTTAAAAACCTGGCTAAAACAATGCTGTGTCAGCAGCCAAGGCCCTATCCACAATTTAAGGCTCATCTGCAGCAAACCTGCTCTCCACTGACCAATTACTCACTCAGAACCCTTCTCAAATTCAAGCTCACACTGCTTACTAATGTAAACATCATTAATGGGAACCATGCATGTGCTTCAATCCAATACAGTCAAAAGTTCCTTGACAGGATTCCTCCACTGTACAGCATAGAAGGGAGGCATCTTGTTACAATGGAAGGTTTATGACTGCATCTATGCTCTTAAAAATAAAGGAGCTTCAAATTGTTCTTTCAAATGATTCACGAGGTCTAAGCACTCTTCACTTGTAAAGTATGTAAAGATTCTTCACCAAAAATGAGGGTTCTTCAGGCTCAGAAATCTCTATTACAAGGATGATTCTGTATAGAACTAGATGTTATTTTTCTATGACATTGCTCAAAGAATCATTTGAAGCATTTTTAACAAAGAGAACAGACAGTGAGAGGAGAGTGTTTCATGTTCTTGGATCAAGGTCTAGGAGGAAGAGCTTATTTCTGCATTTTAATATCTGGGGAACAGTGCCCTCTTGTTGATAACTGTGACACCATCCATAAATACTCAACAAAAATCTAAACACAAGCTGAAAAAAGTATTACCTTATCACAGAAAAGGTACTGTTAAGATATTTTGCATGGAAACTCAACATCTACATCTATCTTCAGCTTTGGTTGACCTACAAAACCCAGTCATTAAGATGGTGGGGCCGAGGGTATGGTGGAGCCCCAATGATGCAACACTTAACCTAGTCAAACTCTTGCTCTATTCAATGGCAGGCAAGGGGGGAGGTGATGATGTCATTGCTGTGTGGAGGATATGCTGTGTGAGAGCATATTAACCCTCTTGCCTCAGAGGTTGGGACAGGCAAACAGCTGTGCTTGGTGACATGTTCCTTTTGTCCAGGCCACAGTAGCGGCTCCGAAGGTCTCCGTGAAAGACCTGTCAGGCCCATCAGGCCGGCACGCAGGCTCACAACAGCGCTCCTCCAAAGACGCCATTCACAACGGCCAATGAGGAGCACAAGGTCAGAGTGGTGTCATCCTGCTTCTATAGCTGCAACTTAACAGCTCCACTCCTCCAAACCACCGAAAGACAAAAGCAAAGCCAGCACAATCCTCCCACACGGCTCCCACAATAGCAGAGCAGGCATTAAAGAATTGCAATGCTCAGTAATGCAGGGATGTCAAACTGGGGTCAAGTGTGAGCTGAATCGGGGACCAGGAGCCTTGTTTGTGACGCAGCCAATGTCTTGAGAAGGCATGTCTCATAAAAAAAGACAAGAAAAAAAATATTCAATGAATTCATTTTAAAGATACTTGATCAGACAAGAAGCAAGAGAACAAATAGCAATCTGATTAACTGCACTAATGCTGAATCACACAATTACCCACTATAGAGCTAGCAAGAGCTACAGAGAGGATAATAATAAACTCTGAAAGCGATTCATTAAGAGCCTGTGCACAAGCAGGTCTGATACAGCCCCAAGATCATCCACTCTGCTGTGCGCTGCTCTGCAGGCTGTAATTTCAGCCTTTAGCACAAGTCCGAGCTGGCCTTTCTGTCTCTCACATACACACACACGCACGCACGCACGCACACACACACACACACACACACAACCTGCCAATCTGGTCCTTCTGTATGCCACATGCATACACAGACACACACACCTGATGGTAATTAGCACTTCTATGCAGCCCTACTGTAATGACTGCATGAGTAAGTCTCTAAAGCTGTCTTTTTCAACAGCTTTTTCAACAAAATAAGACTATACAAACTTTCCATTTCACTGGTTACTTTCTTTTCTTTATTCATTCCTTAATTCATCAATTTATCCTACATGTACATTTACACTAAAGATTATATGTTTTATAATGTGATATTTTTTGACACCTTTCAAGAAGATTTAGACAGAAAATGCAATAATGAGGATATATGGCTGGGTGACATGGTGAAAATATTTTATCATAATATTTAAAGGTATTTTCACGAAACACATTTAGCACAATATTTTGACCTGCAGACAAAATGCTTCAGTAGATTCTTCAAAAGATTCTTAAAAACTGCTATTCAAATTTCGAATTTCATGCACTATATCCACTTAATCAGCATTAATTACACTCTTTGTAATGATATGCATTTGGTCAGCGTTTCGCACCAACAATATCCACAATATGCTCAGAGAAGCATCTAACAAAATACATATATATATATATATATATATATATATTTATATATATATATATATATATATATATATATATATATATATATATATATATAGCAATACAATAAGTGGACATAATTTCTCTGCACTTACGTATCAATGCTCTAGAATGGAAAACATTTAATCATGATGTCATTCTTATACTGAATATAATGTAAATGATGTGTGCCAATGTCATCACACACCAACCATTAATAACCATTTATAGCAACTTTATTTCTATGAGAGTGTATGAGTATGAATATTCTTATCTTATGGTTGCAACTAACTGCTTTCTTTTTCAGAGAGTGCTTGTACCTAAATATAAATTGAGTCCAGCATTAACTTCTCTTTGTACAGGAAAATCATATATCATGCACCTGTTCTGCATGGAGTCCTCTGCTACCATACTTGGGACTTCATGACACTGTTCACCTTCATGTGTTCCAAATGTGCTAATATAATATTAATTTCACCGCAAACAAGAAACCCACCCACACAAGATATCCACATGTCCAAAAATAGCAGACAAGCTGCACAGTAATATGGGACAATGTCAGTTTTCATCTTGCAGCCGTCTGCTGAGGTTCCCAGTAGATTCATTTTTCCTTTACTCCTTAATCCAATTGAAGAGATTTTTTTGCTTGGTATTAGGACTATGACTGCAAACCTTATCAACAGGTCACTCTACTCATGCTACAGAGGACATTTGCTGTGACATGGGTATAGAGAATTGCTGGATCAGACATTCCAGATTATTTTCCAGTGTTGTTTGCCAAGAGGAAACATACTGTATGTGAGGTGGATTAAATTGTACAAAAGTTGTGACTATATGGTCTAATTTGTGTTATGGTTCATTAATTGATTTGAGTATTGTTTTAATATAATGTTATATCCACAAAACTGTGACATTTTCATTTTCTGTAGAAGCAAAATAAGTATAAAATTTATTGGTGAACTGATAAAAAATGCAGTGAAACATTATGCAAGTTCATTATTTTTTTCTCCAGTGGGTGTACAAAATGAAAACAAAGGCATACTCAGTGTGACAGCTGCATTCTCTATTTCTCTATGTGACTTTGCAAGAAATTTATATAACAAGTGCTCACAAACTCTGAAATTCTGATGTAAATAACTTATTTTGGTAGAGCATTCATTGTTTTAAGATGAGTATAGCTCACAATATATGCTCAAACTATTCACAGTTATGAGAAAGGCTGTTCTAATACAAGGCCATGGTATCCTCAAATATGTCAATTATTGTGCATCATCTCCAAGTAAATGATAAAAACATATAAATATATATATATATATATATATATATATATATATATATATATATATATATATATATATATATATATGTTATATATATATGGTGTGTGTGTATGTATATAGTGTGTGTGTATATATATATATATATATATATATATATATATATATATATATATATATATATATATGAAGCACTCCTAACAAATTACTTAATCTGGAGCCACAAAATAAGTATACATATGCAGCCTTAATAAAGATCCCATGCATTATGACAATAGTGAAAGAGAGTAGCTATGTGGGAGCCTTTGGGTAGTAGACCTGTAACAGTTATTATTAAGGTGGTAATCAGTTCCCCTCACTCAATTTCTAGTTCTACTCATCAGGATCACGAAAAGGCTGCCCCAAGATTAGGACTCTAGTAATAAAATGACTAATATGTGTGGACCTAAGAGATATTTATGCCGAGACTTTAGTTTGTTTCTTCATTCACGCACACACACACACACACACACACACACACACACACACACACACACACACACACACACACACACACACACACACGAAATTGGGTCAGAAAAAATACTGATTTCTTAGACTTTTGCCAGCATGTTTTTGATTTATCAATGTAACAGTAATCAAGTTTACACAGTTTAGATATGGTGCACATCTAATTTACACTAATTTACAATATAATTGCAAACAGTCACTGTTAGGGAGCTGATCCAATCCAATCCGCATCAAGGCCGATCCAGGCATATTTTAAGAGATTAGGAATTAGCTATTTTAAGCATGATCCAATATTTTTTTTATTGCGCCATTAACAAACACTATTTCCAGCATGCAGCAGTGGGGAGGAGTGGGAGCATTCTCAGAAGGTAACAAAACAGCTTATAGCCTGTAGCAGGGGAGCTATAACACATTTTAAAAACACTTCTGCACTGCAGAAATGGGCTGCTTTACCAGCAGGAGTACCAACAGTCTTTTGAAACAGCACTGAACAGCACATTCAGAACTGAACATGCACTTATAGAAAACCAAATCACACAGCATTCATCTCACTGTAATTTATTATAGTTATAGTTATTTCACATCAGTATTAGACAAATTTAAAAAATGTGAACCACTATATACACACAAAGTGATTTCACTGCAGTGTTGTAAAGCAACTGGGAGCTGAATCGTCAGGGAGGTCAGTCAGTCTGGATCATAACAAATTGAACACATTATAAAACAAATCAGTCCAGTTCAAACCATGTAAGAGTACATAAACTGCTCCACAAATTAAGTAATTTTATTTCCGTACTAATTAGCAGTTTATCTTAACTGTGTGGCTATATATTATTTATAGAACCACAAAGATGGCATTGGATCACAATATCAGATGATATTCAACATAAAGAGACATGGATTGGATCAGGAGTAAAATAACTGGATCAGGACATCTCTAATCATTGCATGCATGTTTTGTATGCAGTAATGTATCATGCATCACACATAAAAAGAACAAAACTCGAAGAAGAGCTATCAGAATTTTAACATTAGAAAGTTACCATGACATTAATTTGTACACTGTGACACATTGACTGTGTTTACTTTTCACTGATGCACAAGTTTCCTTGGCTATTGCGCCTAAAGAGATTGGGGGTTTAGAGGCCTCGGTTCAACCCTCCATCATGAATGTAGGTAGGTATTTTAACTTAACAGCTCTATCACCTTATGCCTTATTTCAGTCTATTGTAAGGGTGTATCCCAATGAGGTTCAGGATAGGAGCAGGTCAGTTTGGCAATGAGGCTTTTCGCTTACCTGAGTTGCACTGTTTTTGGTCCAGGGTAACAAACACTCGGAGGGTAAGAGGTCTGGAAAGGCGCTTGGGACCAGATCCATCTGCATCTCCTCTCCCTCTCTGCATTTCCTAAAGTGACAGAGAGTGAGAGAACCAGACAGACAGAGAACATGAGATGCATCATTTAAACACTATTACAGCACACGAATAAAGAAACTGAAAAGAAAGCATCTTGACACAGCCTGATCTTCTTTATGCTGCTCCAGAGCTGCTTCCATTAGGAAAATGTTGACACTGAGAGACTGCTCTGCAGGGCAGGAGGCAGAGGTGAGGTCATTGTGATGATGGGCCAGCTGACTGAAGTCCTGTCTCCCTGGAGACGCATGCTCTTAAGCCAGGGAATGACATCATCGTGTCTACCTGAGACACATCTCATCACTCATGCAGGCTGAAGAGCAGCAGGCTGGAGCAGTGAGCTCATCCTTCCTAATGGGCAGCATGCAGCAGATATCCCTCCAGCAGACTTGAATGGGTGTTAATGAATAAAATGAGCACAGGAGGATGAATGTAAACATAAAAATGAAGGGCAAATGGCTACATAGCTGAGAGAAGAGACAAATGTTTTGTAGGAAGAAATGATAGAGAGAGATGATGGTTAGTGGAGAGAAAAAGAAAGAGTACAAAAAAATGGGAAAAAGAAGGGCACTGGGGGGGAGAACTTGCGTAAGTATGTGCCAGTGAAAGCACAGCCACAGTCAGGAACTCTCCTGCTAACCGGCTACAAGATCTTTCAAAGCATGTTAGAGTCAATGCAATGGATGAATGTGTTTATATACTGTTATATATATATATATATAGCGAAACTCTTACAGTATAACTATGTTATGAACAAACGAATCTCATAATGTTGAGGGCAGGCCGATGCTATGAGCAAGAATGGCAGCCATATTGTTTGTTTTGATTTTCGTTTATGGCGCAACCATGTAAAGCATGTCTCTTTTCCATTTAATCCCATTGTGTTGGGAGTGAAGTGACCAAAGAACAACATGTCTGTAACAAACTGCAGCCACATGAACCAATTGAATCGAGATTTACACACACTGTATGCAGAGGCCTTGCATTCCCGATTCAGGCCATCTCTCGGTGTAGTGTAAGCCCTCTGTTAACACTGTGATTACTGAGTTACTGAGCATGGCCTGGAAAGTAGCAGGTGCTTGATTCAAGTCCAGTTTGTGCCCGTGTCTCAGAGCTGTCAATTAGGAAGTGCTGCGGCTGAGTGCTGAGACGCTGTTTACAGGGACAAAGTCTACTGCACTTTTCAGCCAAACCTGTGGGAGAGCACAAAGGCTGCTCTGTGTCTCTGCAGTATGTTCTTACCGATTACATATGTTAAAGATTAACCGCTGAAAAGTGAGTTACAGACACAGATAGATACACACATACACAAAGAAGGGAACCTATTGGAATGACAGGCCAGCACAGACACGTGTAAGCACACACATTCACACTCAAAGATAGACAGATCTGCACTTAAGACTTGTTCTGCACTCCCCAATGCCACCTACAAAATGAAACACTTTAAACACTGTAAGCAATAGTAAGGCGAACATATCCTATTGCTTGGAAAGTCATGATTAAAGGCAGCAATAAGAACCACTGGGGGGAGTGGGTCTTATTGCTGCCTGTAATCTCTGGGTCTCTCCTGAAAAGCAGCCCTACCTATTCCCTCTGAAGAGAGCAGCGGCGGCAGCAGCAGTACTCCTGTTGTGCAGGGCACCGGGTGGCTGGAAGGGCGAGCGTAGCGGGATAAGGGCAGGGCCGCTGCCGAGCACACTCACATTCCCCTTCCCTTCCCGAAATATGGCCGCTTTCTCGCCGAGGCTGCCTGGAGTGTCTAGTTCATCCAGAGATTCGCTCATAGCACTCATGGAGACTGCTTATATCCACCGCATCATCTAAAGCATAGAACAAGAGCACACACAGCGTCAGGGGAGTGGAGTACGAGCGTGAACGTGTGTGTGCTGAGAACGGCGCAGCACTCCTCTTCTGTCAGCGTGCACACACACACGCACACGCGCACACACACACACACACACACACACACACACACACACACACACACACACACACACACACACACACACACAGCTCCGTTGCCCGTCAGGCTGTCCTAGCATGGGAAGCAGGTCCCTCCTACCAAAACATGATCTACCACAATAAAGTTATTTTTAACTCGATGACTCCCAAACGAGCAGTGCTCACACACACACACACACACACACACACACACCCGGCTCAAAATCCTCTCCACTGCTTCATCCTATCCACTTAGCCCTGCCTGAAAAAGCTTTACTACCCCACTACATTTTCTTCTCTCTCTTTCTTGCCTTCTTCAGTTTCATTTTCAGTGCATTTCTGCTTTTTAGTTCTCTTTTTTTATACCTGGAAAACAAACCTGCAAAGGCAGCTCACTCTTACAAAAGGGTTCTTCGTTGTTGGTATGCAACTTAGTGCAGTAATGAGGCCTGGAGGTCAGCCAGACAGTAAAACCTACTGTTCCTTTGTCACGGACTTCGCACTGCACTCCCCCATCACACCCCCCCACCCCCCAACCCTCAGCCGCTCTCCAGCTCTCCTGCTCCTCTCCTCCTCTCCTCTGGACTGTTACAGGGTCAGACTGCAGCCAGACAGCCACGGATAAGTTGAATCAGGAGCAATGCCGTCTGTGTGTGTATAAATGAAAATGTGTATTAATGATAACTTTATATAAACATTATATAAACTAAAGAAAGAGAGAGAAAAAGAGGAAAAGTTAGAAAGAGACAAAGAACAAGAGATGCAGGGACTGGATTCAGTCTTAATTTCAGAAGAAAAATAAATAAGATTTTATTTGAGAAAGAGCATTTTACAGGTAAAATGCCTGTAAAATGGCAACTTCTAAACAAGTATGAAAAAACAAGTACGAAAAAAGCAGTTCCAGAGTTAGGTCCATTAGTATTCAACTTCACTAACTCACAGTAATGTCAGGTCCATTAGTACTCAGCTTTGCTAGCTCCTAGTAACGTTAGGTCCATTAGTGACATGCTTCACTTACTCCTAGTAGTATTATGTCCATTAGGATTCAGCTTCGTTAACTTCTAGTAACGTTAGGTCCATTAGTGACATGCGTTACGAGCTCCTAGTAATATTAGGTCCATTAGTATTCAGTTTGACTAGGTCCTAGTAGTGTTAGGTCCATTAGTGACGTGCTTTACGAGCTCCTAGTAATATTTGGTCCATTAGTGTTCAGCTTCATTAAATTCTAGTAATATTAGGTCCATTAGTGTTCAGCTTCATTAAATTCTAGTAATATTAGGTCCATTAGTGTTCAACTTCACTAACTTTTAGTAATATTAGGTCCATTAGTGTTCAGATTCATTAAATTCTAGTAATATTAGGTCCATTAGTGTTCAGATTCATTAAATTCTAGTAATATTAGGTCCATTAGTGTTCAACTTCACTAACTTTTAGTAATATTAGGTCCATTAGTGTTCACCTTCACTAACTCCTAGTAATGTTAGGTCCATTAGTGACATGCTTTACTAGCTCCTAGTAACATTAGGTCCATTGATGTTGTGCTGCACTAACTTCTTGTAATGTTAGGTCCATTAGTATCCTGCTAGTATCCTAGAATCATAGATTAATATAATGTATATACATACAGCAACATACAAACAAGCAAATAAATAAACAACCCCCAAAGATATAGTATAAAAATAGTCAAGCTACGACTTCTAGAAATATCTATGTGTGTGTAAGTGTGTATGGCTGCCTGCATGCATGTACATAAATATGCAAACTAATGTCCTACTAAGCCAAGGACACCAAGGCCAAGTAGCATGCTTCCAAAAATAGACCTGGTCACATTCTTCTGCAATCAGTCAATGCAAATGCTTTCTAATTACATTATAGCAAGCGAGGGTTGCCAAATCAGGAGCCATCATCACGCTGGCTCCATGACAACAGAAAACACCAGTGCGCTACTTCATACCCTCAGCTGCTGCACTGAGCCCATGCTGACTGACAGTGAAGAGTGACAGGGAGGAGCACTCAAGAATGAAGCTGTGCAGGAAATAGGAATAGAGACCCACATCTACTCATAAAATGATCTCCTGTTAAACAAATCTGACTTCATGACTGTAAATATAAAGATACACACATAAGCTTGAATTTATGGGTATATTAAAGGCTATGCCCTCAGTGCCTATGGCATTTTCATATTTCAGAAACTGGTTGAAAAACATATCCTTTCATATATCTTAAAACAATACCTGCATATGTTCTTACACTTTCTATATTATGCGTTAATTTGAGGTGGCACCATGGAAAAAAGAGACCAGAGACCAGAGAAGCAGAATGGAACAAGACAATTGTCCTAAGGCAACAGCTCAATTAGGGCTGCACCATTGGAGGCTCAGATCCAAAAAACTGGTCATACCAGGATCTCATATAAGCCATTTCCATTCTCAAAATATGAAGCTGAACTGGACTGGTTTAAAGGGACACTATTCATTGTCTAGCTTTATCATGATGGTCATTATATATGTGTGTGTGTGTGTGTGTGTGTGTGTGTGTGTGTGTGTGTGTGTGTGTGTGTGTGTGTGTGTGTGTGTGTGTGTGTGTGTGTTGTGGGAAATGTTGGCCATGATGTGTCCAGTAGTTTTGCTCAGCAATCCAGGATAAATTTTACATTTTACTGCCTTTCAATGTAACCAATATAATTCAGTTCTGGCAGAGCTTTAAGCAATCTTAAAGTTCTGCCAGAACTGAATTATATTGGTAGAATAAATTCCATGATTTTATGTATACATTTGATGAGTCCAACTTCAACTTTACATGCTTAAATATAATACAACAGACATAAAAATAATAAAAACAGCCTTCATACTAAGCTCATTACAAAAGCCAAAAAATCCATTTTTGATTATTATACAACTGACTGTGACACTACATACTGCCAAATGACACCTTCATATTCAGAAAGCCATGATATGATTCTTAAACTCCAAAGAGCACTGACCTCTTTTGTTATATTTTTCTATATTAACAAGTAAAGCCTTGATGAATATCAATGTACTTTTTATCCTAGCAGGCCTACCTGAATTAAAACGTCTAAAAAGGTATTACTGTTCTGTTGTTACTACTATGCTTTACTGTTTTAAAAGAGAACGAAAAATAAAACAAACAAAAAACCTTTAATAACAGTCATATGGCATTATTTAATAACAAAACAACTAAAATACACTGTTGACTACTATTTTCTTCCAAAGGAACTCTATGTTAGGTATTCTGTTGCAGGAGTGAGAAATGTGTTGATGCATGGAAAAGTTTAAGAAGACAGCTTGTGCTTGGGTGAGCACTGCACGCCAATGCTGAAACAATAGTAAACCTCTGTATGAAAGACAGCACATTCTCTTTGATTTGTTTAGTTTAGTTAACAGATCTGACATCATTACCTTTACCAGACATTTCTATCAGCAATATATTTTTGCTTGTGCATAGCATGGCTGTGTATGTACATTTTGAAATGTTTTCAGATTAGCCTCTCATAATTCGCAGCATGCAACTAAAGTATTAATTAGCTAAGCTTTCTCAATATACAGGATTAGGAACTATGGCAACATCACAAAGTAATGTGTTATTTATGGAGGATATAGATGTAAGACAGATTCATACACTTGTACATGAGATTGATATTTAAGTATTTGAAGGTGGTGGTGTTACTGTGCACACAACTTGCATAATCTCCAAAGAAAAGCTCTTCCAATAATAATGGGCTGCTCTAGAGCAGCTGCACATGAGCCTAAGGTCACCATGCCCAATTCCAAGCATAGGCTAGAGGGGTACAAAGACCCCCACCATTGGCATTTTCTGGAGTGATGAAGCTCCATCCAATATCTTTGGAATGAGCTTGAGTGGCATTTGTGACCCAAAACTAAAGACCCATCAAGAGAACATGACCGCACTAATACTAGCTGAAATCAATCAAATCCTCACAGCAACCCTTCCAGTAACAGTTGAGAATACTGCTGCAGTGCTTCTGCACTGCAGTTTAAAAAATCTGATAATATTAAGCTATTTATTTAATTTTTAAAATACCATAAAGTGCCTAAAATGCCCAAGATTCACTGTTTATATACACTAATTCAGAATAGTCAACCAAGTGTCCAATTGTCAGTGGTTCTGTGGTGAGAAGTTACACACTCTAAAAAACGTCATGTATAAATAAATAAGTATATATTTATGCTTAAACAAACTGATTGAAACTGACTATTTTGAGGCATAAACTAATCAAAGCTTTAGGTCTTAAAAGAATGTTGGATGAGACAGGTGTAAAACTGTATAGGTTTTACAGGTAGGATTGTAGCAGTATATCAGTTTATATATATATATATATATATATATATATATATATATATATATATATATATATATATATATATATATACCACTGTATTAAAATTGATGGGTATCACATTGTATACATTTCCTTAATACCAGTATTTTAAAAAAAAATAAACTGAACAATTCAACCAATTTTTCAGATTTTCAAGGTTTTAAGAATCAATTAATGGTAAAAAAAATAAGCAGACAAATTAAATAGTATTAGCTGGACACAAAAAAATTTATGAGAGCTTCAATTTCAACTATAGTAAAGTGTTTTTTTAACCAAAACAACCTGTTTTATTAAGAATAAAATATGGAAAATATTGTAGTGTGGTGCCATAAAATCATGATATTTTCTGAAATGGTTTATACTTGGTTTATACTGTTTCAACCCTACTTACAGGTTTTAGTTGAAAAATTAAAGCTCCCACAGCCATCCTTGGTCAGGAATCCAAGACAGCATAATTGGCCATGCTCTTACTGGGTGGGTCAGTATGTTACTAGCCAATGCTGGTGTCTGATAACTCACGTAACATAACTGGAATTAGCAATGTCCTTCAAGCGTGTTCAGCTGTTCAAAGACATTGCGTTAGTAGCAGTTTGAAAATATGTGGTGCCATTTCACATATTTTAGAGGACGCATGTGCCAGCCCTCACCCTCACAGCACTAGTGGCATCATCTAATAAGTAGATGGTATTAGCAAATGACTAAATTGAGGACAACTTTTTTCCTTTTCAAAAACAGATATTATGTAAAGGTTAGTTACATTTACATACACATTACTGTTTAGCTAGGTATGGAAATACAAACACCATAATCATTGACAATAGAATAAACTTACTGCATTCTTTATCCTGTAGGTTAGGACTTGCTACAAATACATCTGCTGCTGCCGAGGTCTCTCTGCAGGAGATTGTGGTTTTGTGATGAGGTCATTCACGAGCCTGGTACATAAATCTAAAGAGCTGAGGGAAGATTAGAGTTCTGAAACTTGAGGCTGAAGCCAAGGATTTGTACTAATAATTACAAACCTGAATTGCTGTAGTTCAGTTGAGTGATTACTGGCCAGCCCAGATAATTATGTGGCTCAAGGTGGAAGATTTTTATACTGGTCAGCAAAGAATAGTTTTTTTTCATTGTAAATTACTTTTTTTTTTTTTTTTTTGCTTTATCTACACACGCACTGAACCTCATTCACATAAGACAAGCACAAAATATTTTATAAACATTGTTAAAAGAACGATGAAGTAGAGATAAGAATATTCAAATACATTGGTATAAACTACAATAACAATGTAGTTTAGGCCACTTCAATCACCTAAAATTGCTTGGTACGTACTAATTCTAACATCTCCATAAACTGTGCATAATCTACTTTATTGGTTAGCTAATCTTATAAGACTGAAACAAACTATTGCCAAGTGCAGCCATACAGCCATGAAATAATGCCTGAAAAATTAAGATATTATCTTTTTTACACAATAATAAAATATATTATTATACTAATATACACTCATGGAAAAAGGAAAGTTTTGTAAGGACAATTACCAGGAACAATAAATTATTAAAACTTCTTACTAATATTGGTATTATTTATTGAGTTACTGAGAAGGTCTGTCTCTCACTATGGGGTTGGGTATAACCAAACATGCCAGGAGTCTCTGCATTCAGTTCCCAATAGTGTCCTGTAATAGTCCATCCCATGCACCCCCTGGCATAGTAGCTCTGTTTTCAAGGAAAGTTTCAGTGGCAGTTCCAGTCCTTAGAACACTAGAAATTTGGGCCACAAAGTAACAATACAGTATCCTCCCTCAAGTATAATGACTAAGGTACCCTTGGTCTAGGTCCCTAATCACTAATCACTTCACTTTTGCTCAGTGCAGAAATGGTAAACAATATCACCAAACTATGAAGGCTAGGTGAATAATGTCCTCATGTACATGTTTCATGCCTCACTTGAACATATATTAAAGTCAAACTGCTAAAAAGTTCCTGTAGAAACTAAAAGTACTTGATTAATGTTGTGCATGGAACCAGTTTAGGAGTGTATGAAGCTGGTATTGTAAAAGACACAGAGGAGCAGGTAATTATAGTCTGAAGCATGCTCCCAACCACACACACTGCCCAATGCTCCCTACCTCTTTAGTCTCTACATTCATCCCATTAACTGCAATGTGCCATTAACATGCAATCATGTTACAAACAGACAATTTGCATGTCTGGGGAAAAGTGGTTAGGAGCTAGAAAAAAAGATCTCTGACCCACAGTGTGGGGAGGACCTGCTGAACAAGCAATGTGTAGTGCTGAAGATTTTGCCACTTTCATGAAGTGAGGAAAGGAATCTTTGAAACATCTTTGCTCTTAGCAATGTACAAACACACATTGTTGCTAATTAAAAACAGGTATCCCCAAAAAAGCTCACTTTTTAGAAGTTAAAAGCTACTAATTTTAGAAGATTTCTATTGGACAATTCATCAGATACTATTTACACAAGTAAAGAGCAGCTACAGGGCTCAAACCATGCAAAAATGGAGATACATGGGTTTTTTTTTATTAGACAGCAGCAATATCAGTTTAAATTACCAGTTTAAGTTAAGTCCTATGAATACCACTGGTCAGCAGCACTATGTTAGGACTACTGCAAGAGAGACAATTACAATGCAACAGACCAGGTGAAATTGGTTTCACATCCAAATGTGCTTTAACTTCCTGTGTACGAATGTTTACAGTTTAAAACACATCCTGTCCTAACTTCTCACCTGGCATGAAAATAGAACAAATGCAAGGAGGCTGT
The DNA here is from genome assembly GCA_034509495.1 of Acestrorhynchus altus. Lineage (NCBI taxonomy): Eukaryota > Metazoa > Chordata > Actinopteri > Characiformes > Acestrorhynchidae > Acestrorhynchus > Acestrorhynchus altus. Next base: position 23,630,535 of record CM067509.1, read on the forward strand.
TTTGCCATATAGGCTATTAAAGCTGTTTCTTAGTCTTGATTAACGCATAAATGAGTAAACACACACACACACACACACACAGTCCTACACTTTAGGCCTAATTGAAGCCCCCCCAACTACAATATCCAAAGCATGACAGGTGCCCATGTGGTCATGCTCTTATTTGATGGCTCTCGTTTTGTAAAGAAAAATGTACCCTTTGTAAGCATATCTAACAAGCTTCCAGCATGGTTTTCACTGATAAAGACACCGATTTTCCAAAGCTATAGACAACAGCACCATTCACTTTAGACCAGGGCACTTTTCTCACATCTGCATGATAAATTACTTTAACATAACAGGACAGCAGTGATACAAGCCTAACTATTTGCATTTGCATTCAAGATATGTGCAGCTGTTGGGTCTCTCAAGTAGAATTTCATACACCTACAATTTTATACTAGCAATAATGATTTTTCTAAATCTATAACGTTTGTAGACAGTTTATACGAATCAGAATCAAAAATTAAAATAATGAGCCTTTCGGGTGCAGGTGTGGAGCTAGTGTAGGTAGTGTACCAGATATCATATGACAAATAGAACAATGTTTGAAACGTTTCTCCGTGAGTTCACGCCTGAGATTCCCTACCTTGCCAACAGGGGGCGCTATCATTGGGCGCAAAATGTGGCCCCGCGGCGAAATGCATGTAAAATTCCAACTACAACTTGCTAGTCTTCTTGGAATAAATGCCAAAGCCGGTGGTGGTGAAGAAGTCATTGTTGTGACTTATAATCACTCTTCAGTTCCCAAACACGTCCCTAAAAACACCAGCTACACCCTTCCGATGCCACACAAACACACGGGTAACAGTCAAAACTGCCCTCACCGAAAACAAGCACCATGAACGAGGCGTGAGAAGTGCAGCTGGCGCGTGCAGGCGCGTGCAGGCCCGTGCGCTGTACCTGCTGTCCGGAGCTGCGACGCGCTCTTCCTGCCGTCTTGTCTGTCCGGCAGCGCGCGCTCGGGCTTATTACTCATGCAACACGCGACGTCACGGTGTTATGACCGGGCTTTGAGCACAGACACCGTGTACACGTACTCCAGATGACTGTTTCCATGTTTTTAATCGTCTCTTCTAAAGACTATTGTAAAGCGCAAAGTCCCCAAAGTCCTTCTAAGCGTTCGGGAGGGAAGCACGTGCACCCGGCGCGCGCACCCAGCCAACGAAGACGTGTAGTTGCAACACAGCTCGAGAAGAATCCATGCAGATTACAGCCGTATTATCCCTGTGTCCGTGATGCAGAGGTACCGTTTGATTCAGGACGTTCTCAGACTTCTCAGATTGATGTGATCTTCTGCATACAGCCCACGTGTTACTCACTAAAGGTCGTGTTAAAATGCTGCAGAACTCTGCCCTTTCTCTACATAAGGGTTCAAATGCCATTATGACATTAGTCACATACACACTTCCACAATCAGGATCTACTTAAACACAACAGAAGGGGTTTTACATCACAGATTATGATCATTATTATTACTAATATTATATTAATATACACTCATGGTAAAAGTGTTGGATTGCAATTTTTTTTGTAAGGAAAGTTACGAGGAACAATAAATTATTAAAAATTCTTGCTAATATTGGTATTATTTTTTGAGTTACTGAGAAGCAGAAGGTCTGACTCTCAGTATGGTGTTGGATATAACCAAACATGCCAGATGTCTCTGCATCGAGTTCCCAATAGTGTCCTGCAATAATCCATCCCATGCAGATTGGATATTATCACTCAGTTCCTACAGATTTTGTGGTAGGGGTGGAGTGTTGATAAAGTGCTAATCTGCATTCCAAACTTCTTCAATCAGTGATAGGTCAGGCATAGTATATCTGTCTTCACGGAACATTTCAGTGCCAGTTCCACTCCCTAGAACACTAGAAATTTGGATCAGATAACAAATAACAATACAGCAAAAATAAAATACAACAACATCCTCCCTCAAGTATGACTAAGGTACCCTTAGTCAAGGTCCCTAATCCCACCATTCTGGGTGTGTTCTCACTTCCCCAACTCACTACAGCATGGATAGATTAAATCCTTAAATAGAAAAAAAAAACAATGTACTGCTATACAGTGTGTAATAATCTAACAAATTTGTAGGATATCTACACATTTCTAATTCATCTGCTCTGATCAATAATCCAGAGTAATCCAGAGTTGCAGGATTTACAAGTTCTCCAGCATGTGTGGGAATCCTAAAAAAGTGAATAAAGTAGCTGACCTACTGAAATATTCAAATCATGACCGTGAGTTTGGGTTCATTCATTACTTCATCACAGTTTTGTGTACTTTGTACTGGTGTACAGAATGATCAAATCCACATGACCATGACTGGGTAGCTCTGTAAGCCTCAACTGCTGTCATCTGAATGATATGTCTCACAGATCTCTGGAGCTCTAGTGTGTAAAATGCAAAAAATAAACTCATTCATGAATGACTCATTATACTTTAATGCACAGACTGGAAAGAGTTTCAGATTTTACAGCAGTATCATCTTCAAAACAATCATGAGCAGCCCAGTGTCTTTCTTTTTCAGCTCAGCTTTGTTGAAAAGATGTAACTTATTTTTTAGCCACCCTCTTACATATTCCACAAAACCCACATGTGTAATGCATAATAGTCTATGTGTAGGTGCACATTACATACTGCTTACTTCATTGAGATCCATGTAATTTCCAAATGTGTAATGCATACTAGTAGTGATTACCAGCACAGAAGGTATGTGTTCAGTATACATGCACACGGGTATATGGCAACACCAGTTTGGTGGAAGTACCCTTTCCACATTGGCTGATAACAGTATTCTACACCCTACACCTAATAAGTTAAAGAAAAACAACAAACTCAAATCAATGAAAATGCACATTCATTATTAATGAAAAAAAAAAATAAAAACATAAAACCACTCAAGGTTCAGAATCAATATGCATGTCTTGACACATGACAATTAATAAAGATTTCAATATAATAAATTTGAGTGAGAATAAAATAAACACAACATATGCTAATAAATCTCCAAACAATTACAGACCCAGTAAGTCTCCTGCATAATAAGTTAGATCAGAGGTTTAAACCACAGTGATTTAATTCCCTCAGTTGCTCCATGTGTCTTTTTTTGTTGTTGTATATTTTCAATATCACCAAATATTGAAGCCAGGGCCACAATATACTGCATTAAAGATTTTCAATAGTGCTGATTTAAAAGTCAGTCTTTATAATCAGTAAAGACACAAAAGCCAAAAGTCCACTCCAGAGGGCCAGAGGGCAGTCTATAATAGGGATGGGTACTTCCAGTCCTAGAAGACCAAAGCAGTGCACAGTTTAGTTACCTCTGTGCTCTTACCCACCTGTTGCAAATATTGAACTGATCATTACACCCCTGAAGAGTTAAACCACATTAAAACAAGCAAGTTGTAGCCTTCCAGCACTGTGACTGCCCTGGTTTACAAACACTGAGCTGCAGTGTCCTCAGTGTAGACAGAAAAGGTGAAATTTGCAAGATGGCTGGATGAACTAAAGAACAGGATGCAGAAGCACTATGCTTAAAAGTGCTCACTAAGGCACATAGGGATCAAAACAGTAAAGCTAAAGATGTAAAGCTAAAGATGTGGAGAAATGCTTTAGTCCTCCTGACATTGTGCTGCATCTTGCAAACTTTTTGGCACAGGACCCGTCACAGCAGACAGCACACATTCCTGCAAAACAAATATAGAACAATTTTAGGTTGGGAAGTAAGGCTTTGATTACAGTACCCAGTTTTAAATTCTATACATACTTTAGATGCTGTTGTTATTAATTACAAATGAGAAAATGTTCTTTTTTAATAATTAAATGAGCTATATGAACACGCTTTAATTATATATATATATATATATATATATATATATATATATATATATATATATATATATATATATATATATTATATAATTAATATATATAACTAATTATCACGTTTTTCCTTAGTTGAAGGCACTATTATCCAGAACCAGGGCTGGGAACCACTTCTCTCAATCATAGACTGGAGAGCCCCACCCCTGCTTTAGAGGAAAGCCAAGTTCTGCTCACTGATGAGAGATCAGTCATTCCATTCTTCAATGTTCCCTCAGTATGAGGGGCTTCACTATGAGGAGAGCTCTGTGCTGGGTCACTGCATCCTGCTGGAGGAGTCTGAGCCACAGTGTCTGTCTTGCTCTGTCCATACTCACTGTCCAGATCCTACCAAGAAATCCCACATACACAGTCAGTGCCCACACTGGCATACTGCAGACACATTCCAAAGATACAAGATATAAATGTGCCCATGTATACACCACAAGACAACAATTCAGGTTATATGTTTATAGATACTGTATATTCACACACACACAAAAGGAACATTATGGACAACAATGGAATCTACAGCCCTCAATAAAATACAACCATGTGGAAATTCTGACACAGACTGGTTGTTGCTATGTGAGGATAACTCGACCAGCCACATATGTGTACACACAAAGTGCTTCCACAGGACACTGGCTGATGATGGAGACAATGACAACTTCATCCCTCACACATGTTCTTAAATGGAGGCTTTGTCTTACACCAGAGAGAAACAAATGCATAAGATCAGCTGTCAAGCATACATGTCGGTCGGCATGCACGCTCTATCCCATCATCACACATTTCAAAAGGTCACCGCTAAGGGGAAAATGGCATATTGTGTGGGTTGAAAGAAAAGTACAGTGCAGTCTTCCCTTATTGAGTATACTCAGAGATGACCTCGCTGACACCAGTTCAGGAGACATTCTGGGACACAGATGACTGAAGATATATGTGTCATTAAAAAAGGCTTCACTGATTATTGGGGTTGTGCAGTGCAACACTGTAGCTTTCTGACACATTAAACACCTCAGATGTTCCCATGTGATCAGTACCAATTCTAGAATAGAATTTCCTCTTTAAGATTAATAACTGAGCAATATGCCTGCTTTGATTCAAAACATAGAAAAGTCCTACTTACGGTGGTAGTTGGTGACTCAGGCAAGTCAAGGGACTTTCCAACTGGACTGTGTTTGGTCAGTGCTAGGGGTACCTTGTGGCCATACTGCTGCCCCAAGGGACTGATGCTAAGGGACTGGGTTCTTTTGACTGCGGAAGAAACAGCCTGGGCAAAGCGGGATTGTGTGGTGGGGGAGTAGGGTTTGGGTGCTGCAAAGCTCCTCAACTTCTCCACAGTCAGACCAGCAGTTGGCTGCCTTGAAGGGAGACTCGTTTGGCGGGGAAGTTGTGAATGTCGTATCCCTCCAGACACTTCCACCTCTTTTGGAAAGATAGCTACAGTGGGTTTCTGTGGCTCTTCTTGTTTTACTGGATCCAGTGGTGAAGCAACATGTTGCATCTCGACAGTTGCTTTTTCCTCTGGAGGAGGTGGGGAGTTCTGTGTTACTCCAGGGTAACTCACTCTCCGCAAACTGCCTAGGGCCTCACAATGGCCACCTCCAGCAGTGCTGCTGCTGCTGTCACTCGCACTCATGCTCCGCACGGCTGCTGAGCTTACATAACTACCAGGTGTTCTTTTGTGCTGTGGTAAGCGGAAAGAAGCTGGTTTGGGCCTTGTTGCAGGTGGAACTTTCTTCTCCTTAACCTCAGGTTGATGTGCTGTGAAAGCAGAGTCATCAGCCTCAGGTGACAATGGAGATGAGGGAACGGAGGAGTGGGACAGTTCATTGATGCCAGACCTGGGCAGAGCAGCAGGGCCGTTAGTGGACTGGGGGGGCGCGGTCAGTTGGGATGTGATACCAAGGGGATCCCCCAAACCTTCTGAACCTTCAACGCTCACCTCTTGGGCTCCAGTCTTGCTGGGGGACTCGAGTGTCAACTCCACCTCAAAGAAGCGCAGCTTGTCTAGGGACCTCTGAGGCACAATGGTGTAGGTGGTCATACCCACTTTGGGGATGTAGTTGCGGGTGAGCTCATTGGATGGTTTGGGTTTAGGCTCAGACTCAGCAATGTATTGCAAGCTGCCTGCAGTAGTCGCTGAAAAAATTGGTGTGGACAGCTGACCTTCAGAGGCCAGGGTTTGTGTAGATATCTGGTTCTCAGGGACAAGAGTTTGTACGGAAATCTTGCTCTCAGGGGCATGAGTGTGTATAGATGGCTGTCTCTCAGGGCTGTGAAACTTATGCGAGTGGAGCTCCTCTGTAGATGTAGCCATGTCCCGCTTTAAGGTCGATGAGACTGAAGGCACAGTAGAGATCAGCTCTTTTTGGCTGGGTGAAGGCTGGGGCTCAGAAGATGTGCACCATGTCTCTGTCTGAATCTGTGCGTGTGTGTGACTCATGCTGATTACAGTGGGGGCAGCATTCTGTGCCATTTGCCCTGAGGCTGCCGCAGGGCCAGGCCTAGGCGGTGCCTGGGGCTCTGCTTGCTGAGTGTGTGTTACTGCATGCGTATGTATTGAGGCGGGACCCTGGAATGTGTCGTCCTGTGTAACAACTACTGTGGAAGTGCTCTCATCTTGCGTAACTGTGCACTTTTCAGCAGCCAAAGAGACTGCTTCAGACCTCTTCTGAAAATCAGCTGAAAATGTTGAGAATAATAGTCAAATACAATGGCACAACTTTCTGTCTACAATATTTACTCAACAACATCTACTGCCCAAATGAAAGAACAGAACAGAAACAACACACACCATTGTCTCCTGCCTGTAGTACAGCATCATCAATCTCTGGCCGATGTCCATTCTCCTTACCATCTACAGGTAGTCTGTCAGGGGTGAAAATCATGTAAAGCTTTGGCAACTCAACCAGGCTAAAAAGGAAAGATCATTTTCGTCTCTGCAAGAGTATCGTACTTGCCATCTGTGGTCAGATCACATGACACTTCTGTGCTTCCCCCGGGTGGTGCCACAGTCTCCACCTCTTGAGAGTCTCTACCCGAGTCCATGGAGATATCAGCAGACAGGTTGATGCTGCTGTCATCTTCCAGCATCTCCTGTAATGGACTGGGGCTGTTTGGACTGGAACTCACAGGGGTAACAAGGGCCTCCACAGTCATGGGCATCTCCTCTTTTTCCTGAATCTCCTCAAGAGCTGATGGCAACCCTGCAGCATTGAACCAAAAAGTTGTATTAGGTCACATAGATACTACAAATATTCTATAAAAAAAAAAAAAAGACAGTGAATGAGTTTCATTCTAAACTATACATCATATGTATTTCTAAAAGTTGGCTATTGGTTGTAACTCCAATTGAATATATTTAAAATGAATAAATAAATATATTTAAATGTAAAGTTCACTCCTAACAATATATACTGGGTAAAAATAAAAGAAAAGGTATTTTAAAAGGTGTTTTTTAAAAAGGGTATATAGAGTTTATGTGCTCAAAGACATTAGTGCTAAGGTGAGTGTCTTTACATACTAAGATGTGCAACTACCACTTTAAATTTTCTAGAGACAATCTTGATTGAATAAACTGGCAAATATCTCCATCTGACTCTTTTTAATATTCTTTATGCAAATCTCTTCTTCCTATAATGTAACTTAGCAACACCACAGTGCATAGGTTTCCCTTTTGAAGCTTGACTCAAGGGTTCTTCTCAAAGTCTCAGCTAGTTGGCTTGCTCTTGCGGTCTGTACCCAGATCTCTGAATAAGTTAATTTTGACAGTGTCAGCTAGAAAGATCCATTTGATTTTATTTGTATAAATGGACAAACATTTACTGGTATAAATGTTTCTGGACACCCCTTCTGAAGAATGCATTCAGCTACTTAAAGCTGAACTTACTGTTGACACAGATGTGCAAATGCACACACAGCTTCTAGTCCCTGTGGAGAAGTACAGCCAAGAGAAAAGGAATCTCTGGAGCAGATAAACATGAAACTATTGGCACTGTGTTTAATGTCAGGCATGGATTAGAGGGGTATTATGCCCTGGGATGTGTTGGTTAGTTGGGAATGAGTAATGGTGATCAGCAAACATCCTGATCTCCTTAACCCTCTTGTGTCTCAATGCAACCAAATCCTCACAGCAATGCTCTAAAATCACTCCTGAGATCGGCAAAAGCATTAAAAGTTCATTAACTTGTACCTATTAAGGTTTCAAACAATATCTGCATGATCCTTCATCTGCTATAGTTTCTGCTGAAGCTCAGTGGCCAGTTTTGAGCATGGGTTAATAAAGACATCCACATTTTCCTCCTCTGCAGTGTCCAGGAGCAGCTTACATAATGGGATGATAGGAGTGGGTTATTTGGTATTTTCAGTATTAATGTGAGAGCAGACCAGGCATACCAAAGCGCTGCAGCGCGCCACTCTTCAGACTGAGTGAATCGTTCTTAATTAAGACGTCTCGCTTCCCTAGCGCCCTCCGCCAGTGCTGTATTCAGTACTTCAAGGGCTGTCGCTGGGGACTGGAGAGCAGAAGGAATATTCAAAGAGCGCTTCTCTCTGCAGAGAGCTCTGATCTCGATCTCTCTCTCTCTCGCTCTCTCTTTCTATCTATCTCTGGAGTTGTGAAGTGTCATGGATATATTACAGACATTCAGAATCTGGGCTTTGCTCTCTTCTGTTCCATGCTCTTTCTTTTCCTACCATTTGTTCTATATATCTTAATCCCTTTCTTTGTCTATCTTTCTTTTTTCAACTCTGTACCCCCCATTCCCTTTTTCATTCCTCTTTCTCCACGCCTCCCTCTCTTCCTCTGTGAAGTCGATTATTGCTGTCGGCAGGGGAGCAAGGCAGGGCTAGAGACACAGGCAGTCAGAGACTAGTACAAACTTTAGGAGCACTTTATTATTGAGACTTCAGAACATACCGCCAACACACTGGAAGACATTTGAAAAGTCTGAGCTACTTAAAAAAAAAAAGACAAAACATTCTTTAAAAATTCAGCACACAAACACAGCAGAATAAAAGGATGCATCACTGAAGATCAGAAAAAAAATCCAGTAGAGATAGTTGCAGCTTCATTCCAGAAATATAGGTGGAGGAAAGCAAACAATGACGGCTCCCTCCCAGGCCTCGAGTGGCTGCTTTTGTGTGGTTATGAACAACAAGCAGAGGATGTCTGTAGATTCAAATCTCTGATTAGAGTGCACTAAAAGCTAGGCCCCCTCCTCACTGCCTCACTTGACTTTATGGAAAAACTTTATATATCGTCTAAACAAAACAATGCTTTTTACCAGTGCTTTCAGCTCTCTGTCCCTGGGTATTACATAGACACTTTGAAAAGTAAAACACATCATTCTTACAATGAGAGCTCTCGTTAGGTTACCTCCCTGGATGAGGCACACTTATATTCACTGAAGAGAATAAAGTACAGTATAAGTATGAAAACCTGGGAGAGGACAGTGTGACAGAGAGAAGAAAAATTGAAAACGTTAATAACGTTAACAGAACCTAAGCACAATGAGTTCCTTTCATGAGAAAGTACATAAGAGCCAGAGTGTTCCTTTAAAAAACACTAATATCAAAACAGTGTTAATATAAGTGCAGTACTCGTTTATGATTATGATGATTATTGGTATCATTACATTACACTATCAGAAAGTATATGAGCAACAGCCAATACTCTTCAATATGAAACTTCCCCTGGGAGTCCAAACAGCAGTCATTTGCAGTCTTCAAACGCTGACTGAAAAAGAGTATTTAAGTCATTAAAGGCTTATATTATATGGTTTTGTGTGATAAAGGGTAATAGGTTGAGTATGCAAGGTATCCATTATGACGTTTGCATCTGGCAGCATCCAAGCTTAAGGCATCCCTGGATTCTATCCTCTACAAACTAGCAAAGGATATTTTCTGAGTGACAGGCAAAGCTGTGTGTTTAAGAGTGTCTGCCAAATGCCATAAATGTAAATGTATGTCAGATATGAAACAGAATTGTTCACAGTTCTGCTCTTATAACAATGGGTCCTTATGAACTAAACATATCCTAAATTAAGTGCCTGTCCCTGCTGTCGCATGAAACTCTGTGGTTATATTCAGTTTTTAGCAGCACCACAACACAGCAGGCTAATATTGTATGTAGCTATGAATAAAATGGTTTGGAAATTAACCGCACAATAAACTGCCAACTATCAGTTTCTCTTACAGACTCCCAGAGTAGCATGTCTAACTATCATTGGGTAATTTTTTTACATTACTTCCTCTTGGTACTTTATATGCTCTCACTGTGCAAACATTAATTATGATTCAAGGTTCTGCACAAAGTGACAAAGACTGTAGCTATCCATTTTTTTCCCTTACTGCCATGCATGTGCTATCAGGTGACAACACAAAAATGCAGTAGCTTAGACAGTGTTCTGATAGAGCTAAGGTTAGTAGACTATATAATAAGGAAGGTTCTACATCACTCTAGGATGATTTGTCCACATTTGGAGTATTGGTCAGAACACTGGAGTGTTAGTGGTGATTTTAACTAAGATTCAACACCACATCAGGCTTGTTGCACACCAGCACATTTACTATGCACATTAGTTCACAGGCTCAAGTTTATGCATTAACGACAGCCAGCAGGAAAATGTGTTTGTGGGTTTAAAACAATACCTTTCTAGGCAGAGTTTGACTGACTGGCTGTCCCGTTGGTATGACTATAGCTCTCCAACAGTGCAAAATTAGATTTTGTAGTTAAGTCACTGCACTGTTAGAACGATTGCACAGACTATCCAGTCTCCATCTGTCCCGCAGTACTTCATCATTACAGATGGTACTCAAAGATATCTCAGGTACAGAGCAAGAGTCCCTATATTTTACATATGTGGATGGAGACCTGGTTCTAAATTAGGTTTTTGTTGGCTTATGTGAGCTTTCAGGAATTATTGGAGTGGAGATAGCTACAGTGTGGATGTGCTTTTGAGGCTCAATATTCCAATGGGTGTCTTAAAGAGGTCAGACCTATGATGGTGCTGCAAACATGTTATTCAGGTGCTCAGACACAATTGAAGAAATGAAAGCCATTGGCATTGTGCACTGTGGGACTCACTGTCTGAACTTAAATTACACAGGCATGATCTGGGGTGATAATGTTTTCAGAGGTAGCAACAGATTCAGAAGAACCATCAGCATCACTCAGCATCACATCAGACCACTCTGCCCAACCAGGTGGACACTAAGGGGATTTGCTATGAAAGCAGTCTCAGTATGAAAGTGTTTTGAATTGCTAGGAGAAGATGGCAGCAACTGGATCAAGCACAGGTGCAAGGGCAAATGGATTGCATGAGAGGTTTCAAAGGGGCAAAACAGTGCTTTGGTTTTTTTTGGCATTAGAAGTTACTGAGGAGCAAGAATGTCTGAACTAGTCCCTGCAGAAATGGATTGCAACTACTGCAGGAATGGGAAGCTCAATAGTGTGTGTCAGATCCACTCTACTGTTGAAAAGAAATTAAAGATATCACAAGATTTTTGATTAAGCAGTGCAAATGATGGACACTTGGCACTGAGTCCATTCAAATTGCTCAGCAGAGATGGCCACCAAAACAATACACTGGCGGGGCAAGCCAGCACATTCCCAAGGCGCCTGAGGACCATTACAGAGCAGAGTTTAACAAAGTGCTAGAGAGTGTTGTTCAGTTGCAGGAGAGGTTCAACCAACCAAATCTAGGTGTCTTGCAGAAGCTGGAAGACATTCTGCTCACTGGAGAGGTGGATGGCATTGTTGATCAATACCCAGATATCAACAGGCAGATTCTAAACATTCAGCAAGCCATGTTTAGGTCCAAATATATCTTTAAATCTAGTACAGAAATGGCTTCTACCGTGAGAGGAACTCCAGTGTAGGTGAGGGGTGTATTTAATCAAGTTGAAACCCTTGCCAGACTGGTTTTAGTCATCCCAGTGTTGTCAGCTGAAGCTGAAAGAAGTTTCAGTGCACTCAGGAGACTGAAAACCTGGTGCAGATCAGCCATGGCACAAATGAGGATTAAACTATTCTGCTGTATGCCATGTCCATCAGGACAGACTGGCCAGTATAGATATAAAACAAATATGCCAGCAATTTACTTCTGTTAACAAGAGGCAAAAGGTATGGGTTTAGCTCTTTCACATAAGAGCAGTACACACTGAGCTGTTGTGTGGTTGCAGTAGTTCATGTTTCAAATTAAAATAAATAAAATCACAGCTTACTGTTTTGAAAGGGGCAACAGTATCTGCCTAAAATATTCTATAATTTCATTGAGTGACTGAGAAATATTTTTTATTCTGTTATAATATTACTTAAGTAGTTTTATGGACAAATCCAACAGGTCAAGCAGTGTTCCCTACTTTTATTAATAATAATGCATAAGATGTGTCAGTTGCACTATGGCTGATGTAATGTTGATAAGTCTTTAAACTGTATGTAAACTCACTGTTTACTGGTTTAAAATTGGTTGAAATGAGCCTAAGTTTTTTTTGGGGGTTTTTTTTGGGGTTTTTTTTTTCTTTGTTACTTTGGTTTTGTAGACAACACCACAAGGTTATGCATTCCTCCATGTATTAACCTGATGTGGGAGACCTGTTTCATTTGCACTATGGCTGAAGTAAAGTTAATAATTCTTTAGATGTAAACTCATTGCTTATTGGTTTGAAAGTTGCAACACTATTGACAGCTATCAACACATTGAGAGAAATCTTTTGTTGTTTTTTGGAGATTATGTTGTTTTTTGTTTTACATTATTGCTGATGTATGTGACCAGTTTCATTTTCACTCTAGCTGAGAAACTGAACTCTAAACTACTTGTCAATAATTACTTTAACATCAATAAATTACTGTATAATTTATGAATGAAATGATGAATTGTTATTCAGAATAGTTTTAAAGCACATAGCACAGTATCAGTCTATCATTTTATCATGGAGCAAAGAGAAAAGGCATTGGTGGGAGAGTTCCTACCAATTTCAAGAGCAGATGTATACCCTTGGGTTGGTGAATAATGTGTAACAGTTGTACAAGTGTGATAAACCCAATCCTAAAGAACATTTCCTTATGATAAATATTTCTTGTGATATGTCCCTCACACTCCCATTTGAAACACCTTCACTTTTAAGTGTGTATGGTTTTCCCTGCCATATGAATATCAGCAGTATGTTGATAAAATATATCTAACCAAGTCATATAAAACTTTCTACACCAAACAAAACTAGGAAATTATTAGGAAAACATTCAAACACTAACAAAGAAATGTTCACAGTTAGGAAGATAAAGTGAGACACTAGGATGAACACAAGTTAAAGCAAGTATAGTGAAAGAGGAAAAAGAGGCCACCACATGAAGGAGGAGGATGAGATGGACTCAGAAGAGAAGAAAGAAGCAGCAGACAGCAGAGAGAGCTGCAAAGCCAGGCAGTCATGTGCCCCCTTCTGGTCAGTCTGCAGAGTGGAGAGTTAAAAGAGTGAGATAGGAGATGACACAGTGCAGTTAGGGATATGACAATGTCTTATTTCCTTAGCTACATAAGATAAATTATTCACAGACACTCCTGCCTATTCTCTTACTTAATCCATATTATTCTGCCACTTCAGAGAACAGGTCTTCCCTTACATCCAGTCTAAGGTCATTTTCACACCTGCAGTTCCAGTTTAGTTCAATTAAACTAGGTTCATTTCCACCCTTCGTGCAATTTGTTTGGGTATATATGAATACAGTAATCGCAATAGGTCCCAAACAAACTTTGGAGCAGCAATTTTAACTATCTGGTCCTGTCCACAAGTATGAGCTAAAAGGTTCTCATAGTCAGGAATATTGCCCAGAAAACCACTATAGGTATGAACAAAAGCTTTTTCTGTTGTTATCCTGTCAGATTTGCCTAGAGTTCTAAAGGTTGTTTTCGTAGTCTTTTAAAATCTTTTAAAAAGTATTTATAGGAGCAAAATGTGGATCTCAGGTTCTAAGAGCACAAACATCTGCACTAGTCCAGAACACAGGGCCTTTCTATATTTATTTTCTTGCTCCCACACCAGACAGATCTGACCAATAAATAGAATGAACATTGTGCTTTTTGTGATGCATTTTAAGCACTAAAATGGATCCCTATGCAGTCATTAGTAGTGCACTATATAGGGATTGACTAGTTAGTTTAGTAAGTAGAAACACACATGAATTTGGATGGTTCATGATCAGCAATGTGCATCAGCACCGGTTTCATAAACAATCACCAGTGTGTCAGCCATGTTCAAGCTCTGCCCACACACACTAAATGAATTCAAGTTAGTAAAGCTCTGTGCTGTTCATGGAATAACCTCTGATTATGTTGCCTACAAACAAGAGCCTCCCATTAATGGACGTTATAGGAAAACATCTGAACTTCAGTGTCCAGTGGCATGTATCTACCACTGGCTTAACTAGTAGGTTTTTTGCTCCTCTTCAGGGAGGATCCAGTTGAAGAGCTACGACTCAGTGCTGCAGTGACCTTCACAAGGCAGAGTGGTCACTCTGCTTATATACAATCCAAATCGCAAGGCAAGGCCTTGCTTTTCATAACACCTTTCTGTTATTGTGACACTGAATCAGGACTACTCTGAATCTGCACTATTTATCTTTGATGGGGCTGCACGAGAACTCTCCTGCTGTCAACAAGTGCATGTGTACAGTTATCCATTTTAGATTCTAAGTAAAGGGTAGCCAGAAAAAAAAAAAACAAAATCCATATGTTTAAGCCGGATATTCCCACAAAACTAAAGCCTAGTCCTTCACCAAAATTATCTTTTCTACACATTTTAGTTCCTGGCCCCTGTGATTTTTGAACATGTTCTTGAAAATGTAACACACACAAAGTGAATTCAAGTTAGTAAAGCTCTGTGCTGTTCATGGAATAACCTCTGATTATGTTGCCTACAAACGAGCCTCCCATTAATGGACGTTATAGGAAAACATCTGAACTTCAGTGTCCAGTGGCATGTATCTACCACTGGCTTAACTAGTAGGTATATCAGCAAATGTCATCAGCTCCATTCAGTCCTCTGTGCTGCTTAGTAATGAGACTCACAGTGGTATTCTGGTTCATATTCAGCTCCTGAATTACTGGTGAATCGTGGGAGATTATAGTGTCCTCAAAATCAATTTCAAACTCCAATAATAGCTGACACTCTTTAGGTCCCTAAAACACGAATAAGGATCCATTTCAGTCACAACCTCAGATGTTTCCCTGAAAATACCAAAAACCAAGGTGAACGCTCCCCAAATTTACAAAGTCACACTACAGAGCAAACGACAGGTCTAAAAACGTCTAATGTATTAAATATATGCAACACACTCTATTTTCTGTGTCTTTTTACAGTTGTACACCTGAGCTATTATCACCTGAACGAAAAAATAATCAAAGCATTATAAAAGATATGGTTACAAACACTCTTAATAATAATGAGGGCTCAAACGGTCACTTTTGATTCCACAAAGGTTGAGATTTGGAGTATATGTTTGAAATTCAAAGTGTTTCATCACTGATCGTTACGATCCAGTCTGTTAATTCTTCTAAGGCATCACTCAAAGAAACATTTGAAGCACCTTTTATTTTGTTGGAGAGCAGCTTTGCACATTTAAAAGGCTTGGCTGTGCCAAGAGTGATCAGAGATGGTTTCCTTCTTTTCACGGTTGTGGGAAAAGGGATGGAAAGGACTGTTATTCACATTTTAACAAAAGAAATGCAATCCTTAATTCATTGTAGCTTTTCCACTGACATCATCCCTTGACATCATGAAGTGACCCAGAATGAATTTCTATCTGAGTAGAACTGCATCCATTCCAGGCATTTCGGTTTCAGACTGCTAGAATAATCCTTGATTAGTGCTCTCTGGAGTCTTACTTGCTATGGGCCTGTTTTGCATGTGCCTCAATGTTTGCCAGACAATGCAGATGTAAGCATTCAAATCTAATGCAAATCCAGTTCTCATGCTACCACTTATAATCAATTCTAGCTGCATTTCTATGGTTTTATTCATTTATATGAAGTACTTTACCCACTGAAAGAAAGCAGAGCAGGTTTTTCAGCAATGCATGGACTTTCCATTTAAGTGCTGTAAGTACCCAATTAAGGCCACTAGGGGGCAGACTATATACAAAAGTGACCTCTAAGCACTGTCCACACATGTTCCCGTATCTAAGCCTCTGCCTGTTTACATGCTGACCCAAGTACAGCTGTTCAGATCGGTCAACTTGCATACCATTAATGGTAAAACTGAGAAAATTAAAAAGATGGACTATATAACATGCAACAAAGGCCAGCTGTGTGTCCATGTCATACTGACAGCATATTTACCAGAGAAGAGTCCTGTATGGCTGCTGCTAGAGGAATGGGACAGATGTTGGACTATTGTGAAAGTTTGTGTGTGTGTGTGTGTGTGTGTGTGTGTGTGTGTGTGTGTGTGTGCGCATGTGTGTGTGCGCGTGTGTGCATGTGTTTGAGTATATAATGACCATCAGAGGCTGTGGACTGACCTGTCATAGCCCTGTCCTGTGGAGCTTCATCATGGGTTGCTGAGAGACTGCTGGGGGAGGTGGGTGGAGGCGGCGCCTTCCTTTTGCTCCTCTTCAGGGAGGATCCAGTTGAAGAGCTACGACTCAGTGCTGCAGTGACCTTCACAAGGCAGAGTGGTCACTCACAACATATACAATCCAAATCAAAGGCAAAGGAGAAGCCTTGCTTTTCATAACACCTTTCTGTTATTGTGACACTGAATCAGGACTACTCTGAATCTGCACTATTTATCTTTGATGGGGCTGCACGAGAACTCTCCTGCTGTCAACAAGTGCATGTGTACAGTTATCCATTTTAGACTCCCCAAGTAGGGGTAGCCCAGGGAAGAAAAAAACAAAAAACCATATGTTTAAGCCCTGATAATTCCACAAAACTAAAGCCTAAAGTCCTCACCAAAATTATCTTTTCTACACATTTTATTTCCTGGCCCCTGTGATTTTTGAACATAATATTTGAGAGTGCTTTTAACAATCAGTAAAAGCAACAATCAAATCCAAATTAATACCAGACCTACTCCTCATACCATTTTAATTAAAATGAAGCTGAATGCTGCCAAATATATTTAATAACCACCACAATGTGCTGTATCTAAACAAAACTTTTACATTTTGCAATTTCATGATGATAAAAATGCAATTAATTTTTATTGCATTTTTAAGGCACAATGTCCCCAAACGTTTGGCAGGAAGTGTAGCTGCAGGAAATCTGGCTATATTCCCTCATGATAAAATGAACTGACTGAACTGTGAGATTGCTTTAGCTTAGCACACATAAAAGCAAATGTTATACCATACGGTTTTGATTGAGTGTGTGGAATACATCAAGGTGTGACAGGTTCAAGACCAAAGCACAAAGTAACCTTGTCTTAATAGCACATCAAACACCCTAATTGCTCAGTGTTGATTTTGAAATGAAGTGTAAACCAAAGTCGAAGGGTATTTTCAGCACATACCTGGTTGCCATCAGGCTGAGTAGTTGGCAGAGCGTTGCTGTTTTGCTGGCTGAGGTCAGAGGGTATGCCCTGCGATGAAATCATGTGGGGGGGCAGGGGGGCGCGCCTCTTCTTTGGGGTATCTGTGGGCATGGTGTTGGAGTCATACATGGGTGAGTGCGTGCTCAGGGCGCTCATGCTGACCGGCCTCTGTTTCCTGTGTACTGGAGACGCTGGTGCACTCACCGTTGAAGTCTTCAAAGACTAACGCAATGGAACAAAACAGAAGAGAACAGAGCAGTGTGACAGCCTGTTCTTTAGCCTTTTGGGGAAAAGGGCCAATCACAGCTTTCACACTCCTGACTGACAGGAGCATTCTGGAGATTAAACCAGCCCCAGGAAACTCCTGATTTGTGTACAAGGACAAGCATGACCACTGGACCAATGGAAAAGCTCAGTACTTGCCCATGCAAAGTTTAAAGAGCACCCAAAGCAAACATTCCACTCCGTCAGCTCTGAACTCACTCCAGTGTGTCAAACATATTAGATTTGTAAATGACTTTCAAAATGTTGTTAGTCTTGAACATATCAAGCTCAACACACTCATATGCCTTCAATAGCAATGATCAAACATTGTCTATCTTCATGACGTTCAGGTTATGGTGCATTTTGTTAAGCAGATGAATGAAAGGTTAATGCAAATATGTTAGAAAGAAATAAAAAAAACAAGGAGAAATTAAAACAGCACCTACCTGTTCCTGTTTCTTCTTGCTTCCTCTTTTAAACAAACCAAACAGCCCTTTGTTTTCTTTCTCCTTCTGTAGTTTGTCCTTGCCTGGTTGAATTATATCTGCCGGATGATAAATGAAGATTTTAAACAGTATATACTGGAAAGCTAAAAAAAAATGACTTCTACATGGAAAACATTAAAAGGAAATATTCCATTTGAACTGAATAGCTGGAAAATTGTACCTGAATGAGTCGGAGAAGGAGGGAGGCTTGTTGGACTGATTACTGTTTAGAGAACAATAAATATCAAGTTAATAAAATGCTACTGACACTGATTTAGTTTAGAGGAGAAACTCTTTCAGAGCTGCATTTCTTTCAGGTTTCTAACTTATTAAGGGAGTAACTGGCCATACCCCTTGTGTCTCTTGCGTAAACTTCCCTGATCCCAAGCTCACTGAGGGAGCTACTCAGGTCCAGTGGGTCCTCTGAGTGCACATTCCGCAACAGCACGGTACTCCGCGGCTCAAATTCACATTTCTCACAGATAGCAGGGAGCAGCTCCTGCAGAGGGAGTCGAGGGTTCACCCGCAAAATTGTCTTTTGAGTTTTTTTATAATTTATTACCATGCGTACTGTAGCCTAAGGGAGATATGGAAAGAGAGACACAATCAGACAAGAAGAAAGACCTATGACGAGTAACAGATAAAGGAGAAACAAAGCCCAGGAGCATTGTCCTCAAGCGAGACAGCATTCACAAACATCAAACCGCTCAGTAAATGTAAAATGCTAAACATAGTCATGAGAAACAAAATCACAAAGTCAAGTCTAGACATGTTTACGGAAAGATTGCCATGTATTCGAAGAGCAGGAGCAAATTAAAGACCAGAGCTTTACCTCTGGCATCTGTGGTCCAGTCTTCTTGTTCTTGTCTTCCATGCCTTTGGGCTTGAGCAGAACCTTCTCAGCCCCTAGTGTTCCAATAAGGGCATTGGGCTTGAACTTAATATGGTTTCTGTTGGTGGAAACCAGTTCAATTGTGTGGCTTGATGGGTTCAGATGGTACTTTGCACACAGCATCACCAGCAGGTCCATCATTGGCTTACTGCAAAATAAATAGAAAGATCTATATGCATGCAACCACATATCCATCCATTACTGTTATAGCCTGTAAAGAGAGTCTAAGCAGGATCCGAGTCTCTTAAGTGAATCTCTAGAAGTACTGAGCACACAGGTTAGTGTATTCATTTACATGACTACCTGCCAGTGGAAAAACCAAGTGAACCCATACAAATCAGATGTTTATTCAAGTTTGCTATTAGTTCATTTCTTTTAAACTAAAAGTATGCTTTCAGTTGACTCTTTATGCACTTAGTAGAGATATACTAACCAAATCATACTTAAGTATATTTGACTTGTACTCCAAGTATGCACTAAAATCTAACTGTAATTAATCATTAGCTTTCTGTTTCTCCCTCCCCTACTATTCCCATGCAGTTTGTGGTGGGGTGGAGTGTTGATAACATGTCAAATAGCATCCTGCACATTTTCAGTGGAGAATATGCAACTGTCCATGCCATAGTAGGGCAAGTTCTTGAGACGGCAGGAGTATGTGCACAAGCATCATCCTGAAAAGTTAGGGCCACTGGTTCAAGGACCTCATTAACATAATGTTGGGCTGTGTAATGAAGACCAAAAGTGATCTGGGGCTGTGCGAAATTACACCCCACACCATGACACCAGGCCTTCTCAAAGTGGGAAGCACTTTGATTTCAGACTACAATGCCTCCACACATTTCTTGTTTATTCTGTGGTATGTATATATATATATATATATATATATAAATGACCTATTATGAAGTTCATGTAAAAATTCAGTGTAGATGCAGTTCTATAAACTATTGGACTAGTAGTTTTCAGGTAATTTAGATAGAATATAATTCTATTGCACATTTTTGAAAGTAAACGTACAGCATACATTAAGTTCACTTTAATATAGTTGCGACACACAGTAAAAATTAGATTGCATAGTTCCAGGGACCTGGAGTTATAGGCTCCATCTCCACTCCAGTCAGTGTCTGTGAGGAATTTGATGTGTTCTGTGTGGGATTCTGCAAGGTCCCAAAAAATGCACATGGTAAGTGAATTGAACTTGCTACATTCAACTAATGGTCCAAGTAGACTCTTTACCGACTGGAGAAAGTGGATAAGAAGATGGATGTGACCTAGCTAGTATACTCAAAAGTTTACTATTCGTATACTTTAAGTATACTTAGGAACTACAAAGTGAGTTCAAAGTGGGCTAAAACGTTGTAGTGTACTTAGGAAATATACTTTAACTGTACTGTTCTTCTTTCAGCTGCTCCCTTTAGGGGTCGCCACAGCGGATCATCTCCCTGATACGCATTATAGTTTTGACACGGATGCCCTTCCTGACGCAACCATTTATCCGGGCTTGGGACTGTCTGTACTCAAATTTACAAAGTAAAATGAACTAGTGTATTGAAGTATAAGGAAGAATATTTGTGTAAGGACAGCTAAACTCCTGAAGTTCTTAACCAAACAACATGAGGTTCTTTCAACATCCCTTTAAATATTTGGTGAATTTCATCTTTCTAGCAGTTACGGCTTGTTCATTTTGATCAGGTTTAGTAATTTTTGGCAAAAGTCACCAGGTTGGAAATGCCAAGTTTCTGTGTTCTACTGACAGTTTGGCTCCTAAGGTGATGTAATTTCCATAACAGCAATTTTGATATGGATTTCTTTCTTTCTTCCCAGTCAAAGTGTGAAAGAACACTATGTACACTACAGAATGCCTCCGCCATATAGCATATTGAGTGTGGAAAATCCTTTAGTGACACAGAATGAGCTACACAATGCTTTCCAACTGTTTCTGGAATGTCAGGATCTGAGAGGCCTTTGGAAATACACTAGCTACACTTCTAATCTTCCTTAGTCAAAAGTTGGTGGTAAGTAAACGGGAGAACACTAAACTCCTGCAGCATATTCAGAACAACAAAGGAGTGGTAATAAATCAATAATTAAATCTTTATCACTTCTATCATGCAATGAAATATTTTACTTAATAAATATTTTACTTTAGACTCAATCCAGTCCTCCACAATGGCAAAGGTTTCCAGTGTCTAGTCTGTGTCCATATTGCATGACAGCAAGAACAGTTGGCAAGGATAAATCATTTGGCAATTGACTAGTCAGAAACATATGCCTGATAGTTCTAAAAGCCCAGTTGGGATTAGTGGATTGTATTCAGTACAGGGGATTAGCAGTAGTTTATAACTAAAAAGTGATTTTTTAACAAAATGCCTACAGTTTAAATGGTCTAGCACAGTCCTGTGTTGCTCTATGTTGTACCATGGCCCTGGAGGAATGCCATTTCTCTCCAATGTGTACACAGTTAAATACAGTTAAAAAAATGAGTCTTTACTGCATTTGCCTTCACTGTGTCCTATACTGATACTAATGCACATACAGTGCAGATAAAAGACTGAACTGAATGAACCGAACTCTAGCTATATGATATTTTTTCCTTCACTTTCCAAACTAACCTCATTGCAGCACCACCCATGTGACTCAGTAAGGCAGCAATTTCAACTGCTTTTAAAATGACATAATACTCTCATGAGCTTAATGATCTCACTCGCACCACGGCCTCCACACTGATTTCCTCAAAACCAAAAGTTCAGCATAGGTCACATCTCTTCACTTGGGATTAGCATGCTGTTTCAATAACAAGGGGGGCTGACGTAGAATCATTGTAGCCATATATGTCAATTTAGCAGACAGAGTAACTTTTTCAAAAAGAACAACTAGCTTAAGGTTCTAATTAAGAAAGCACTCCAACTAGTAAGACAGGTTATGCTAGTGCAATAGTTGATGCTGTCTAAAATCAGTTATGCAAGTGCAAAAATGTAAAATGCTGTATATTTATGATTATCTGTTTCATCAGATCTAGTCCGTGGAGCTGTGATACAATTTGGAAAATCCTAGTTATCAATTTTAATGCATTTGGATTTTGACACCCTGTGTTTAAGCTGATCAGACTGTTGTACAGAGACGTAAGCCAGCAGTATTCACATTTAGTTTACAATATGAAAGATCACTATACTTGCACTTTAGTTTTTCACTTTAGGTCTTCACTTTACAAAAAACATCATAGGAATGTTCAGCAATGTTTTAAAAAGGTTCCCAAAAGGTTAGCTGGAAACATTAAAGAAATAACGTTCCAGGAAAGTTCTGTCCCCATCACTAAACATACAATATATAGAATACAGTACTTGATATGAAATAAATACTATTTCTATCTGAAATATGTTTACCAATCATGAAAAGCAGGATGTGAGAATAAATGGATGTAAAAAAGTTAACTATAACATTCAGAACATTCACAGAACATTCTACTAACCTAACTTTTCTTGCATTATGCACAAGTAAAAACAAAAGTTCTACACACTGATTTTTTTTTATGTTTCAACTTCCACCTGCATTGCCAAAGTATTTAATCTAAATTGCACTCTGTAGATTTTGCCTGCCTTGCAGCACTTTTAGAACATCTCTAGGGTCTCTAAAAGGGTTCTTTAAAATATTTACCTCTCATTACGAGTCAAGGAACCCTCTTCAACACTATAGAACCCTTATTGTGTAAAATGTGAAACAACTCCACAAACCTGACCATCTACCTCACCTGCCATGAACCACTGTGGTTTTTTCCACTCCCTCAGGCAGCACTACAGTCAGCTCCAGCTCCTGTTCCTGCTCCAACAGATTCTCCTTCTGCTCCATAGCTATGTGAGGTGACATGCACACACCATGCAGAACTGGTGGAGGAGGGGGTGCCTTGCTTTTAGACGACCTCCTACAAAACACAAGAGTGAGGGATCTCAATTTAGGAAGAGGTAGTAAAGTTTTGAGTCTGCACTGTTAAAAGCACAAGATCCTTGATGAATGTTACATAAAACTTTCTTCACTGTCCAAACAAAGTCATGTATGCTCAAATTAATATTTTTATGGTAGTGGGAAAATCATTACAAACAAAATAAACATCACAATATTGTTCAAATAACAACATGTCTCCAATGAAGCCATGTTTTTGATCATCGTGCATCCCCAATGACATATCATGTTGTGGTTCAGTGCTGGACTAAGCTTAAGTTGACCTATATTTACAGCAAATAATGGTGATCAAATAGACACCTGACCACTAAGCTGCCATTTGAAAGAAGCTATGAGAATACAACAGACACAATATTGTCACAAATTTGTTTTATTGTTTTGTTTTTTCAGAGCATGATTTATTTTTATTTGCTGGATTTAACAAACAAGAGAAAGTGAAATATAAATTCTGCCATATCATTTAAACATATTGTACAGAATACAGATAAATAAATTCTGCATTACATTCTGCATAAAAAAAAGATGTCATTCACTTCAAAAATCAACATATAATTTGACCAGGAGTGCCCAAACATTTGCACATGACTGCATTTTCACAGAAAAGTTCAGTTTGGAATTTCTGTAATGTAACAAACCACGCAACTGGAAATTGCTTGGTAATACAACACATGCATGCAAAATAATGCAGCATTGTCCAGCACATCTAGTTTCAAATCTCCAGATCTTTACGGTAATTGAAACTGAACTGTTTGCATTATCATGGCAAACACCCTAATCAGTCCAAACTCTGCATGAAATGGACTGAAAGTGATCCATTATTTCAGACTCAAAGCAAGCAGCTGTTAAATAAAGTCAGCTTGGATCTGCTTTACTCAGAAGTCACAAGACACTCGAATGTAGCGATTTCTTCGCTCTTCACTCGAATGAAAGAGGGAGGGAGAGCCCTAGATGAAAGCGCAGTGGATGAGACCCATGCTGAACTCAATAAGCTCAGCTGAAGGAGGGAAAGGGTCATCATTTTGGCATTCTGCTGAACATGACTGGGCAATTTGGCACAATTTAGCAACTGGGGCCTTATTAGGGCCTCACTCTATTGCATCACACTGTGGAATAAAACATGCTGTGTACTGCTATAATATTTAGGTCAGAGGTTGAGAACATCTGGGGCTATTTGTGGTGGTGAGGTGCACATGCATGTGTTCTACCTGGAAACCTAAAGATCTTATCCACAAAGGGCAGGTGTGGCAACAGGTTTTTATTCCAAACAAGCTGAAGTACACCTAATTCTACTTGTTTAATCAGTTGCTCTCAGTCAGGTAAGCTTCTGCTTTGTTGGGTCGAAACCCTGCAGCCACACTGGCCCTTTAGAGGTAAGATTGGACACCCCTGCTATATACCACTGCATTTGCATGGCATTGTGGGAACTGCTGTTAAGATTTGCTCTGGTAACAATAGTCTTCTTTTTCAAATTCAATGCAATCAAAGTGAGCATTTTGTGGTGTACAGTTGAAACAAAAGCAATCCTATACAACCAATCTGCATTTGTACTAATACCCCTGCCCCCACCCCAAGTGCACACTTCACTCCAAGATGCTGCATTCTGTACTAATTACTTAATTTCCATTCGACTGAGGTTCCCTGTGGAGCTTCACACATAATCCGTTTCTGAAGAACAAACATCCTTAAGCTCAGGACAGAATGCCCCTAATACATGTATACATTTGGACTATGTGCTATCTTTGACTCGATTACAGCTGTGAAAGGAAAAAGCCAAAGTAAACACACTTTTGTTTTTGCAAGGGTAAATCAGCAGAACAGTAGGCACACTTTGACCTTCAAATAGCCAACATCTGAAACTGAAGATTTCCCATTTTATGTATGCACGTCTGCTCCGTTTCCACACATCTATTTTTAAGCAGTCCATTCTACAAACATGCAAATCAAGCGTGAATGGCAACTGTAGCTACAGCCCTCACTGAAACACCAGTGTTCATCCTGCTGAATGACAACCTTGCTCTGAGAGTGCTGAGATGTTTCTCCTGTGTGAAAGGCATGGAGCCCTGTTCTTTGTGAGTAGTGTAAATAATGCACTGTATATATGAATGTGTTGACAACAAACATTGGATGCCATGCGATGCACCCACCTGTTAGTGGGATCAGTAGTACTAAGTAAGGTAGTGTTTTTGAACATGACAGGTATAACGCTATGATTGCACAATATTGGAAAAACACTGAAATATTTTTCCCTCCAATATATATTTCCCCCAGAAAAATCAGTGACCAGCATGTCACAAGGTTTAAAAATGTTGGAGTAAAATAAATGATACTGGTTCATGCGTAATGGAGCGTGAATAATTTTACATAATTTTACATAAAACAGCAGAACATTTTTTGACAATGCACAAGACATAAAACCTGCAATGTGAATATTGTGCATGTGCATTATATATATATATATATATATATATATATATATATAAAATCACACGCGCGCACACACACACACACACAATATACTGCCACCAGGCAAAAGTATGCCAATGATACAGAATAAAGAGGAGTATCAGAATCGGACAGACGTAACATTTGACAAATTTATTGTACATTGGAAAAGCAAAACAATATGTTGATATTTGTTTGCTGCATTAAAATCTGCATTTTACTTGTTTTAAAATGTCTTTTACTCGACATAAATAACTGTTACATTTTCTCTTAATGGTTATTCAGATAGATGTAGTCCCAATTTCTACACTATCAATATTGAATAATATGTACAAGACAAATATCACAACCAGTGGACCTACCTTTTCTAAACACACACTCTAGTCAATGTGATCGTTATCATCTGTAATATGTACCAATTGTCTCCCCATGTAAAGCATGAGAAAATTCTAAAATTCTAAAATTAAAAAATATACACTGTATAGCCAAACGTTTGAGGACACCTGCTCTTCTGCTTTTCTTCTAAACTTAAAGGAATCAAAAAAGTTTTTGTCAAGAATTGTCTATACATTTCAGAGGATTCCCCACTATATTCGGCTGAGGATTTGACTGCATTCAGCAATGACACCATTCGTGAGGTCAGGTACTCCAATTCATCCCAAAGGCATTGGATGGACCTCAATCACTCCTGTGAATGCATTTGAACTGCTCCACAGAATCCCATTCTTTTGACAGTGCTTCTCTATGGAGATTGTATAAGCTCTGTGTACATTAAGGTGCTTGTGCTGCTGACACAGGTGTCCACAAAGTTCTGACATCTATTTACAATTACATATAAAGCCTTTTGTGTGTATGAAGAGCAATAAAAGGCATAAGAGGTTTTGTTAGGAATAGTTCAAATGAAACTGACAGCTCAAAGCTAACTAACGGCTCATTCAGTATGCTTAAGTAGAATTTCTTTTCCTCCAAAGAAAGTCTGCCAACTTGTTTAAATAATGTATACAGCAGACCTACTGAAACCCAGGGAACAAGCAGGCACCACTTGTGAGATGACGACCCACTAAATTTAATTTATTTGAAGCTGTGCAAGTTGAACCACAACTACTCACTTGAACTGCATGAAGCACAAACAAACTGAAGCAGCAGAACCAATGAAAAGACCTACATTTTATATATATATATATTAAATCCCCATCACTTTTTTAATCCCAATTTGGGAGTGCCAATTAACCAACCCCATTAGGTCTGTGCCATTATCACATATGATGCTCCTGACAGTAGGTGAAGGCAAGCACATACTTCTGCTGATACATGTGCAGCCAGTCACTGCTGCCATTACATCATTGCTGTGCAGCCAACATTGTCAGACAAAAGCACTGGATCTCCAATACAATGGAAACAGACACTTGTGCTGACCAGCATCATGCTGGGTGTGATGTAGGGAGTGTGTCATCTACCCACCCAGAGAGAATGTGGCCAAATTTGCTGTCTCAGACTACCAATGGCAAACAGCATGACCAGAGATTCGAACCTGCAATCCTTGAACCACCACTTTTAAAAGTACACCACTGGTGTACTTCGAGACACATCTTGTTTTAGTAAACAATCTATGTAATGGTAGTGTATCCTGCTGTGCTGTGGTAAAACACTAAAAGTAGGCTGATATGGTTGTTTCGATGGTGGATGGAGAGTTTTAAAAAAAGTGTGCATGAGAGGAAGAAAGTGTGGTTTTACTGTATATAGGCCCTATTAATTAAAACTGTTCCCTAATAAACTGTTCATAATATTTTGTAGACCATATGGACAACTAGTATTGGGAAAGTTGCTTATTCTTTGTTTCTTCCAAAATCAAGGGGATGAAGTTTTATCCTGCTCATGTTTGAGAACACTTGGGGGATTTGATTCAATTCAGTGACAAAAGCATTAGCGAGGTAGGTTGGAAGATCACCAAACCTCATCCCTAACTCCCCAGGTTATCCCAAAGGTTTTGGATGAAGCGACATCATTCCAGAGTACATTCTTATACAGTAGCCTACACAAGAAAGACAAATACTATTATCCAAATTGTTCAAGTACAAATGTCATCAATAGACTCAAATGGGCTTTCTACAGACAAGTCTTGAAACATACAGCTAATGGTATTTTAAAGTACAACGTGTTTCAACAAGCAAAACTCTTCTTGCTCAAGAAATACTCTGATTGGCAGAAAAAATGCAAATGATGGCAGACATGCTCAAACAGTGGTCAGCACAGCTCAAAGTCCATATTTCAAGGCTCTACAAATCCTCCCTCCCACGCAATGCCAAATCAGCTAATAGTGCTTTGTGTGTGCTTGTGAGAGCCACTCTAATGCTTCAAAAGAATGATTATGCAATTGTTTCATTGTCTTTTTGAGAAAAAAAATGATAGCTGCAGTCTGAAAGAAGAGATGTAGACTTCGCAATCCTGGAAAAAAAAAAAAAAAAAAAAAAAAAAAAAACTCAGAATGACTGTAATGAAAGTAGAGAATAGTGCTGTGAGTACAGTCTGGTGAAGAGCACTGTTTACCCCTCTGGCTGTAATATTCAGACAGGCGTGTAAATATGGCACACACGTGATGGGGTGCCTCAAACAAAGCCCTGTTTGCAGATAGTGGCACTGTGCTTTTCAACATCCAACATGTTCCAGCCTGACCTGCAAGAGGCCTCCTCCCCCAAAACAGGGCTGACATGGAGGTCTGATCACAGCATGTTCATTCATAAGACAACACACCTAACTTGGCAAGTAATGACAAAACCAGGAACATGGCTTATAAATCCCAGAACATGCTGATTGACACCTGGAACTGACTGTCCTGCTATTCTTTAGTAGAGTGGCCTATGCAATGGTGATGCTGTTCTTTTTTTCCTGTCTGGGGCAATACTGAACTACTGTACACAATTCAACAACATGCTAATCCAGTACCATTAGGGCACTGGATGTTTAATGGCATTAATGCACTGTCCCAGCACCATCTCAGCATGCCACTTTTGCCATAGGAACACATGGCAACAGATGCCATGGGCACATCACCCGCTTTGTTTGGGGAACACCTGGCACTGTGAGAAATATGCAGCACAGCTGCAGATGGTTTGTGCGTCTTGAATCGAAAGCCAAGCAGCCATGAAGAGCACATGATCATAAAGAGCAAAGACTGCCCACAGAATTAATTCTTAAGATTTAGGCCTAGGTCAATTCCATACCAACAGCAAACAGAAACCATGGTTGTATAGCATCTTGCATTGCTACCTCTCAAATTTATGTAGAAAGTATAGAACCCAAGAAAAGGCTTGTATACACTCCCATTTTTCCAATAGTTGGAATAAAGAGAGAATGAGAACAAAGACTCTATTCATAGGTGGGGAAAAGGGTAATGAATGCTTTGCAAGAGTCAACAAGTCATTGAAAGGCTGAAATAAACCATTAAATCAGTAATTTAAGTGTACTGAAACACAAGTACTTTGATAAGTTTGTGTAATTTCCCCTCCTAAAAGATTTGGTGGGTTGGAAGACAAATATCGAGGCTACAGGTGGGTGTCTTACCACTTACTCTAGTGCACTTGAACCTGCAGTAGGCTTAGTCACTCACTCATGAAAGGCTGCTATGACACATGATTATCATGTTTCCACTTGTCCTTAAAATCACTGGCTAATGACGGTTCCATTCAACAGGAAACAGAAAAATCCCCACTACCTTACCTCGGCAGGTTAAATTACTTCCTCTATGTGAGAACTAGAAGTGTGCACCCAATAAGTTTGGTCTGATATTTAGCCACAAGCCGAGTGCAACAGTCCAACATGCCCATTTCCGACTGCATTATTAAAAAGTGTGTGGGACTTCAGGGAGTCAGAGGAGGGACTACTGGAGCCTGATTGATGTTTTTCCTACTTACTCAGCAAAGACGCCTTGCTCTCTTAAACCTTGCATAAACAAGCGTTACTGGAAACGCTTGCAGTAGCTGCTGAACCAAGAAACTGAGTTAGAAAAGAAAGTTATATGAGATGTATTAGATGTGCTGGCAAATATTGTGGGGAGGCAGAGAGAAATGAGCCACGAGGGTCGTGCAGATTCCATGCATTCCACTCCTCATTTTTACAGCTGGTACGTGCAGCAGCTTTCACCAGAAAGAAGATTATAGAAGGCCTTTGTGGAATTCCATCATCACTAGGTAAAGACAATTACTCAAACAAAAAATAAACAATATCTCAAAAAGATCTCAGAGTGTTCGGCCAGTTCATGAAGAAGTCATTAGTGTTTATTGCTAACTTGTGGCGTAGTTGAGGTCACGACCCAACAATCATGTCTGGGTTACAGGTTGTAAAACGGCTGCTTGGTGCAGCGCTCCTGTAAAGTGGCCAGACAGCCAAATTATTTTATTTTGCTGAGAAAAGGTGGGTTTACGTTCTGCACTCTGCAGAACAATGTGTCAAGGCACCATCCTGCTCCCTACTGGACTACACCCACAGTATTTTAGGAACAGCTCAACAATGCACAGCAGTCCCCAAAGGAATGAATCAATTCCTTCCCACCTTAAGGGGAAACAATAAGAACATACTTTGATAAGCCATACAGAGAAACAATGCTAAAATGAACCAAAAAAGGCTTTTTGATGCCCCAGCCAAAAACATACAAAGTACATCTTACAATTTTACTAGAATGACTAGAAGGAAACACCCTGTGGGGAAAAAACGAATCAGTCAGATATGCAACAAAAGACCTTACAGCTTACATGCACACGCACATGCACGCTCCTCTAGTCACTCAACACTGTAGAGTATTACCTGTCCAACAGGTAAAAAAAAAAACAAAAAAAAAACTCCTGACTTGGTTTCTCTTACCTTCTGTTCTGCAGCTTTATATTTCCCTGTTTACAGAGCTGGGATCTACAAGACCCATAGATCCAAGTGTACGAGGGTCACACAGAGTCAGCTTCACAACGCCTCAATCCCTGCACACACCAAGACTACCTTAACACCACGCCCAGGCCTGTGACATCAGAAAGCTTCACATACCTCTCTTTCCCTCCAGCCAGCTGTCATAGAAAACCCCTCAACTGCCAAAGAGTCGCGTGGGTGTGTATGTGTCCTAGTCGTACAGCTTCAGCCAATTGTAAGCAGACTAGTAATCAGCTTAAGCTTTGCGGAGGGCTCCGAGCATGTGGGCTGACTGATGAGAGAGCACTGAGTGGCCCTAACAGCATTAACACACTTATCTCTGAAGCCACGAGGTCAGCTCATGAAACTACAAAAGGTTTAAATTAATTCAATCAGCTTTTATCTTTACTGTTTATGACTTTGTCTCTCACACTCACACATTTGCAAACAAAACATAGTGTCACTAAACTGACACCTGAAATAACAGAAACTGTCTCAGTCACTCTGTGCTCTTTAGCTTCATTGCAGTGGCATGATAACACCAAAGCATAACCTCAAATTCCTGTACAGGCATGTTGGGCCACAGGGGTGCAATTACACCATGTGATGGCTAGTTGTCTTTAGTCTATGATGTAGAGTTGCTCTGATAAATCTGGGATGGCAGTGGTCATAGCAAACATGAGCTTTGTCTCTTAATCCCATAATCAACAACAATGGCCAATGACTGAGTTACTGTAGTTTAGATGGCCGATATTCTGGAAACAATTCTTGCGAACTGATATGTTAACACAAAGACAAGATTACAAAGATAAGGCACAGATTAGGCAAACCCTTGCTTAATAGGGATTTACAATGGAGGGAACAAGTCACATTGCATTTACACTGGATAACATTTCATTTGGAAAGAACATTGTACATGGTTTGTAAAAACTTATCTTAACTTCTGTGCAAGTAAACATTTTAGCGTCAATCAAACCTTGATTTCCCAAAAGCCTAAACCTCATCCTCAGTCTATACCTAACGCCAAACCAAACTTCACGCTGGTGCTACCTCTAATCCTGGGCCCAACCCTGATTTGCACACTACAAAAAAATAACATTTTTTCAGATAGTTTATCAATCTGAAATTGTCTAAAGGGCTGTATTTTAATAAACTGAAATGTCAAAGTGTACATAGGTTCATCTGTTAACAAGGGTGCTCTAAAAGCAAGAGTGATGAGCTACACAACAAAAAGCAGTGTTTGTAATTTAATAATTGAAATGTGTTCAGAATGTGTTTGCAGTAGCTGTCAAATTCACTTATGGCAAGTTTGAAAGAAACCTTGTTGTAAAAATTTTACTTTGATTTAATGTTAGCTTAGCAGCACTAGCCAATGGTCCTACCCTGCTCCTTATATAAGGAGCAAAAAAAAAAAAAAGAAAAAATTTGGTGAAATTCAGGACATTTCAACAGGCTCAAGAAGTTTGGCATCATTTAGTAAAAAGCAAACAGTGGGGAGGGGGGGTTTATAGAGACCTGATTTAACAAAATGGTTGGTCATGCTGACAGTACTTCACATAAATGTTACACTAATATGCCAACAAGAATTTACTTCAAAATGTGAATTGGTACAAGTTAATTCAATCAGGTTAATTTTCTGCAAATCGCCCAAATTCAATGCATTGCATATGCTGCATAATGTCCTTTCACTCCAAATCCTTCTTTGCTCCTTAAATGTCGACAGAGGCTGTCTGATTTTTTAATTCCTAGCTTTTATATATTTCTTTAAGCAATTCTCTGACTTCTAGTGCCTGTATTTACTTCCATTTATATAATTTCTATTCTGTTTCATTGCAAATCAACACTGCCAGTGTACACAGTTAATCAGTTGTGATTTTTTTCCACATTCTGTTCAGGTTCAGGCCCAAATCGCAGTTCCTGCCTCTCCAAGCTTAGTAGAGATTTGGGTGAGGGTTAAGAGTGCTACATATGTGATCTGCTCAGGTTGATGGGATGAATCAGGGAAGAATGGCCCAGCCGTCTGTAGTTCATTTGGTCTACAGATGGATGGACTGCTGACATACTGAGGGTTAAAGCGATGAACTCTGAATTCAAACAGATACACTGTCTCCAATTTGCACTTAACTCTGGAAAACATGTATTACTATGCTGCATTTAACTTTGTTACAGTGATGCAAAGCATAATATGATTTTGGCCAAAAGAGCTATTGCTCAATTGTAGTTCAGGAACACTCTCGTCACTGTACTGTATCAACATATTAAAAGCATCTAGGCTAGTTTGAGTATTTCTACAATTGCCAATCTCTTGGAATTTTGGAATTCCTTAGAATTGGGTAGCCCTGGCCAAGTTAGTTAAGTGGGTAAAAGATGAACTGATCTCCAAAAGGCATAAATTCAAAGTAAAAATGTTTGTTTCTGCATTTTAAATAAAGTTAGTATTATTGTTGTTTTGGTTTCAAACAATTTATGTGAAAAAAAGGATAGGAGCACCTTGCAGATGTTTGGACACACCAAGAGATTCAATAAATTTGAGGGTAACATTAACCAAGGTCTCAGACCTTAATTACCTTGATACGACAGGCAATGTGGGGCAAATTTAAAGCTTTACAAGATGGAAAATGGCACAACTGGCAAACTTTGAATAAATTAATAGTCACAGTATCAAACAGATTCATTTTGGAGCAGTTCTACTGGTCCATCACCAAGTGAATAACATTGATTGGTTCATTACAATGGCTGTGAAGTGCATATTAAGCAGCAAGTAAACAGTGAGGTCTTGAATCTGGTGTGTTGGAAGCAGGAAAAAAGATAAAATTAATATGTCTACACAACTGGTCAGAGCATCGCCAAAATGGCAGGTCTTGTTGGGTGGTCCCAGAATGCAGTGTTCTACCAACTAAAAGTTCTAGTAAAATTGGTTAACTGGCAAAGGGTTATGGACTTCCAAGGTGTGAGGCGTGAAGGCTAACCTGTCTGGTTCAATCCCACTTTTTAAATTAATTCATGTTTATTTATTTATTTTTAAACACACCTCTTTTTGTTACGTTCTACTGTATTTGTTTACTTGCATGTGTTCTAATGTGATATGTGGTGTTTTTACAAGCAAACCTCTCTTACTGTTCAAAAAGTGTTTATTAAATACACTTTGTTTTTCTGTTGTGCTGCAGTAGAAACTTTTTGAAAGTTGAACTCCTTTATAGTGTCACTGAACAATGTCTGCTTTCCAAGTGAAAATGATCAGAGGTGCTGCTGTCCACTGAGAATAATTGATTAAGAGAAACAAAAATTCCACTCTTATCCTTTAAAAGGGGATTACACCCTGAAACAGTCACACACTGCCCACGTGTTCAAACATGACCTATAATCCCACAGGAGCATACACACAAAAAACTCCCTTTATTTAACAAACTTTACAGAGAAGGATATTTGGATTTCTGATTCATTGTTTGCACTGTGGAAAGATTTATTCAGCGAGCTGCATTCTACTGAAGCGGCATAAAGGCAGGAAGAGGTGACCTTGAGATCACAGCCATGGCTCTCACACATAGAACACAGGCAGCAAAAAAAAAAAAAAAAAAAAAAAAAAAAAAAAAAAAGAACAACTACATAGTGAGGTTTTTTTTTGTTGTTGTGACTTAGTTTCCATCCCCCTCTGCCCTGTTGATCTTGCCAGGTTTCCTTTGCCCTTATAAAAACAGGGGGAATGCTAAAAACGCACTCCACTGACAGGATCTCTCTGCAGAACCGCTTGGAAGGTGTGACAGCCATGAATGAAAGCATTATACTAACTGAGGTTGCAAAACAGTTGTGTGTTAAATCAACAGTATGACTACAAATGTCATTCTCCTGGCCTTTTAATGTACTGCTGCATTTAGAGTGGGACGTTTGATGAGGGGTAATAAAAAAAAAAAACAAAGAACATTTGAGTAAATTGAGGTTGCAGTGGGTGGAGTTTGGGGGTTCAGGAAGGATTGTTATGGGGAGGATCTTTGACGGGCGGCAGCAAGGCAGCAGAGGGTGGGAGGTGAAGAGAGGGGTATTCCCCACGGAACAACAAAGCCCAGAGCCAGGGCCACAGCTGGTAATATGGTAAGAGAGGTCGCCAACAGTAAACACAGCCTGCTTAGAGAAGGTCTGGGAAGGCCATTATTCCAGTGAGAGAGACAGAGCAAGAGTGTGCACGAGAAAGAGCGAGAGAGCTGGGAGTAATTCTGTATGTGAACTCCCCATTTCCTCTGTGCATTCCCCATTATTTCAAGCAAAACAAAATGTTTTTCCCACACTGCACCCCTCTGCTGACCCCCCAAAGCCAGTGCTTTCTCCCTCTCCTACAGAGGTTAGATAACCATCTCAGGCAGATCACAAAACACATGCTTATCTTCTCTCTCTAACATCTCAGTGATCGCTCCACTGCAGCCTCTAAATACCATAGCACATAGTCGCGAAAACATTAGCTGTAATGATGCAGAAATGGAAGGGCATTAGGTTTGAGAGAGCTGTAGTACATTTACATCACTGATGCTTTGGCAACAAAAGGCTAGAGTCAATGGAGTCCAATGGTGTCCGATGGAGTTGTACAGTTAAAGTAGTGGGAATAGCATCACCATGGGTGATCCTTCTGCAATCCCAAAAAAATGTCT
Organism: Acestrorhynchus altus; assembly: GCA_034509495.1. Classification (NCBI taxonomy): domain Eukaryota; kingdom Metazoa; phylum Chordata; class Actinopteri; order Characiformes; family Acestrorhynchidae; genus Acestrorhynchus; species Acestrorhynchus altus. The sequence goes on from CM067509.1 coordinate 23,665,547, forward strand.
GCATCCTGCACAGGTCAAAGAGAAGGTCAACGTTCTCCCCGATGAACGCCCACCCTGCCATTCACCCACGGATTCTCCTGGGCCCAAAACATCCTGAGCACAAGATTCTCAGCGCATATACAGAGACAGATACAGCTAGCCAAGGCCATCTGAACTCAGTCATTCCTCTTTCACAGACTCATGCACACACACATGCTCTCTCTGAATGCTGGTCACAACATCTGCCAAGCATTTAGATAAGGAGGCAATGTGGAGTTTCTTGTAATCGCAAGTTTACAAGAATATCATGTACTATTTATAAGATAAGCAAGCTGGAATTAGGAGCACCAACAGCTCCAGACAAAATCAAATCCTTCCAAGAGCTGAGCCTGTCCGTCTTCGGAGGTGTGCAGGCACATGTGAGTATGAACGATGCAAGTGAAGAGCCAACATTTACATAGAAATGAGTGTAGAAAACAGCATTTCCCCTGAAGTCATAATTGAGGCCATTACACAGCATCCTTTCTTCAAAGACAAAGATGCATTGTCTGTGCATAGATACTTGCCAAAGACACACCAGCTAGTAGGAGATCACATGCCTAGTAGCTTCCAAAAAACAGTCCCACAGCAGCCAACAATTCCATACTTCACTAAGAAGGGCTGTCCCCATTACTCTTCCCTCTGAGAAGACAGATATTAAAGTTGGCTTACCTCAAACATACCCACGGTTGTGTGTAAAAAGCAGAATCAAATTAATTTCTAATCATCCTTTACTGCAGATGAGAATTATATACTTTCTGTGACCATTTTAATTTCAGACAGACAGTAAAATATACAGCTACAACCCCAATTTATCAGATACAGTTACAACTGAGCATTACTGGCTGGAAAGAACAGATAGGTCACTCAACATTATAAAAGGAATAACCCCTACGGAAATGCTCTCTATCTTCTGCTTAGGCTAATGCTCAACATCTGAGAGAAATGCATGTTTTTCTGGCCTGCATGAACCCCCAAAAAGTAGTTTCAGCCAACTGACAGTACTGTAAATTGCATGGTTACTGTAAGTCATTTTTTGCTGAATACTAGATCAAGGTAGTTTGGAAAGAACAATGAACATGTTAAGATTGTCACGTTTAATGCACTTCTCATAGTGCTCTGAACTTCACAATGACAACACTCTTCCTCTGGCAGATTGACCACATCCCATATTTCTGTCTTTATTCCACAGGAGTTTGTACCATTTCATGTATGCACCACAGCCTGGGAATCCTATTCCTCTACAGCTTCAGATTTTAAAAATAAAAACATACTTTAATCAACTTCTTTCCACTGAAGTTATTTATGAGTTCTAAATTAATTTTATTGTCTGTACTGTGTCCTTCGGACATTTAAATTAAATTGTTACATTGCATTTTATTTGTTACAGGTTGTTACATTTAATTGTCTATTATACCAAAAGAAATTACAAAAATATTAGAGGGCACTTCCAAGCAAGTCCATATATATATATGAAGACCTGAATTGCTTGACTAGTCACCCAACGTATGTTAAATTATGTACAGAAATCAGCAATACTTTGCACTTTCATAGCTACAGGTCATCCTTTCAATCCTTGCAACTATTTATGTAACCACAGTGTTGTAAAACTCCATTACCGTATGGGATGCCATTATTGTTGAGTTTTACTGCATTAAATGTTATGCACAAAAGAAACATGGGAGCTAGGGCTGTGCGATACATCAATATTTATATATCGATGTCAGGGTATAAACAGAGCAAAATATGGGCTGAGGCAATATAACATATCTTACATAGCTTATATTGAATCAATCTTGAAGAAAACTTTTTTCTGCTCCCTCAACCTGCTCTGCCCCCTGCTCTGGTCTTTTTCTCTGCTATGCTCCCCTCCACCTCCATTCATGCTCTCATGTACACACTATGGAAAAGGCATAAGTGTATATAAAGAAGAAATCATCAACTATACATAAAAAAATGTATATTGTATTTTGCAATTATTTATAATATAATAATAATATAATAATAATATAATAAATAATATAACATAATATATAATAATATAATATATTAAATATTTTGCAATTTTGCAATAATTGCAGATAAAATTAATTGGGAAATGATTTTTTTGACCATATTGCCCATCCCTACCACTGCTACTACCTTTGTGTGTTTTCCTTTGGATGTCCGGTTTTACTGTACTTATTATATCCAGAGCCAGTTCATGAGGAGTCTGTCTTTTCCTATTCCTTACATCATACCAAATAAAATAGCAAAACTATTAGGGCAAAACTATAGGGCATTTCCAAGTCCTTGAAAATGTACATTTAAATTAAAGATTGTTAGTACAGCCAATGTACAGAAATCAACCACAGGTGATGCTTTTAACATAAAAAAGTAAATCATACAATTTACTTTACTAAACCTTACTATAAAATGCGACAGCTGCAGTTACACAACTTTAGTGTTGTAAAACTCACCTCATCCCGTGGGATGCCATTACTTTAGTGTTTTGAATAATATGTCAGTTTTAATCAGTGATTTACATAGAGCACTAAAGCAGTTAAAGTATTATAGAACCATGGAGGTTCTGTTCTTTATATCCATTTTATTTGTATGCTCAGTGTCCAATTCAATGTGCACTTAAGCACCATGTGGACTCAAATGCACCACCTTTATTGGATTACAGACAGTTCATAGATATGGAATCAGATTAGATTAATATTGATTATTTATTCACAACTATCTGCTTGCAGTTTTGATGCATTCCAGCATTAACTGAACTAAAGTCCAATTCTTCATCATTTTAATAAAGAGAAAGGCTGTAGATTTGGATGCAGTTCAAATCTAAATGGAGGTGGACCTGTTTGTGCCAGTGAATATAGTATTGAATGTAGGGCATTGACAGACATTGTTTAGATCAATGTAACCCGTTTTATTTTCATGACAAACTGTAAACACACTAAATATATTTTGTAGGTGAATAACTGCATGGTTTTGAGTGTTTGTCCATCCTGGAATAGACTAACGTATGCTCACATTACTGCATGTAAGAAGGGGAATATGTGGCCTGGTATGCATGAGTCTTGCTCTTACGCTGGCAGGATAGATATAAAACAGCAATAGATCATGCTCTCTTGTAGGGCTGCCAAAAATATCTCACATAAAAAAAAAAAAAACTGTTGCGTTGATCTCACCCTTAGCATCGTCAGTAGCTGCTACCCTTCCATGAACCCACTGCCTGCAATACCTTCTCCAGCAATATGTACTATTTTAGCAAAACAGCAAAAAAGAGACAGAAACAGTATTAAATGTGGATCATTCATGTTTTTGTTAAAAGCAAACTAAGTTACTGTCATTATTATACTGGAAACATGCAACTGTATTCATTTTATGCACAGAAGAAACAAAGGCACTACCACATAGTGGTACACCTAAATGTTTTCTCTTTCAACTTCCACACTTACTGTGCTGACTATAACCAGAGCCAGTTCACAGAGAGTTTGCCTCTTTCTGTTCTCATATTATGTCAAAATAAATGACTGAAACAGTTGACGGCACACCCAAGCAACTCATTACTGAATGCGAGTAAATGAGGAGGGTGGAACCCACTGGAGTTGTTCCTCTAGCACCTGAACAAACCAGAGAACATTAATTAGTAATTTTGCTATAAAAATGAATACAATTGCATGCTTTCTGGTGGCAAATGTATGAACCTAACATAATAGTATAATGTTTGCAAACGGAGCAGTATGAAATGGCCTTGATTTCACCACAGATCAGTAAATTTCTCCCTGTTGGTCGTTAGTAGTGCGTTAAAACTAAGACAACAGAAATGAAGTGATTAATGTGTATCATTTTGAGATTTAGGACCCTTCAGTTTGTATTCACATGGCTGAGGGTGTAATCTGTAATCTGTGTTCGAGTATGGGTCAGGATGGTTTTGGATCAGCCATGCCTCAAATCAGCTTCATCTACTCCAGTTCTTCATCAGCAGCTCATCACCTTTGGGTTAAGCATTCTGATGATGACAACTACAGCCCTTTTCCAATTCTTATATTACTTTTTGTCACCTTTCAGATACAAGCAACATTTACTGGTCGGAAAACAGGCTTTTGCTCATTAACATTCCAACTAAATTACTGCTAATCTAATGACCACAGACCAGTGCCACTATGAAATTGTTTTATTACAGAAAGACAAACAGCCCACTCATGTTTCAGCATTCACATGAGGCTTACGACGTATATTTTTTCTGTTACTTTCTTCGAGAACTTTCCAAAAGCTAATGTTTCTAGTGGAGGAACAGACTGCGGATTAACTGTCTTTTGAACTGGTTTCAAATTGTGCTTACACAGTGTGTCGTATTTTTGACTAAACAAAAGTGCATTTTTACACACACAGTAAAATTAAACTGAATTTATATTCAATTACAGAAGGTGCATGTGGGGCCCTTTTAAGGTGGAATGGGAATTTCAGTTAAGAAACCTTCATATGAAGGAATTTCACAACAACCGAGTTGGGGCTCAATATGAGCAACATATATGGCACTTTATGCAAATTTATGCTCCTCTCAGAGCTTACAAAATCTGAGCTTTGGGTTGGTTAGGGTGATTGTGTGGGTAAACAGTCATCAAGTACACCTGTACAGGGCAAGCAATTCATGCATTTTTCATGATAAATAAATAAATAAATAAATCTTTCACAAATAGGACACAAGTGTGATCCTTTTGGTTATCATCACTGAGATGATACATGCTGGTCAGGTTGAACAATAGATAATATAGTGTCCAACTATACATTGTTACTGTTCTGGATCCGTACTCATTTCAGATATGGGTTTCGAAATTCTTTTGTGGACAAGCTGCATGGGTGCATTCCAATCTCACAAACTTCACATTCTCATTGAATACATTCCACTATGCCCCTAAAAAACACTCCTTTTCTCTCTCCAAAGACAAACTGTTCAACCAGTACAGTCACCCCATCTTCCCCTGTTCCCTGGAGTCCTGCCACACACTATTCTGCCTTTTGAAGCAGAAATCATTCAGCATGAAAGAGCCTGGACCGCTCAGACACACTGAGCATCTGAGCTGCTCACACAGATCACAAATACTCCATACTCTCTCTAACAGTCCAGGAAAATGTTTTCTTTCAGACTTCAGCAATATACTACCAGACTCAATGGTGTGAACTGCATCTGCTGAGGGGGGGTGGTATGCGGGGGAATCACGACGTATGGTATGTACTGTAGATGTATGACACACAGACACAGTAAGCATTATGCAGCGCTAGAGGGGCTTTATTCATAAGCTTCCCAACAACTCAAGAGTAAATGAAGCATGTGTTTCATGATCTACAGCCACGTTTTCTCTGGTCTAACAAAGCTCATTTGAACCAAAGCACAATCTGCACCATGCTACTGAATGTACAAAGGCAGTAAAAGTAGCAGATATATAAGTTAAAGTGACTCCTGGGAGACACTGAAGGCTTATCCACATTTATATGAAAGGAAATACAGTTTGCATGTTTGTGTTTGCTAGTGTGGGAATGAATGTAGAAGTAAATATGTATTTTCTCTAAGGGTGTAACACGTACATAAATAAGTATGAGGCCCTGTCCACAAGTACATATTTTTAAAATGTTGTCTTGTGTCTTATCCTTCTGTCCACACAGAAATCCATGTTTTAAGTCACTGAAAACATACCATTTGCAAAAAGGTCACTACCTCCTAATAGTGAACTATAAGGCATTAAACTACACCATGCACTAGATTTCATACACCAATCACCCATAACATTATGACAAGCCCTTTGTTTCTAAAATCACTGTCCATTTTATCAGCTCCTCCTACAAGACAGGAGCACTTTCTAGTTCTATGATTACAGGCTTTGGTCAATCTGTTTCACTGCATACATTTTTAACCTCCTTTCACCTTGATCTTCAATGTTCAGGACCTCACAGGACCACCAAAAAGCAGGTATTATGTGGGTGGAGGGACATTCTCAGCACTGCAGTGACAATGACACAGCGATGGTGTGTTACACTGGGTGTTTAAACCCCTGGGTCACTGCTGGACCTCGCTTTTTTTTGGCAAGGTCTGGCAGAACATGACCCTCTCTTGCTCATGGGGTATGTCTGAAAATGCAAACTGACTTAATGCCTTGTTCCACATGGTGTCTCACCAAGCAGTTTAACAATGAATGTAACAATCATGAAGGCAACAATGCATTCTGATTAAGACAGCTCACTGCTTAATATGACTGTTTAGTTGTGTTATTTAACTCAATAACATAGAAGGCTAGATTACAAACCTTCGATTCAGACATGCCTTCCAGCGTCAGAATATTGTAATAGTACATACAATTTCTCAGGCTTTAGACACAGCCATAGTGTAACTAGCACGCTGACTTTGCTCTCTTTTTTTGAAGGATGGGGTTTAATCCATAACCAGCTGATGGACACTGACCCACAAGGCAGGGCTTTATCCACAAACAGACACCATGTTGAGCATAACCATCACTCCCATTCAACTAGTGAAGGGTCTCCTCATTTATAATGCTTCTAGGTTGACTTACTGGATGTTTTCTTCTTTTCACACTATGTGCCCATATGAGACTCTCCACTCACACTTGCTTTGATGTCACTGTGGATCTGTGGTCTGATGAGGTCTACACAACTATTTAGATTAAGTTTTCAAACAGAGCCTTTTGATAAGCCTACTAAACCTAGGCTTTTTACAAAACCCTAACAATGTTCTCTAAAAATCTCACCCCTAATAAATAAGCATAGTTTAACCCCCTTCCCACCCCCCCACCCCCTTCTTATTCTGATAGGCTACACCCTTTAGCCAAGGTTTGATTATTAACAGTATATGGGGTTTAAATGAAAGACACCTGGCAGAGACAGATTGTTATACTGGCAATGACGCTTCACATTTCAGCACAGTATTTCAATTTTTTATTTTTTTTTTTTGCAGTGTACTGAAATTGCACTTTATTTCTTCTACAAATTTACCTCACCATATCATCTGTATAACTCTCATTACTGCATTAGATGAAACAGCTGTGCCCATAGACCCTGTGTGTGTCCATGCGTCTGTGTGTGTGTGAAAGAGAGAGAATGGAAACATCTGGTAAGTCTTGCAGGAAAAAGCCTGAACTGTAGCTCACAGATTAAGGTGACCATAGTGATCTTCTGGCTCTATGAGCAAAAGAATAAATGACATCATAGGTGAATATAAAAAGCGCATGCTGGCTGTCTGAGCAGCACATTCCTAGGACAGCTGTCGAAAGAGAGAAAATGCCAGCTCCAGCAGCACAAAATACCAAACCCTCATTTCATTACTAAACCCATTCTTTTGTGTCGTGACCTAAAGTTTGAGCTTTCATAAGCAGTGACAAGGTCGTTATGTCTTCTCAACTTCAGAAAGCTCAGCACTCACGCAGCATCAGCATTGGTGTGGTACAACAGGGTGCAGATACAGCTGCAGAGCTGAGTGAATGAGGCAGCTCATGGGGAGCCTATTTGGATTTCCACACACACAGTTTCACCACAGCCAGGGCTGGGCAGACCACTGCCAGATGAACCAAAGCCCTGCACCCACATTACACAATCATCTCCCTGCAATTAAGGCTCACATTGTATTACAAAACTCCTTTCTTCCACTAAAAGCTCCTGGCAGTAAACATCAAATATTTCTGAGAGGAAAAGCAGGCAGTTTGTTGGAAGGACTTAAGCAAAGCACTGAATCTTGCTTCTAAGGTTCTAATTAAACCTGATTGAGAGAGAGAATGAATAGTGAAGAAAGCAAAGTTCCATGCAGTCTTCAGAATACCATTGTAATGATGGGTCTTGTCTGTCATCTCGTAAATTTAACTAATGGCAAAGTAAAATGTAAATAAGAAGAGTATTTCTAGTATTTCCAGATTACCGACATAAAAACGAGTCACGGCAGTTGAAGAGCCTCTCCCAGATTTCACAAAAAACACTTCCAGCTATTGGACTCTCGACAGCTGACATCATTCTTAGCATGCTAAACCTGAGCACAAATTTCCAACACCTCTTAACTCATAACAAGCTTATGAAGATATGATGTGACAGTAATATGGCATAAAAATCTGCAGCTTGAGTAGGAACACTTCCCTGGACCTTCTCTCTGGTGTTCTAAAACATTCCCAGTGCAGATCGCATACCCCGAAGCTTTTTGGATTCACCTTGTGACCATGCTGAAATATACTGATATATTGTGTTGCATGATTTGACATATATACAATGCCTTGCATAAGTATATACTTACCCTAGCAATTATTGTTTTTGCTTCCTCACAACATTAAATAAATTTTTTTATTGGTCAAAATAAGAATATAATCTGTGTGCATAATGATTCACCCAATATGAGTTGCCATATCTTGCCACTGTGATTTGTATCTGTTCCTCAAGGTAAAACAGCTTCAGCTCAAGTTAGATAGTTTCCGATAGTGAACAGCAATCTTCAAGTCTGACCACAGATTCTCAACCTTAGATTAAGGTCTTGGCTTTGACTAGGCCATTCCAATACATATATACTCCCGTTAAATCACTCGAGTGTTGCTTTAGCAGTATGGTTTTGCACCCAACATAGCATTGCATCTGATGAGAGCACCTTCCTCCATACATCTGGGGAGTCTCCCACATGTCTTTTGGCAAATTCAATATGAGCCTTCCTATTTTTGTCTGTGAGTAAAGGCTTTTTTCTGGCCACTCTTCCATAAACCCCAGCCCTATCAAGTGTACACCTTATTGTGGTCACATTGAAAGATACTCCAAACTCTGCTTGGGAATGCAGCAGCTCCTTCATGTTTACCTTTAGTCTAATGGTGCTGCCCCGCTGATTATTGCCCTCTTGTACAATCTGAGATTTTTGGTGGACAGCGCTATCTTCTCAGGTTTATGATACTATGTTCTTTCCATTTGATAATAATGGATTTGATGGTGCTCCAGGGGATCAACAGAGATCTCCTTGGTCTTCATGGTGGCGTTTGATTAGTGGAGCCTCTTGCTTTATGGTGTTGCAGCCTCTTGGTCCTTTCAGAAAAGGTGTGTATATACACTGACAGATTATGGGACACTTAGTTTGCACACAGATGGACTTCATTTCACTAAGCATGGACTTTTTTATTTCCATTTTTTTTTTTTTATTTCCAAATGTTTTTACATATATTTCTCATTTCACTTCACCAACTTGGAGTGAATACTTTCACAAGGCAAAGTACATACAAACACTAAAGCAACTAGTTCCATCTCAGACAGAGCAGACGATGACCTTCATTAGATAAGAAAAATCTCTTGTAACTTGGTCTCCAATGGAATTAAATCTTCATTTCCTGAACATGGTGGAATTAGTGGAATTCTACAGAATGCAATGAATCCTGCCTCTAGACCCTATAGTTCATTTCCCACGTTCTCCCATTGCTCTGCAGTGAGGCAGGAAATAGGCAAAGGTCAAAGGCTGTGTCAAGGCCTGCAACAACTGGGACTTTTAATTAAAGCTAGAATATCCCAGAAACATCAACACAACCAGAGAATCAGCACTCGCGCACACACACACACTTTCTATTTCTCTTTAAACCCTCTCAACTGCACTGACAAATTGCAATTGTTGATGAAAAAGACTCAAAAGAAAATTAATAGTGATTCATAGATTGAAGGGATAGAGAGGGACAGGGCAGAGAAAGACAGAAGAGATAGAGATTGAGTAATGACAGAGGGAAAAAAGGTAGAGAGGCAGCGCATGAAAGAATGCAAGGGAGACAGCATGGGAGACCACTATAGAAAGAAATAACAGAAAGAGAGAGTGAGCAAGAGACAGACAAGAGACAAACTAGAGAGAGGTGCACAAGAGTGAGAAAGGCAAGAAGACCACAGAAGCATGATGCAGAGAGAAACCTGAGAGAAAGAGAAACAGAGAGACAGTGGTAAGAGTGAATATGCATGTGTGTGACAATAGGGAGAAACAAGAGACAGCAAGAGAATGGTAGTATTTTATTTCATTGCTTTTTTAAATTATTATTGAAAATTATTTCTCATTATAACCTTCTCATTTACAACTTCTTTAATCGCTTTAGCAAAAACTGTTAACAGCATTTCATGCTGAGAGAGAGAGGGAGAAAATGACTACAGCGTTCCAGACAGAGTAAGAGAATTTGCAGCCCATTACAAAGTAACTGTATCTCCATGGTAGTATTTTCTTTCCATTTTGTCCCATTAGTCCATAACCCATTAAACTAGATATGTCTTATTATTTTGTCATTTATCAGTTATGTCATTGCAATACCATTCCCACACAACATATGGAATGGATTGTCCATGGAAAGCCTGTCAGTCGGATGGAAACTACGTTTTGGAAAAGTAAACGTTAGAGCAGACAATATCAAGACAGTGGGTAAGGCTGAGTTTTCAGACAGCTACACTACAGATCACGAGCTCTTACGTCTTTCCCACCCCCAACCCAATATCCAAGAGCACATTTATACTCAAAACACTGAAGAATACAGCCTGCATTAGTTTAAAAGAGGAGTAGAAAAGACAGACCGTGTGTCTGGAGGGCATCTGTGTGGGCTGTGCTGCTGACCATCACCGTCCATACCAACACTAGGCTGCATAAGACTGGGACTGCAAGACAAGAGGATAATGATACTAGAGACATTCAAACACACTTTGTGCTCCTTTACAACTACAACACTCTAGTGCACTCACCTAAACTCCACAAACAGACGTAGTTACAAAGAGTATCCTGCTCTTCACTTGCTCCTCAGGCAGGTTTTTGGGTTGCTGTGTTGACTGTGTTGAGGTGGGTAGTATGTAAATGTAGGCAAAAACAGTTTAATGGATTTGATGGAAATGTGGAAGCAAAGAAAACCTTCTGAAGAAGCCTGATCAGTTCAAGCTGGTTAAGCTGGCTGATTTAGCTAAATGACACATGAAAATATTCTATGCTGGCTATGTTCTAGTCAAACTGATCTACAGCTATGGATTTGTTTACACCTTGAAGACCAGCCTCAGTTAAAGACTTTCTGAAATTAACTACCAGCAAAAGTTAGTCTTGGCTGAACATCACAGTGACCGTTGTAACATTTGTGAAAGCATTTGTATTACTTAGTGGTATCCACACCTCAGAAAACAATGTCATGGTGAAAAAAGAACAAAAAAAAAACCAAACAAATAGCCTGATCATCTCAAGCTAACCTATTTGAGTTTGATGGTTTAGCTGGTCCACTAGCATGACCTATCTGACCAAGCAGGTGGTGGTTGGTCTGAGGTGGTTGACTAACAATTGTTAACCAGTTGTTGGTCCTCCAGTGCGGCAGCTTGACCAAACTACCCAGATAGCAGACACATTTGTGCCAAATAAATACTCACATGTGGGCCAGGCATTCATGGTTTGGTCAGTGCGTCATATTAAGCTGTCTAAGGAGTATGACCAGCTTGGCACACTGGTCTGTTACTGATACACTACAATCTAATTCACTGTTCTGTGGCAAAATATCAGTGAGTAATCCAACTAAAATTCACTCATTTCCAACTGAATTAAATCCCAGTTTAAATGCCAAAGGAGCTATCAAGTGCATGTTTACTGTGTACATGCACATGCTCAACCTACATACAGACTGATACAGGGCTGATTGTGACTAATCCCAACTTTGGGTTACACAGGATAATGACAAGGGAGGGGCTGTTAGCTCTCTTTGCTCACACAGTGTTGACATTTCAGAACAAAAGGCCTGAGAATAAATAATACTACTACATACATAACTAAAAATAAATTAGGACATCGATTTAGCTTTTTTATTTGGACGACTATCAATTAATTTATTACAAACATCAAAATGATTGCGTTTCCATCTTAAAAACACTCGACCTATTTCCAACAGGATTTCTGAGAGGTTTTTGCTTATGAGGATAAAAAAAAAAAAAACATTTGTAGGCACACATAACTGATCAAAACATGGTCAAATTGTTAATGTTGTCATCCCACACATTTGAGAAGCATATGATCTCTTGAAAGTAAAAATATCTGGCATGTGTCTTCTATCAATACTAATAGTTTTGTAATGAAACAATGAAAACAAAATGGAAACAAAACTGGACGAAAGATCAACAGGTTAACCAAATGCACAAGGCAGGTTACCATCTGGATGGACAGCTTTTCAACCACCAAAGACCATCTAAGACCAGCCACCAAAGTCTGGTTTGGAGCTGGATTTTCCAGCAGGGACACACTTCCGTTGCTGACAGATGCTGGATGTAGTAAGAAGAGTGGTTTTCATCACGTATGTCTCTTAAACTGCTACTCAAGTTGCCTTAAAAGCTCTTTCACTTTTACTCCACTGAGGAACTTCTGCTGCACCCCTCTGAAGACACTAAAGCTGGGTTTAAACTACGGCAGGTTAACACTCACCCTGACCGGCCGTGATGTCCTGCGCGGTGCTCCACTCTCATCAGTGTGGTTAAAGCGTGGAAAGACGCGCTCGCGGGTTCTATCCCCCCTTCTGCGCGTCCGTCTCGCGCTCGCGCATCGCCGTGGCTTCTCCACGCAGCCAAATCACTTCTGTCGCGATTCCCTCCGAGACTTTAGCATTCTGTAACTCCCACCATTCCTCCCGGAGTCCTGCCCCACTCAACAGACGCTCCTCTGTTCCCTCCCCGCCCGCACACTCGCTCTTTAATTGAGACAGCAGCATACATATTCCAGTCATGACACGATGGTGGGACAGTGTGCCAAATGCCCCCCTTCCATCCCCTCCAAACAGCCCGCCCACCCTCCTTCACGCATCGCAATACTGCACCCACTCATCTCCGATCCGCACAAACCCCACTCCACGAATCTCCACTTCATAAAGCTGGAGAGTGTGGAGCAGTTCTCAGAAATAGCTTACAAAGACCAAAACCCTGCACGTCTATTAATAAAGTTCCTAAAGCAACTCAACAACGCCAGAGCTGGTTCCTGCAGAGTTCAGCGCTTTATCTCATTTAACACACCTGATCCAGCTCACCAAAGCCCTCAGTGGCCAAACTAGATTGGTCAATGGGCGCTGCTGTCCTCAATTCCTGACCAAATAGCGACATCTTCTGCTTCAAACGTTAAAGCACGCCTATGTGGCCTTCCTCACCCAGCAACATGATCATGGAGTTCACATGGATGAAACCTGTGTTGGGTGGGTGCCAGATGGACATGGGCTCTGAGTGGGTTTGTACATTATTGCTGGGACACAGTTGGGCTTCCTAAGTGGGCCCTATTGTTACAACCCACCTTAATCTCATTTTAAAGAACCAATGGGCCGATGATCTTCCTGGCCATTCAAAAATTAATAAATCAAAATGTATTTTAATAGCACTTTTTTACAACTGATGTCGTCACAGAGCAGCTTTACAGAAATCAAAAATAGAAACGTGAACAACACATGAACAAAGGATAAAGACATAACCCCCCAGTGAGCAAGCCAAAGGTGATGAAAGGCAAGGAAAAACTCACTAAGAGCTGGAGGAAGAAACCTTGATCTGATCAAACTACTTGTGCATAGTTAGTTAGGGGACATAGGTGGGTTGGTGGGTCATCACTGACTCTGAAAAAGTTATTATATTAAAATCATGCACTATTTTTTTCAGCATTGAGTAAGGATAAGACATTTCTTAACTTGGAAATATTATGAAGATGAAGAAAAGCGGTCCTAGAACTATTGCTTATGTGTTGGTCAAATGATAAATACGAATCAATTATGATGCCAAGAATTTTTGCTTCTGAAACACGTATAATAGAAAAGTCAGAAAAGTCCCTCTCAAGGGATCAATAAAGTTCTATTCTATTCTATTCTATTCTATTCTATTCCATTATATTATATTATATTATATTGTAGATTTAACATTACATCTCTGAGTTTATTTCTTGCAGTTATAGGACCCAAAATGAGGACCTCTGTTTTGTCACTATTTAGAAGGAGGAAGTTATGCAACATTCAAGATTTTACATCTTGGTCTCATCACTGTCCCTGGTGGGCATCCATATGTGGGGCCAACATGAAATCTGTGCCAAAATTTTATAGTTCCCAGTTGGGCTACCCATATGGCCCCCACATCAGTGCAGTTGCCTAAGCAGCTGCAAACATGAGCATACATGTATCATTATTTGTGCTAAATAATCATATATTATATCTCTTTTTATGTATATATTCAGTGATACCTTCACATGTACTATAAAAGGGTACAGATGACTTAGTGTGAGTATCATAAGCCCCTTTAATTCAGCACCCCTAAAAGGAGTAAAAAGACCTGCATTTTGATGAGTTGTTCTGAATACTGAATGTGTTTGTCCACCCAGCATATCTTTTTAATGATTTTCATAATATTGATTTGAACCTGAATTGTTTTAATTCTTCTGAAACACTCAGACCATGATCGAAACTTTCCACATTCTCATATGGTCATCCATGACCACATTAGCTCAATATTCAACAAGAATCTTACCACTTATCTCTCATTAGCTGATATAGTTCTTATTAAATAAAATACATATATCCAAATTCATATTAAAAGGTACATTTTTTTTGTTTTGGGGTGGGTGTGATTGGTCTCACTGGGTGCTCAGCACCCCTAAAACTAGATAGCCTAGAACCACCCATTGCGAGTATACCCTTCAATGCTCTCTGCCAGCATCCACAGACACATATCTTCCAAAGTTATTGAAGTCACTCAACACTATTTTGTTTTGGACACACTGGCTTTTGTAATGAGCAATGGTGTGGCTGAAGATATATTCTAAAGGACTAGCTAGTGATGGAGTCAATTTGGAGTCAGGGTTCACTGGATTCAGTTTACCATGCTGACACTGAACATATAGAAAAAGCATTTTAAATTTCTTTCTTGGACAATTATATTGATTTATTTTTCATCATCAATGTGATTTCATTTTCCAGTGTAATGAAATCAACTGATGCAATAATAAAATAATTAAACAGTAACACATCAGGACATCAAAGTACAGTGGTTTCCTGAAGAGCTGAGGGAGCTCCTCTACATGTAATGCAAACAGCCCATTGTTTATTACTTGTAATTAGTTTTCTGATTACTTCTTTGCCATTTTGCATATGGTCTGTATGTTTAGACAAGATGTTTAATCAAAAAAATGTAATGCATTTGAAAATAAATATTGAGATAAACAACAATCTCACAAACAGTACACATTATAATAACAGTATATGTTATTAAAAATGTGTGATGTGATACTTCTGAAAGAGTATGGATTGTCTGAGTTCTGAATGAATGAACTAGGCAGCTGCATGCCAGTTGAGGTGCAGTAATACCCACTTAAAGCTTTTGGACACTTTTTGGAGACACTTAAGCTCGGTTTATTTTGGATCCTGTACAAAAAGCACTCTGGTTTCATGTGTGACGTGGAAGGATAAGTCTGATTGCTGTCTCCTTTCATTTTACATTGGATAACGTAATTTGCAGCAGCTCTAAAAGCACCTGGCATTTAATGATCTACTGCAAATTGATAAAAAAAAAACCTTACAATTGCAGCTGAAAATAAGCAAAGTGTTCAATTGTTGAATTAATTAATTGGATGCGCTTATCATGAGAGATGTAAAGAGGCAATTACAGAGATATGGCTGTAAATGTAGACAGAGAGAGAGACAGAGAGGTTGCACTTCAGCAGTAATCCTTTATTTAGCATCTCACCTCTGTCAACATGCCATGATTACAAAACATGCAGGAACAGTATTTCAGACCCAGTACTGGTCATTCTATACAGGATGTTCAACACTGATTTTGTAATATATTCATTTATGACTATGTATAACATTCAAACAGTAAATACTTTATAACATATTAACTTTACAATGCCTGAAATTTCCATTTTGTGTGTTTTTTTCCAGTATAAATTAAAACAATTGCAAATATCATGGTCCAGATGTTCCAACTTTAAAGCTCAATCACCGATGCCTCTTTCATTCCACATTCATGGAAATTTTAGTCAGTGGTCAAAATATGGGCATCTGGTTTCGGTTTCTCAGAGTGCTTTGTCAAAGAGGGACTATATACATGCTCTCATCGAAATGAGAGGAGTTTTATTCCAAAACATATTCTTATCATTTCTGTTTTTTGGGATTGTTGGGATTGCTGCTTATTTTATTAGAGGGTGGATGGGTTTTAGGATGAGTTTTATTTATTTGAGGTAAAACTATGAATCTCTTGGGTCCATGGCATACTTCAAAAAAAGTGATATAGAACATGAGTATATTTATTTATTCATTGTTTTTAATTGTTCTCTCATGCCTACATACATCTGATGGGTAAAGATGCAGTTATGCATGTGAAAATTTGCAGACGAAACCCCAATGTGACTGCATGTATTTCAGTGAAATTTGCTGCGACAGGTGAATTTCACATACAGGACCTTGGCGCAAATAAAATTCACCTACAAACATTTACATGAAGTTCAACTTTGCAGCATTGTACACAATCAGTCAGGAGATTGGATTATATGGTAATTATCTTTTCTTCTTTATCGCTGCGGTTGCTATAGAACATGCAGCCTAAAATAGCTCCACTAAAATGGACTACTGTTTACACCACTGATGTGTGGCACAGCCATAACCATTTCATGATGAAAAATGCAACACCCAGTGTGGCTGCATCGTGTGATTTGAGGTGGGGCAAAATATTCTCTAGGTGGTTTTACACACCTATTTACAATTCTGGGATTCGGCACTAGAATGAAACCAACTCTTTTTACTTTTATGGGTGATGAATAATGAGCTCTGTTCTGATTGGCTGGTTCACAGCACAGCGATGACAGAAATCACATAGCACTCTGTCATTTCTAGCACTGTAACAAGAACATTGCAATTAATTTTGGTAAAAATTCCTGACTGGAGTGTATTTAAACAGCTGAAGACATGGCAAAGACAGTCACTAGGGTTATCTTTTAGCCTGCAATGAATGGCTGCTCCCTTTCTGAGTTTTATCCTTCCCTGGCTTGTCCGTTCCCCTTCCTTGTTTACCAAGAAGTCACAAATTTTCCAATATCTAGTCGAGTCTAGTTACTGAAGAAAAATGTAATAAAAAAGCACCATATTATCAAACCATTTTTATAACGTTAATGACTCAAGACTGTTATGTAACAGTTTTGAGGCTCTGAAGTTGGTCAATTCTAGATACCTGATTTACTTCTGTAGGATTTGCATTTGAATTGCAACAAAACATTCGAGTAGCTCTAATAAAGCTACTGTATTTGGTACATAGCTTTTACTATTGGACACTTATATCTTATGGATTTTTGTCAGTATTGTACACCAAAGATGTTGGTGATGAATGCACTGCTTCTGACAATCCAGACAAAAATACAAGTGGCAACAGAGACATGGACAGGGTATGAGTCGTGTAAATAATATTGAAGGAGTTGTGTCACATGTTAGTTTGTATTTTACACTGTGAAATCAATGACATGTTCAGAAACAAAAACACATACATCAGTTACTCTCTTGCTTAAATGCTTAATTAGTAACTGATTTGTTTGGAATGTAATTAAACAATGCTAGTGTCAGAGGCCAGTCAGGGGAACAGAATGAGGAAATAAAGAAACACACTTCGAGCAACCTCCTTTCCCATCATTCTGAGTGCGTGGCCTGCTTCTGGGCTGTCGCACACCTGATAAGGTTAAGTGATTGATATTTCTGTTGTAGATTAGTACACTTGTGATTAATTTCCCAGTACTATAAAACATACAGCAAGCAACACTCTCTTCACCATCATATAAGTCTCTACCATAATTATGTTTTAATATAATATCATATTATTATGTTTGCCAACATATTGTATACAAAATAAAACTGGCAAATTTTACTTTTTATAGTAAATCATGCTTTCAATATTTTTTTTTACAATGGTTCTTTAGCAAATGCAAATATTTTGTATAGATCCAGGAACTGTCAAATATTTGAAAAGTTGAAATGGTTTAAAGTTTAGGATAAACAATACAGTATAAGGTTTACAGCGTAAAAATCAGGGGGGAGCTTTTAATACTACACTGAACTGACTACAATGCTGGACCCAACTAAGCAAACATGATGAAAGAAAAATGAGAGTTAAAACATGAGATGACACACTTATAGACACAAAAATGTATACTATGGCCTGTTGAGCATTTTCATAAACATGGAAAGGTCAAAGAATGATATTCAGAAATTAAGTGTTAAAAAGTGATCATGACAGTCAAATATTTATTACACAAACAACCAGTGCAACACTTTTTTAGGTTGCACTAAAAAGTGGATTTTGTAAACACAGAGCTGGGAAAGGAACAAAGCCAGCAGACCAAGTAAGACATGGTCCTTCTGTTGCCTTAACAAGGCATGTGTATGGATGTCCTACCTAATTATACCAGATTCAATATACTCAGAAATACAAAAAGCACAATTTCAGTTGTAATTTCTCAGAAATGGCAAGCTATGAACAGTCAGAAACAGTGTCAACATTATACTCATACACAGAGATCATTATAACACATAACCTGCATCATACCCTACAATCTGGAGAAGTGTAAACACGGGGCTCATATCCAGACAACCTGGCCACCACATCATATTAGATTAAAACACCAATTTGCCTCACCTACAGTTGTTTTGGTGAAAGTCTGCCAAGCAGGGCTAACTGCACACAAGGCTCCATGTAATATTACAGTAAACTCTTCATTTTTTGGATCCTACCAGCAATGCATTCATCAGCATTCAAGCCACACCACATTGATCTTGTGCTTTTGTGTAGTCACTCTTGATACATAAATAGTACACATTGAAGAATTTTACACATTGAAAGGTTCTTTGTGTTTTGCCACAGTTGATGTCAATGTGCATGTACCTACCTGTACAAGTTTAATTTTCATTGGAGGAGGAAACCTTTGTTGTCAAACCCACAGGCCCAGATGTCATTCCGGGATGGGTGCTTAAAGCATGTGCAAATCTGTTAGCAGGAGTCTTCTCAGACATTTTCACCCCTCTCTCTCCCTCTCAGTCATGCAAGCATGCTTCAAACTGTCCACCACCAGCCCCTTTCCAAAAACAGCCAGCATCACTTGCTTAAATGACTGGCGCCTGGTTGCTCTGCTCTGGTGCTTTGAGAGGCTGCTCCTCACTTCCTGTCACTTTGGACCCACTGCAATTTACATATAGGCATAATAGATCCACCGATGGTGCAATTGTCCTCACTCTGCACACTGCTCTTTCCCACCTGGACAAAAAGAACACTTATGTGAGAATGCTGTTTGTGGACTACAGTTCAGCATTCAACACCATCCTTCTCCTGCGGCTCAACAGCTCTCTGTGCAGCTGGATCCCAAACTTCCTACTGGGCAGTCAGCAGGTGGTGAGGATGAGAAACACATCCTCTTCACTGACCCTTAACACTGGAGCCCCTCAGAACTGTGTGTTCAGCCCACTACTGTACTCCGTGTACAACCAAAACTGCACAGAAAGACACAGCTCCAACATTATTGTTTAATTGCTGACAGGATAATAATCAAAGGCCTAATCTCCAATGACAACAAAGCAGCATACAGAGAGGAAGTTAGTCTCCTGACACACTGGTGCCAGTAAAACAACCTCTCTCTAAACTTCAGCAAAACCAATGACCTGAGATGTGAACTTCAGAAAGCAGGAGAGAGAGCACTCCCCTGTTTCCATCAATGGGACTACGGTGGACAGGGTCAGCAGAATCAATTTCCTTGGTTCACATCTTACATGGTCAGACCACGCCGGGGTTAAACTCCCAAACCTTCTGGATTTATACACCAGCCGTTATCTGAGGAAGAACAGGAGGATTAAAATGGACTCCACCCACCCAAGTCACTGCCTGTTCTCAAAGCTGCCCAGCTGAAGGAGGTATAGAAGCATGAGGACCAGAATCAGCTGGTTCCAAGTCAACTTGTTCCCCTAGGCCACCAGGCTGCTAAACAGTCAGTAGTCCAGTGTTCCAGTCCACAGCCAATCACAATTCATCTCACCTGTCTCATCACACCTTCACACCTTCCCACCACATAAATTCTTTCTGCACCTGCACTTTACTCACTACTGGAGGAGCAACTAGCTGCTTAGTTACACTACACCCACCAAAATCTCTCCCACTGCACCCGCTAAAGACTGTCTCCCACTGCCCTCTCACACTACATCTAATTCAAGGTCATGACCTTTTCACATGACTGTATATGGTGATGGTTTATTTCAGGGGCCATGGAATGTCTAACGAAGAAATCACTAAAACGTTAACCAAAAAATAAACCAAATAGTTGAAAAAATGTTTCCAGCATTTGCTCATTTGGTCCAAGAAAACCTCATATTAGGTCTGTCTTTCATTTTTTCCTCTCAAAGAAATATTCAACAACTACTTCATCATATTCTATGTTCTCAGAAATACCCCTGGCCTTTCAACAGATTCAGGAGAAATGCTTCAAAGTGAAAATCCATTCCTAGAGGAAGTATGTGGGACTGTGACAGTGTTCTCTGTGTATTCCTGCCAATGAAGTACTTTAACTTACAATAACTGTAGTGAAAGAATGGCGGGATGTGTGAGAATGGTCTTCTGTGTATGTTGTCACTACCATTTGTATGAATGTGTGTCTGTGTGTGTGTCTGTGTGTGCCTCTGTGTGTATAATTTGAGTTGTTGCAGATCCTTCTAACACAGAAACAGAGAAACAGCCTGCCATTGTGTGTACCATAGCTGAGGACAGATGAAGTGTGAGTGCATTCCTTGAAGCCAAACCAACTGTATGAGTATGTGTGTTGTGCACACAACGAGTGTGTGTGTGTATGTTGTAAATCAATGTGGTGGATGATAGTATTGTTCTTCCTCTTGCAGACAGCACTTATAACTCATTCCTCTCTGCTGAACGTGGCCCCAAACACAAAAGACAGACCCTCTGCAGCAAGAGCCTATCAAATGCAGCATTAAATATTAGAGTAGGTTAAAACACCTTTTAAACTGAATAAGTCCTGAGAACAAGTCCTGTTCCTTAGAGCTTAACAGGCTCATACAGGAAACACATACAGGCCCCACATGCACATGTTATCTGCCTTATATGTCATATAATTACAAACCTAACTTACTAGCAAACCTAATCTGCTGTTACGTTTCTCAACTCAAATCAGAATCATTCGTTGGTTGTAATTTAAGAGCGTTAATTGAACATTTCATTAGTGTAACCACATTCAGCCACAAGGAATGTCCAAGCTACGTGATCAATCAAACCATAAAAGATAACTTACTAGAGAGTTTAACATACAGAGGATAACGATATAGGATAACTAACAGTGCATGAAACAAGTGTCATGCATGCATGTACTGCATCCATTCTTCTTATCCACTTCTTCCTGATCAGGGTTGTGGTGCGTCTGGAGCCTATGAAGAATCATTGGGTGCCAAGTAGGAGGATGGGCAACCAGCCCATTACAGGCTACTACAAACATCCATTCATTCACAACTAGGGGTTGTTGGTTTTTTTAGAGGTGGGGGTAACAGACATGAAGGAAATCAACTTGGACAAAGACACATGATTCAAAGAGATTGAGCCGAGAAGTAAAGGGAAAGGTGAGCATGATTTTTCATGACATTTCTGTAGATTTCTCTATGTTTATTTTGAACATTGCAGTATATATACATTCAATCATATTATAATACTCCTGTGTCACTCAAGTTATAGATGTTTTTTACTTCTTTGCAACATTAGCTCTTTAGCTCCATCTTTGGATGGCAAACATGTCTTGGCCAATATTTGAGGAAATTGTAATAATTCTGTACATTTCCATATTTCTATATATCTTTATATCTTTACTTATATGCATTATACCATGGCACTGGTGTAAGTATGTGTGTCGTTCTACATCTAAGGATCTAATATTTTTTGTTACAGTTAGCAGATGTACACTTTTACTTACTGCAGTGTGTTTGGTTGATGTTTTACAGAGCACGTGTCAGGACCAGAAGGAATGTCCCAACTGTTGTTTCCACACTTGAGAATCAGTCAGAATCACACCTGAAGAAAAAAAGAGAAAGAAGTTTAAATCTCTAATACTGTTTTCTCTTCTTCTTTTTCTCTTTTTTCTTTCTGTTATATCACTTCCCACGTTGATCTAATGGCTATGGCTTGTTCATGGCTCAGTTGGTGATGAGTTTCCTCGTTTAACCTTGTTATTGTCTGTTGTGTTGTCTGTTTTCTGTAACTCATTGGTTTGGTTTGACCAGTTTGAGCATGTGAAAGGTAAGTTCAGCTGAAACAGTACCTCATGTTTTTAGTGTCCACAGGCTATCACTCAGACCTGTAGACAAACATGCTGGCTAGATCACATTAGGGGGAGAGAGAGAGAGAGAGAGAGAGAGAGAGAGAGAGAGAGGTAACCATTACCTCAGTAGATTAATGGCTTTTCCCTGGTGACCAGGACCTGCAGTTCACTGAGAGAAAATGCACTGTCATACAGACAGAGCTTTGTTTGATGAGAATAATTGTTATCAGGTCAATAAAAGTACAAATCATTGATCACAGAAAGGCATGTTGAACACCAGGTACAGTTTACACAGTCTGTAGTGGACATTTTCAGGCCAGGCTACAACCCTGCTAAAGTGTGTGAACATATCCAATTATGTTTTCTTCAAGCACTTAACCTTTGGAGATACAAGGTTATGTGATGAATTCTTTGAATCAGAATCAGAATCTCTTTATTGTATGTACACATACAAGGAATTGTTCTTGGTGAGAGCACATGTATGTAACAAGCACACAGACTATAAACAAGTATTACACAAAGATAAAAAAAGTATACAAAAGTATAAAGTATAATTGTAAAATACAATACATACAAGAAGAGAAGAGAGAATAGAATAATAATAATAAAGAGCAGGTGATGTGTAGATGGATATACTGTACATATGTGTAGTAGAATTCTATTACACAGCTGTTACATACAGAACATGGAACAGAATGGTACACACAAATGAACAATATAGTGAGATTCAGTGCAGTGAGTGAGATCATAAAATTCTGGGAAACTAATATTAAAGCTCACAGAATAATGAAACATAAACCCCTCGTTCTTTGCAGTAATGGCAGGTTTAGTAAATATGTGCATGTGCATCCTGGAAAGTATTCACAGCACTTCACATTTTGCACAGTTTGTTATGTTGCAGGTTTATTCCAAAATGGATTAAATTGACACACACACCCCTAAAAATTCTATACACAATACCCCACAACGAAAAAGTCAGAAAAGTTAGTTTGAAATGTATTAGAAATAAAATACAAAAATATAATGTACATAAGTATTCCCTTTGCTCAATACTTGGTGAAGAACCTTTGGCAGCAATTAAAGCCTCAAGTCTTTGACTATGATGCTACACACTGTTTTTGGAAAATTTCTCCAATTCGTCTTCTTTGTCATCTCTCAAGCTCCATCAGACTGTATGGGGAGCGTTGGTGCACAACCAATTTTAGATATCACCAGAGATGTTCAATCAGGTTTAAGTCTAAGCTCTGGCTGGACCTGAGACGTCTTCTTCATAATCTTGGCTGTGTGCTTAGGGTCGTTGTCCTGTTGGAAGGTAAAACCTTTGTCCCAGGTTATAATCAAGGATGTCTCTGTTCATCGCTCCAATCATCTTTCCTTTGACCCTGACTAGTCTCCCAGTTTTTACCACAGGTGCTCTCCAGTCAAGCTGTAGAAACATCTGAAGAATGGTTGTGAATACTTATGTACATGTTATATTGTTGTGCTTTATTTTTAATACCTTTGCAAAGATTTTAAACAAACATTTCACACGTTGCCATTGTGGGGTATTTTGAGTAGAATTCTGATGTAAAATGAACTGAATCCGTTTTGGAATAAGGCTGCAACATAACAAAATGTACAAAAAGTGAATTGCTGTGTATACTTTTCCAGATGCACTGTATATCATCACCAAAGATCAAGTTTTACGTCAGCTGGGTTGTAAATACACAGATCTATCTATCATCGCTTGCTATCTCTTTCATCTCGCACACAGTCAGCCCTCTGTCTTTGTGTTGGTTGTTGGAGAGGAGCTCTTTATTGCTGCTGGAGACATTAAAACAGTTTATCTGGAGCCTCTTTTCCTGCTGTTTACATGGAGGGAGAGAGATAGAGTTCAATCATTTTCTGTGGAAAATACATTTAATGGTTTGTATTCATGTTCAGCTTCATGTTAATAAAAGTGTCTTGCTTGGTATGAAGAACAGTATTTGCATCAACAGATCATCAAACTAGCTCATGGCCCAGTTTCCCAAAACAATTGTACAATCATCTGAACTGGTAGAGAGAGTGATTAGTGTGATGCTCACTTAACTGTTTAAGAATTGTCTTTTTGGGAAACCCAGACCAGAATGGATTATCATTTTTCATCAACTTCTTTTCCCTTGTTTGGTGTCTAAGATTTGCTTTGTTAAATTATTAAAGATATAATTGTTATAATAGAATAGTAAAATAAGTAAATTGTTAATATTAGGAATTTGTTTAACAGTCATCAACTAACCTCAAAGTGACAAATGAAACATGCCCTGTGCAGGATGTGCATGTGTAGGCCAACTGGGAACCAGAAGGTTTCTCTACAGGTTCAATGTTGGTCCCACATATGCATGTCAACCAGGGCCCCTGATGTGATCATGAGTTAAATATGGTACCCATGTGAGATTATGGTGGGCTGTAACAATGGTACCCTTTTGGGAAGCCCAATTGGGTCTCCATAACCACACATACAAACCCACTCATGCCCATGCATATCCCACATTCCATCCATGAGAGCCCCACAATAGGTTGGATGAGAATGTTTGTAGAGCCTGCTTTGTTTTATTCTTTCTTCTGAAATCAAGGGTGTTGTCTAAACATTTACTGTGAGGATTTGATTGTATTCAGTCCCAGTGGTGTTAATAACCACCTGAACTCATCCCAATGGCACTGGATGGTTTGTAATAGTAACAGGTGCACCTTAACCTAGCTCATTAATTAGAGAAAGTGTCTGGATACATTTGGACACAGTTTATTAATGACACACTGTGAAATATCACAAATGAAACTTGACCTGCTGAATGACTGACAGTACATCTGACTGATGTCTGAGGGTGACGGTGTTGGGATTCCTGTTAAATATGAATGAATGTATGCATTAAAACACAAAGACTTTCACAAGTTCTGGTGTGTCCTGATGGAAACCTATAAATCGCAGAAGAGGACCAAGCAAGGAGAACAGGAGAAGTGGGTTCCTTTGAGTCCCGGAGAGGATGAGAATAATTCAGAGCTGAAATCATCGCTCAGGTTTACAGACTACAGAGTAAGCTGTGAAGGATGTTTCAGGAAATGTGGTATATTGTTCATTACTCCAAGCCACTGCAACCTTCTCCGAAGGACGGTAGGGAGGGAGGGAGGGAAACGTGAGGGTGTAGGGAGAAAGGGAGAGGAATGGGAAGTCATTTGGTCTCTGCTTTCTTACCTACAACTGTCTATATGACCAAACTCTGGGATAAATCAAACAATGCGCATCTCGAGCTTTAGTTCCGACAGGAAACGGAGGCTGGACTGCTCTTTAACCCAACTTCTCCCACAAGCTTAAGAAGAACGTCCTCACAGCTCAAGTGGAGAATGGAGTAGATCTGATCTTCAGCGTCATGATGTTCTCCTCGAGATTCTCTGTCCTGCTGGGAATTCCTCGGTGCAGGTTCCTCGTGCTGGAACGTGTAACGTGTAGCTGCCAGTGCTGCTGCCCAGAGATGTGCGCTGTTAACAGGAGGATCTTCTGACTTTCCTGACATCAGCAGCTCCAGCAGATCAGCCGGCCAGTCTGCATGCAGCTCCGGGCCTTGGGAAGAGCCGCACTGGCGGTCTTCATCACTTTCTGTTCACACGTAAGTCCAGTTCAGTCCCTTCCTTGAGGAACATTTGGAGCTTCTTCAGTTGGAGGAACCTCTTAAGGTGCTTTAAGGAACATTCAAGAACCCACTAGAACCTTGTCCTTTGATTTAAGGTTCCTTCCACAGTTTCACATTGCAGATGTTCATCAAGTTCCACAAGGATATCAATAGCACTGTAAAAATGCAGTGTACAATGCAGAGAACACTGTAAAAAAGTACAGGATCCTTGAGGAACATAAGAGGTTTTTCAGTTTGAAATTGTGGAGGAACCTCTTAAGGTGCTTCAAGAAACTTTCAACAAAAGGACAAGTTTCTTAAGAGGTTCCTCCACAGTTTCAAACTGAAGAACCTCTTATGTTCCTCAAGGATCTTGTACTTTTTACAGTGTTGTCTGCATTGAATTAACCAGCTTTACAGGCTATTAGATGCGCACAGTTGATTTCAGAACTAGCTTCAGTTTAAACTTGTTTCACTTTGTATAAATAAGCTTTAAAATATAAAACACGTGCTTTAAAATATAAAACATGTGCCTTATAATATAAAACATGTGCTTTAAAATATAAAACATGTGCCTTATAATATAAAACCTGCTCTTTAAAATATAAAACATGGCTTTAAAATATAAAACGTGTGCCTTATAATATAAAACCTGCTCTTTAAAATATAAAACATGTGCCTTATAATATAAAACCTGCTCTTTAAAATATAAAACATGCTTAAAATATAAAACATGTGCCTTATAATATAAAACCTGCTCTTTAAAATATAAAACATGCTTTAAAATATAAAACATGTGCTTCACAATATAAAATGTGCTTTGAATTGTTTGTGTTTATCATATAAATCCAAGCACTATTTCTAGTGTTAGAATTAACAAACTGATTCTCTGTTGATTCATGAGGGGAAACATGCTTATAGTAAATCTTTCTGTTGCTTCAGCTCTGAATTAGAACATTTTAAGCTAAATAAACATTTTGATGTGCATTGTTGGCAGTTCATCTCTCTTTAAGAAAGCTAAGTTCATTATTTTTGGTTCATTTGTAAACTGGTCATTTTTTCTCAAGAGAGCTGTTTGACTGTCTCAGTCCAGGACTTTGAAACAGAGCCCCTGTTTATGGTTGTCTGTGGTGCATCTGTATTTACCATTTGGAAAATATTCTTGAGCTGTTAAAACAAGAAGTTATTTATCATTTAGTCATTTCATCAC
Organism: Acestrorhynchus altus; assembly: GCA_034509495.1. Taxonomy (NCBI): domain Eukaryota; kingdom Metazoa; phylum Chordata; class Actinopteri; order Characiformes; family Acestrorhynchidae; genus Acestrorhynchus; species Acestrorhynchus altus. Next base: position 23,692,692 of record CM067509.1, read on the forward strand.
AAGAATTTAGTTCTTTTTCATTTAGTCATTTCATCACATTTTATTTGTGTAAAGTTTGAATCAACAGTGTTCTCTATTGAAGTCCTCTGTGGTTTTATTTCTTTTCAGTCTTTTCCAAAGTAATATATTTTATTGTTTTCATCTGATAATTTTATTTGTTGTTTTGTTGTTTTTCCCTTGATTTACGTGACCTTGTAGTTCAGATACAAAAACAGCACGTACTAAGACTAAACAAACTTATACCACATATTGTAACTGTTGTAACAAAACCCTTAATCTACTTTTGTCATCATCATCATCATCATCATCATCATCATTATCATCAATAAAATATGTCAAATAAAGTCCTAAATAATAAAGACATTGTTACACCAAGTAACCTAAATACTTACATCTATATAATCTTTCTTTTTTTGTTCTTATAAAATAATAATGTATATAATGTAATAATCTATACATGCTATTTAATGTGGTGTCTAATGGAGAGTTACAGTCAAAGCTAAATGTATAAAATACTATAGATATTTCTATAGAGATTTTGAAATTAAACATAACCAAGCTTATAACTAACAGCAATATATTTTTCTGTGTGTGTCCATGAACTGTAGGTAAAAGCCATCCCTTCAGAGTGCGATCAAGAGATCCAATGGCTCAAGGAGGAGGAGAACTGCTACAACATCATCCACCAAGACAACCTCACACACACTGGCTCCACAGGTGAGATGCTCTTCTCTTCTCTTCTCTTCTCTTCTCCTCTCTTCTCTTCTCTTCTCTTCTCTTCTCTTCTCTTCTCTTCACTTCTCGTCTCTTCTCTTCTCTTCTCTTCTTCTCTCCTCTCCTCTCCTCTCCTCTCCTCTCCTTTCCTCTCGTCTCCTCTCTCCTCCTTGACTTGTCTCTTCATCTCTTGTTTTGCATCTTCTTTTCTTATTCGGCTCTTCTCTTTTCTCCTTGACATGTCTCTTCTCTTTTTTTCTTCTCATTCATTCAACACACATTCACAGAGAGGAAAGAAAGGACAGAGAAAGTGAAAGGTGGGGTTCAGAGAGAGGGCAGATTGCCTGTGGCCATAAACATTAGTGTCCACACCTGCACACCTAATGCATTTTTGTAAACATTTGTACACTGTTTGTTTGTCAACATGTTTGTGTGTGTGTGTGTGTGTGTGTGTGTGTGTGTGTGTGTGTGTGTGTGTGTGTGTGTGTGTGTGTGTGTGTGTGTGTGTGTGTGTAAACATGTGACTGTACCCCAGTGGGCAATCTTGATGATTAGCATTTATCTTGGTTCGTTTGGAAGCTGTAATATGATATGATGGGGAAGTATGATAAATAGCCTCCATGACCTAGTACTGTGTAGCATAAATCACATTGTTATCAGATTACGCATGCAACCCCCCTCTACCTCAGTCAGTTCCCACATGCAACCATAACAGCATTTTTACCTTAACCAGTGAAAGAGATTTTTTTGTCCAGTGAATGGTACAGTGAGTCCCAGGTAAAGCCCCATCTGAACAGCTGTAAGTCACCTATCCATCCTGACAAGGATTAATGGGAAAACAACACTGACATCATCCCTGTCAGCACAGGTAGATCAAGATGACACTGATGCACAGCCCAGAGCACTCTTTGGCTGAGACACTGAGAGTCTGTGTGAAACACAGTTACAGTAACAAAGCAACTATACTTGCCTGCCATTCATCAGAAAACAGAGAGAGAAAGGGGGGGGGCTCGGTGGTGTCTGTAGTGTTTAAGAGGAAAGCATTCATCAGGCTCCTCTGTCTCCTTACTGATATTGTACGTACATGTGTGTGTGCAGCTCCTGAATTCTCCTGACTGATTGTATCTCAGGGCTCTGGTTTACTCAATTACAGCCACTAAGAGAGAGGAGCCCATTTAGTTCACATTATCCATTATCACATTATTGTCCAAGTACCAGAGGAGGGGGAGCAGTCTGATTCTAAACATGAGTTCTATGTTCACAGTTCCATGATATTTTTAGCTCTAATGGAGATGTTATATTTCCTGTGAACATCACACACATAAACATCCATATTTCTCAGGATTCATCTACAAACTTAGGAGGATAACGAACTTTTAGAGTGTAGGAAAACTAAAGTTCATGTTGGAGCACTTTATCGACCTTATGTGAATCTCTCTGTGTTTGTGTTTTTGTTATTTCTTATAAGAAATTCAAATATTGACAAGAATGTTAGCCTCAGCTTTATCGCCGGCAGGTTGCAGCGCATTATGGGATCATCTGAACTGCTGGCCCCATGCCCAAGTGGGAGAGACCGCCTACAAGCCCTGCCCCACATTCCTCAGTGTCAAAGGTGAACAATGTTCTGAACTATCTAAGAACAAACCATAAGCCTCTAGATAACATTAGCTTGAAACTAAACAGATTCGGGTTGTAGTTTATGGTCAACTTGACTTTCTCGATGAAATATACTGTATACAAAACGATGCTATGCAAAGTGCCCCAGAACAACTTACAACAACAAAAAATGCCCTGATATTCCAGACCAACCATGTTTATATGTTCACTTCTCTTTATTTTAACACTAATTTATCCACATCTTTCATTGATTTATCCACAGGGGATGTGAGGAGAAACTGTACAGAGACTGGTTGGTCAGAGCCTTTCCCACCATACGAGCTGGCCTGTGGATACACTCTGAATGACACACTTCACATTCACACAGACTTTGTACGATATCTCTTCAGTCTCGATCTGTAGACTACGATCAATTCAAAAACTAAACTGTCATATATTCATTGCACATAAAGTGAAATCTATTAATCAATATTATATTATTTCTCATGAAAATAAAACTTAATCATCTCAAATTATAAGAATATTTCATAAGATCAAACAGAAAAGGATGATATTGAAATGTCCAACTTTGTCCAAAATGTACACTCAATATTTGGTTGGGGCTCCTTTACCATGAATTGCTGCATCAGTGCTGCATGCGATGTACACAGTTTGCAGCATGGCTAGGGCTGGAGTCCAGGATGCTTTAATAGTGTCCTTCAGCTCGTCTGTAGTGCTGGATCAGGTGTTTCACATGCTAATACCACATAGATTCACTATGGGGTTCAGGTCCAGAGAATTGGCTGGCTGATTGAAAGGTACTGGATGCTCCATTATTCCAAAGAACACAGTTCCACTGATCCGCAGCTCAATGCCGGGGGGTGTTGCCTAACATTTGGCATTGGGAATGGTGACCTTAGCATCATATGTGAGTTCACCAGAACAACCCATTCTATTGTCAGTGTTTTTCTATTGAGGTTATACAACCAGTGTGTACGTATTTATGCACTGGTGTCAAAAATGGGAGCACCTTCAAGAAGCTGAGTAATTAGAGGAGGTGTCTGGCAGAGGTGTGTCTGGAGAATTTTGGACATATAGTATCTGATTTTAAAAGATATGTAAAACTAAATGTTATAAGTTTATATATCATATAAGGTTGGTTGTATTAACTTACATGGTGATGCAATCACTACCATTACATTTTCTGCTGCAAGAGAAACAACCTCACATCAGCCTTGAATGAAGTGCTATAAAGTCTAAATTACTGTATGTGTTTTTGTCTTCATATGTCTGTGTAGGTGTTGATATCGCATGAATACTTCAGGTGGGTAAGGATAATGTACTCTGTGGGATACAGCATCTCACTCATTTCTCTCACCATTGCTCTGACACTGCTGTGTATGTTCAGGTATGTATATAAATGTATTGGGGTTTGTGTGTTCTTCATATATCTAAAACTTTTGTGAACAGTGAACACCCTGCTCCTAAGCAGTTATTTGATTGTATTATTTTGAATCTGTACTCTTCCCACAGAAAGCTCCACTGCACACGCAACTTTATCCACATGCAACTCTTCTTCTCTTTCATCTTGCGGGCAACTTTCATTTTCATCAGAGATGCAGCGCTTCATAACTCTGAGGACTATTACCACTGCGACTCTCATCCGGTAACACACTTAACATAGGTTAAACATTTTTTAGTGAAGTAAATAGAAGATTTTTGTTTTAGAAAAGTTTGACACTATAAAAAAAATTATATATAGACACACACCTGTGCTCTGATTCAGTGTATTGTACTTTGTGTACTCTGCTTTTACCAGCCTAGCTGCAAAGTGGCACTCTTGATCTCTAACTACTGCATCCTGGCCAACTACAGCTGGCTGCTGGTGGAGGGTCATTATCTTCACAGCTTGATCCACCTGTCCCTGTACTCCCAGAGAAAACGTCTGCACTGGTATATCTGCTTCGGCTGGGGTAAAGTCTCTTTTACTTTCTCTATCTCTCTCTATGACTGTACCACACACAACATTCAAACATGCAAAAGATTGGGCACTCCTGGAGCATGTTTCAGAAACCAGGTTTTTTATCAGTTTAGTCAGACACCTGAAACCACCTTAAAGCAGTAATATTACAAGGTTTTACACCAATCACCAAATTGACATAGTGCAGTTTGTACCATGCTACATTTTGCTACATGCAAAAATGATGGAGATGCTAGTTTACCTGTTACAGGTCAGTTACAGCTGTTATTTTAAGGTATATATAATATTCCTTTTGCCCAAAGTCTAGCCTGAAAATAACTTTTTTCCCTCTTCTGCTCAAGTTATGGCTATAATTCAATGCACAATTATTGTTTATTTGCCATAAAATGTGGAATGTGCAAACGTTATGCTGCATTTTATCTGTTATGATAAAATTACAGCCACAGTAGTAATAAACATACAGAATGAACAGTTTAATATACTCAGTTGTATATTATAGGGTGTCACAGTAATAGTACGAAGAGGATTTCTCTTTAACAACGATGTTACGAACACAACACAAAAAGCAGCAAACGTACAGTTACAATATCCACACATCTGCTCTTACTAGTCAGGGGAAACCAAAACCATTCTCTGTCTGCTTCACAGGAGCTTCAGAACAAGTCATTCTGTGGATAAGGATTTTCTGGTGTTGGTTTCCCCTACACAAAACAGTAGAAGCAGACATGTGGATGTTTGAAAAGTAAATTAGCTGCTTCATTCACAGATGCAGCTCCTTTTCTTCTTCTCAGCTCGTTCAATCATTTTGTGTTGTGTTTGTAACACTGCTGTTCAGGCAAAATCCTCCTCTGCGACAACCTCAAAGTGGGTGGAATAATATGAATGTTACATTTAGAATAATACAAATTAGTCTCATAGATTTACAGAACATTGTCATGTTTAATTTGTTTTTCATGTGAGGAATTCACAATATCAATAAAATGGGTAATGTAAATGGGTGTCCAGACAAACACACAGTAACTTTATACAGTAACTTTCATATCAACCTTTACACGAAACCTGCCCGGTTGTTGGCAGGAAACACTTCACAATGACATTTACCTGTACTGTGAAGTGTAGTTCAAGCTTGTGTTAGTGAGTTGAATTAAGGTAATTTAAGTCACACTCTTAAAAGTCTGCTACTGTCCACCTAGGCACGCCAATGCTCATCATCACTGTGTGGAGTGTGGCCAAATACTTGCTGGAGAATGAGGGGTAAGTTCACAAATACTGTATTTTGCAGTAAACCCATTGCTGACACAGGTTTTCAAATCCCTAAACACATCTTATATACAGTATAATCTTAACTGAAAAGCATTGCTAATATTTTGGAACACTCATATAGCAGCTATATATAAGCCTATAGCCATAACATTATGGCCTTGGTTCTACAGTCATTGTATCAGCTCCACTGACCATACAGATGGAATACTGTCATACAGTCTGTATTAATAGGACTACAAAGTGCTCCTGCATTGGAAAGTGGAGATGATAAAGTGATGGTGAGAGTTGAAACAAAGGGTTAGTCATAATGTGATAACTGATGTCAAAGAACAGCTTTACAGAAATCAAAAAATAAAAAGGTTAACAAGACATGAACAAAGGGTAAGACATAAACCCCCTAGTGAGCAAGCCAAAGGGTGACAGGGGACACTGAACCCCCGCATGTCTGTTCTAATACTCGGGTATACTGAAGTAATGTTAGTTTGCTGGTGGATATTATAGTAACAGTAGCAACTAATTAGGGTCTATGTAAATTTCTACATAGTCGGTGATGGTAGGTGGGCAACGAGTCCAGGGCAGGTTGGGGAAACTAGGCGAGGTCCAGTAGCCGGAAGGTGGGCAACCAATGTTAAGTGGTAGCAGGAGATCTCATTGTATAATCAGTGTATGTAAAATCTTAAGGTTATCATACCCAGTGCTCAATCATCCAAAATCTAATGTAAAGCTTTTCTAGAATAATAGAGGCTGTTTCTGCAAAAACGTTATTCTTGTAATTTCAGAACATGTTTGATCAACATTACCTCATGATGGCTGTAATCTATTTTAGTAGAACTATCCTGACCTGCTGTATCACAGTCAATGTCTGAAGTGATTATTCTATTGGTACCACAACCTGACACATTTAAATTGTATATAGGCTTCTCTCATTTGTCCTAACCTAAATGAGATTAGCTTATTTAATTTAAAGTGATCATCATATTGATCTAACACTACATTTTCCCCAGTGTATTTGTGTGATCTTTGAAATAATCACATTACATTGTGCACTAGAGGTACATTTATCTTTTTAACAGCTGAGTATGAATAACCTTTTAAGGTTCAAAGACAGTTTAAGGGCATATTACGTAGGTTCTACACAAAGGAGGTCTGATCTGTACATCATAGCATTCCTATACGAAGGAATTCTTTGCTGCTGTCAGATGATTCATTTTGTTATTTGATATTAAGGACAACAAATTGTAAACCAGCAACAAACCTTCTCAAAATTTGGTGTACCAGCCACAGCTAGCCAATGAGGATATTTGATTTGTCCCTCTAGAGAGTTAATCCAAATGCCTTTACCCAGTGAAGGATATATTTATTGGATATTCATCATATTCAATGACATATTCATGTATTTTTTGCAAGTAGGATATAATTTAAGCAATTTAGTAAGAAAACATTGTTACATAAAAATGTTAATTTTTTTTTATTATTTTTCATCCTCCAATGAATACAAATATTGTTCTTTGCACCTCATCTATTTGTAAGAGCAGGGACATCCTGTTCTAATAATATCTATAGTTACATAAATTGAAAAGTTAAGTGTTTATTCTGATATAATCCACATACTGGTGATATTTGCAGCAAGGGTGTGTGTGTGTGTGTACAGGTGCTGGGAGACAAGAGGTAGAGGCTGGATCTGGTGGATATTGAGAGTTCCTGTTATAATATTCATCAATGTAAGTATCACAGAAACACACTTCTAACTACAGACAACATATTTAATGCATCTAAGTACATAATTAAAGAATTAAACTTGACTGTAAGAGTTTCTGTCTTTGCTTGTAAAAACATTATATGATTAATATGATTAAGCACTGCTTAAACCATGTGTTGGGTGACAATGATAAATAATATTAGACTCCCTTGAACAGAGCTTTGGAAAGATTTTAATGAACACATTTTCTGCCATTTGTGTTTATTTTAATATTAGTGTTTGCTGAGCAAAACCATATATATTTTCAGTGGTACATGAAGTTGTTCAGTCCTTCATCTATTACCTCTTATAAAAGTACAATCATTTTCACCATTCAGCTAATTATTTATTTGGTATATACTTAAATGGATAGTACCAACATTTGAAGGTGCCACACATACAATTTTTTAAGTATAAAAAACAGTATGTACTTTAATTGATATTTCTTTTTCCCTGTTTCTTTACTTTTTACATGAATTTAGGTGAACATGGTGTTTTTCATAAGAATTATACAAACTCTAGTGAGCAAGATGAGAGCTCCAGACATGATTGGAAATGAGTTTAAACAGCACAGGTAGGCCATCTAATGACAACTGACGCCACTACATTAAATTACATAGTTCAGACAGACAGGAGATTGGCTGCCAATACTGCAGATTTTTACAGACACAAATCATGACATAAGGGGACCAGTCTGTATTTTGCTTTTTTGCATTGGTGATGCTGTTTATCTGCTATGTGTCTGAAGGAAACTGGCCAAATCTACACTGTTGCTGGTGTCGCTATTTGGTGTGCAGTATGCACTCTTTGCTTTTTTCCCTGATGAAGTCAGCATCCTCACCTTCCAAATCTGGAATGCCATTGAGCTTGCTATGGCCTCCACACAGGTAGTAAACATGATATCAACAAGACTTTATCACACACACACCCACACACACAAACACATTTATGAGGTAAACAATTTAATAAACTTGGGAACTCTCAATAATCTTTAATGTTTAACATTTGTTGACATGCTGCTCTGTTTTGATCTTTTGTGATGCACTTGGCAAGTTCAGGGTGATTAAAAACAGGACTAGTTTAAGAGCCTGGTCACAGTCCAGGAATTCTATAATGTCTGTATGTGTCTGTTCTGCTTTGCAGGGCTTCATTGTAGCGCTTCTCTACTGCTTCCTAAATGGAGAGGTAAGCCCTCTATTTTTCTTCACAGGCTGATGTCAGGCATGATTTACTCTTTTTTCTCAAGAAACAGTGATTACATATATGCTGAGTGTATATAAATTTGGTTAATGTAATATAATACAATTGCAAGAAAAAAGGTGAGCCCTAGATTTCTGCATTGACTACAAATAAAATGTTATCTGATCAATATCTATGGAATAATTATAGACAATCTAGCTAATAACACACATCCTCAATGCAGGCTAGAAAAAGTGAACCTCTGTGTTAATTACTTCTCAAGAGACAATTAGCAAAAAGGGGTTCAATAAGGTGATACAATTCAAATTTTAGGTTTTACATGTGCTTTACCCACTAAATAAAGGAGCACAACGCCTAGTTTTAAAATAAGCCATATTAAACCTAGTTTTAAAATAAATATAGAAACCCTTCCTAAAAAAAACTATGTGCACATCAATGCACAACTAGACAAACTGTCTACAAATAGATTTCAGGACTGTTGCTGAATTTCAGGTAGTCCTGAGAGAAGGCAGAAATAACCCAAGGGATATAAGGGTCAAAGGACCTACAGAAGGCTGCATGTTCTATGGACAGATGAGAGAAAAATGTATAAAATATCACTGCACACCAGTTACAAAATCTTGCAACTGTGAAGCATGCTGGAGTGAGCATCAGGGTTTTGGGCTGCTTTTTTGCATTGAGATTGTTGAGGGAACAATTCATTGAAATGCATATCAAAAGATTTTACTTGATGTAATGTAAGGGCAAGCATCCATTACATCAGACTGAAGAGACACTGGTTGATGAAATAAAACAATGACCCAAAACATATATCAACTAAAGAAGTTTGAGTTTTTTTGTTGTGGAATGGCCAAATTCAAAACTCTTCCTCAAAATTGTGCAAATCTAATTTGCAGCTACAAGAAAAAAAGTGGTGGAGAAGATTTTAAAGGGAGATGTACTGAATAGTACAACTGCTTGTGTGTTTAGTTCAATTGAGCTTGTCTATAATTGGGACAGCAGATCAGAAGAGTAACCACTGCAGAAATTCAAATGCTTTCAAAGGGTTCTCTTTCTTCTGTAACTGTAGTGTACCCTATGATCTTATTTACATTACATTCTAAGCAGCTGCTCTTTATTTTCTTTACCCCATTGACAATAAATTCTGACCTCTGACCTTTGGCAGGTTCAACATGAGATTAAGAAGCGTTGGCGGCGGTGGAGGCAGAAACAGCGTTTCCATGGTGATCCTAGAGTGCACCACGGTTCGCTGAGCCACAGTGGCCTGCCGCTCACACAGATCTCACTCTTAGCCAGAGCTAATAACATATGCTAACATAGACACATGCGCAGGGTGTTCCATGTCTACTGCATTTCCTATTGTGCACTCAGATATTTTTCATATTTCCATTTCTTCATTTCCATTGTGTAAATGTCACGGATCAGATTAGCATAAAAAGCATGAGTAACTTTGCTTTCCATTTATCAATACTTTGAGAACAGCATATTTATAAAACTTTGGTTTGAACGTGGTCTTAAATGAAACCAACAAGATGTTTAGTGTTTACTTCTTCTAATTATGTTTTGTATTTACATCATTATTCCAGGTATATATACTGTAAAGTACAGTACAGTACTGAGCCATAATTTCCACACTGCAATTTGTGAGCAGCATATTGAGCAGTGAGTTAACTTACTGTTGCTCTGGTGGACATCTATGTGTGAAGATACTTTGGATAATTTGTTGATGATTTAGCACGTGTATGTATGGGGTTTTTGTTGCACTTTTCATGTATTACTAAATGCTATATTTTCCACAGTGGAATGTAGCCTTATGTCTGCGGTGGAAAAAATCCCTGTCGATTTTGGAATATCCATAGCCCATATGGATCATTCAGCAAAGAGCAGCTAAAATGCCGGGAAGTTGTATTGGCTTCCTTAATACAGTAATCAAGGACATCCTGCATAGAATTTCAAGCAGAAACTGTCCAAAAATTAGCAAATTCAGTGGATGCAAGAATTGTGAAGGTGATTTCAAAAGGGTCCTATGTTAACATATAACTTGGCCTGTTAAGATGTTTTTCATTGAAATAGCTTTTGATTTCTGTAAATGTTTTAAGTATTATGACATGATGCAAATTCAACAAATGACCATTTTCAGTTCTTCACAACCTATAAAATGTTTTGAAACTCCATTGTGCATAATAATTTGGAACAGTGCATTTTGAGTTTATTTATTTTTGAAAAAATATTATTTTGATTAAAAAAAAATTTTGATTTATACTCTAATGGTTAATAATGTACTGATTGTCATTTGCACTGACCATTTAGGAAAATCATAGAAAAATATAATTTACATAATAATTTGGAATGCAGTGTACAGAAAAGCTTTTGTCTACAAAGCTTCTCCATCATCAGTGTTTTATACATGGAAGACAAAATGTTCCCATACAAAAAATATAGGCTAAATGACAGCAACTTATGAAACTCCACTGCCACAATGACTGTTGTTAACTGCATGCTTATGTGCTGTGTTCAAGTGACATAGTGGCTTTGCATTTTTCCAATACATTCCCACATCAAGAATGAGAGAAATATTACTTCAATTTATAAATTTGCACCCTTAAATGAAATATATAGATTTTATTTTAACAAACAACAGTAACATTTTAGGTTATGAACATGCTGACAAAAGCTGCTCACTTTGAACTCTGTAAAGCTCTGGATTTCTGTCTTTGAGGTGCTTAGCTAAATTCATGGCAGTTCCTCCTTAGGTTAAAAAACACTGTTTGCATGTTGGCTGTTGATAATTTGATCCTGTTTATCAGACTCAAATCCAAAGTATTTCCAAACGTGACTTTTTTTCTCAAGAAGCTATAGTGGACCTGTTGTTTCTCCATCTTTTGCCAACACCATACCTCATGTATAGCATTCTTCTTCCCTTTGCATCTACATGTGTAGGCTAGGCTTATTATTCTGCTCTCCTGTGATTTTCAGTACCACACAAAACAAGAACCGTAGCATTTTGAAAATTCTGGTATGGACTTGGCACCAAAGTATTGGTTCTCGTGACATCTCTACTACATGTGTGTATGCTGCTTTAGTCCAAAAGTTTGTACATACCTGCTCATCAAATATTTCTTCTGAATTCAAGGGTGTTACTAAGCAGTTCAGCCTCCTTTGCTTCAGGCACAGTCTGTACTCTTCTAGGAAGACTGTAGATGTTGGAACATTGCTGTGGGAATTTGTTTGAATTTCACCATCAAACAAGAAAACCTGATTTTGTCCACCAACCTCAACACTCCAATAAGAAAACACTCAGAATGTACACAGACTCTTAAATGTTGTTTACTCATATTTTATGTAAATTATGTACATAATTATAGCTATATGAATAGGACCTAGTCAAGATAGACTCATTTGGGCCAAATCTGGACCACTTTTGGCACTTGTGGCTTAAATGTGGGACACATTTGGGACAAACAATAATTGCTGGGGAGGTCTCCAAATATTGCTGTCGAAAAATGTAATCTCAGGTTCAGGTTATCATGACAACTCACACCCTTCAGTTCTCAAAGCACGTTCCATAAACAAATTTGATGCCTCTACCCTCTTTCCACCAACTCACCAGTTTAAATAAATACTGTTTAGCTTAAAACTATATGTACATATTGAAGATTAACAACAAATCAGGTTATAAAGCACAAAAGGAAAGTATGATTGTGTTGCTTAATGTTTCTTGTTTATATGTTTGTGTTTTTTGATGTTTTTTTTAATCAGTGTAACATTGTTCATTGCATAAAAGGTGGACATTTGTAAACAACTGTTCCGACTGAGAATCTGCCAAAAGATTAATATTAATGCCTGAATAAACTATCTGGACTATTCATTCAATGCCTAACTTCAAAACATTGTGATTACATACACAATTATTTAAATTTAGCCATTTATTTCAAAACCCACAAAGGTTAGAGGTTCCATAGTACTTCTGAATGCTGAATCCTAGCCAAAGCCTAAAGTTTTCCTACATCCCCACTGGAGGGAAGCAGTCCTGACATATTCTGGATGTGCCGTGCTGCCATGCCATTGAGGAAGAACAGGAAAGTCGCAGTGAACTGGCACCAGAAGGTGAGAGTGAATCCCAGAGGTGTGGCATAGTTCCAGAGCAGGAATGGAAAGATCAAGACCCCTCCAGCAGACAAGCATGCAGCCAGCAGCACAAGCCATGATCCAAAATGCCAGCGCTGGCTAGAGGCCCTCCCCTCGCTCACCTGGGATATCACCAGCAGCTCCAGGCCAAAGATGGCACTAACAACAGCCAAGGAGACAAGAGAACGGCACACACTCAGCCCTAGGTCCAGACCCTCCCCAATGTGCCTGGAGCAGTTAGGGGTTGCACCAGAGTCCTCCACCACACAGAAGTACCAGAGGCCAAACATGCGTTGCTTAGACAACAGCCAGTGTCCATCACATACCGCAATGGAGGACAGGACAACAGAGAGAACCACACACAAGATGATAAGACTGCGACACAGCACATCCAGGAAGCAAGGATGAGACTTTCCCTGGGTAGCAGGGACCATGGCCTGTCCAAGAAATGAGTGGAGAGAAGCAGAAAAAAGCAATGAAAACCAATATCATTTTCTTGTCTATTTTTAGTTTTCTCTATGACCCCCGTCTCTTCTCTTTACACTGTGTAAATAATTCAGGATGAATTGACCAATAGAAATGCCTTCAAATCATGTTTAATTACTCTTATTATACATTAATCATCATTCAGAGTTAAGAACATTTCTGCTTTCTGAAAAGTCACCATTCTTGGGATATGTGTTTTTCATTGGACAGTGATGATATATATCAAAAAGAAAAAATGCCTTAAATATAAATTCCCTGAAATAAAAATGTAAAAATGTAAAAATTATAGGTCTAGGACCCTGTTTATACTGATTGCTGACAGAGATGCATCATAGACTAAAGCAGACACACTACAACATTGTGTGGTCATATGGATGACTGACCACCTCCAAAAGCGGGCAGATGACAGGCCAGAATCAACATGGCCCACAGTTGACTTGCAACTGTCTCACTCAAGTATAGGATAATGACAAATGTAAAGAGGGCCTAATCACCTACCTTAGGACAATATCTATGAATTCAGCTCATAAAAAAAATATAAAACACACAAATGGACACTGCAGGACCAGTATTTTTTACAGGGCCTAGCTTAGGACAGTTGGGGGTAGTTTAAGGTATTGTGTGCTGTTTGTGTCTCAAATATTGTACACTAAAAATGTCCAACTATTTAATGCAATCCGATAATTAGTTACACTTTCCATAGAGATTACTGTCCGATGAAAACACATATCTCCACTTCTGCCCATGTTTAGTTTTCTCCATAATGTGAATCTGGCAACACATTTTATCAGAATGTAATGACGAATGGACCAATAGAAATGCTCCAAAATGAATTTAATCACTTATTTTACATTCTATTCACAGGCATTTCTGCCTTCTCCTGTTAAGTCTCAGTTTTGGAGATGGATATTTTTCATTTGACAGCAACTGAAATATACTTACAGTAAACAAATTATATTAAAAAAAAAGTCTTGATCATTGTTTTAATCATATCCACCCGTAAGTGTCAGTTTTAACCTGCTAGAAACTGATTAGAGGAGCACATTTACAGCCATAACTAAACCCGTTTATCCCTCAACTAAAGCCAGAGAACAGCCTGGAATAAGTGCAAGATTACCTTCATTTTAATCGCGGTCATTCTGACTGCAGCCGGACCCAGCAGTCCTCACGCGAAGGATGTCACGCAGTCCGCTTTCCAGTCGAAAGTACGAGTCTGTGATTTCTGTGTAACATTAACTGACATGGCAGAAAACAGAGATCAGACCGTCCACCTCGGAGCTCATTCAGTGTCCAGTCACGTCGCTGCCCGGTCACTACAGGCAGAAGTTAGTGTTGGAGAGACAGAGCTGAATGAGTTTCTGGTTCTTTACACAGCTCTTTGTCTCTCTGCTGCCAAAAACATTCAACCCTGCTGCTCTTTAAACGAGCAGAGTGCGAGGAAAACAGCCCTCAATCCAAACTCCTGTGCTCATTCCCCACTCCTGACATTCCCTGATACTCTGATACTGAGAAACTGATACTCTGTATTGATCATCAATAGCTCAGACAACTATTTTACCCCTCCAAAGTAAACTACAGTAAAGCACTGCAGCAACACACCTATAGTTTAGGGCCTCAATAAACAATGCATGAATATCCTATGTATCCAGGTCAGGCATGCAGGGAATATCTGTCTGCTGCATATCACCTGTATGTTACTCAACCCCTGTACATCTCCTAGACAACTAGTATATCTGAGCCAATTTAGCTGACTTGGTGTTTCTACCTGACATTTATGTACGTACAGGGGAAAGGTCACGGATTAGTGTTATTACAAACCAGCATTGAGCTGTCAAAGGCTGTGAGATCACAGCTGGTTATGTTCAATTATGTATCTTTAGTCCATGGTTGACTATTATATATATTTTAATTTATTTTATGTACTAGTTGGTGGGTGTGTATATTTGTCGTTCATGAAAACTAGAAATTTTAATTCAAATTTGAATAATTATTGTATATATATATATATATATATATATATATATATATATATATATATATATATATATATATAATAATTATTCAAATTTGTATTAAAATATCTAGTTTTTTTCAATACTGAGCAAAAGTAAAGCAAAAAGAAACTTAAAATGTCACTTTACATGTAATAATTAAATAAGTTTACCTTTTTGAATTAAATTGTGAATGAATTAACTTTTTAACAATATTTTAATTTCTTGAGATGCAATAATATATACATACTTATTGGCTCATCCATCATTACATTTTGAAATAATGTAAAGAACGAGATTCTCTTTATGTCAAAAAGTGAAAACAGCAAAATATGGTGATATAATTTTTCACTTAAAAATTACATGTAGACTTGTTTGTGGATTATGTGGTTACCAGCTCAAACTGAACTGAGAATAGATTTAGTACAGTCTGGGAAAAGGGTAGGATTTAACCAGAAGTACCTTTTGATGTAATCATCTTATGTAGATCATAGTTCAGTGGACAAGAGTCACAGAGGACTTAGAAAGTTGAACAATATGCTCATCCCACACTGCTGTTAATGCCAGATTTTACAGCAAACATAAACCTTTATAGGTAAAACCTGGCTTTGCAGCCAAATCTGGCAATTATAGCCTAAACGAACACTAAAAAATAACTAAAGACACAATGTATTTGAAATGGATCAAAGTTTATGCCATTTGTGGCATGTACAGACAGGAAGGAATTCACAAAACAGTTGCTGGTGGACGGTCTTTGTATGCCCAACAAGCATATGTGTCCCATAATCTTGGATTCTGGTAGTGAGTCTCAGTCTCACTGATAGCTCACACAAGCACGGACACATTGGGTGGTTTAAGGCTTTTTACAAGAGTAAAAGTACTGACAGTCTGGCCAGACAGTGGCACTACCCTGCTAAAAAAAAAAAACCCAACAAAACAAAAAAAACACACAGACCAGCATGAATTCCATCAGGTTTGCACTGTGGCTGACCAGCATATTTGTGTTCAAATGCAACAAAAGCTGGATTTTGGTGGTGATCAGCTTTCATTGCTAGTGACCAGCATGTAGCATTAAAAACACAAAAGTGTTTATTATTTTTTAAGCAGGGTAGTGAACGTCACAGTCCACTGAACACTTTAGATTCCATATTTTCCTTTAAGCTCCTCCACTTTACTGATGTAAGCCTTCACTGCATCCTCCTTGCTCATGCCTGGAAAAAATGAGAAATGGAAATATTAAACACGCAAAAAAATAATTCCAATCTGTAATGAATGCAGTGAATGTCATGTTTTATAAGAATACGGTTCAGAAACAGTGTTTTAGGAAACATAGAAACATTGTAATCATTACTTAATATTCTTTATTTCTTTTAACTGGGTTTTTTCCTTTAAAACCATAAATACATACAGGTACTGTTGTGGAAAACACTCATAACTTTAAAAAAGGGTAAGTTTACAGGAAAATGGAAACCCTTTTTAACTTTCAGTGGAGATTGGAGTAAGATTATATTTTCAAAATCATGTTAGAGCATTTCCACAAGTCTCTTCATCATTAAATTTCAACATTAACAAAAACGTCAGAAATGTAAAACATGGACACAGTCTTCCATTCCTTTTTTTTTTTTAGACACTAAAACATCTGTTGTATATCTGGTGCCTTTTGTGACTGTTTGGTATATTAAATGTTAATTTGACAAACCTAAATTGAAAGTAAGAGCTATAAAGCAGGATGTTTCTTTTCTGAGGGAAAACAAGGCTGCAAAAAGTTAGGATTTAAAAATAGGGGAAAACTGTAAAAACAACCACTATAAAAGAAAGTAAATGCTTGGTAGAATTTCTTGTGTCTTCAGCACTCTCTGGTGGTTGGCTGAAGGAACTGACCTTTCTTTGCATCCCAGGCATCCCACTTTGCTTTTCCAGTGAAGTCCAGCATGCCAGGGCGAGCTGGAGAAGTAAAGATTGGGTTATATTTAACATGTACTCTAGTTTTGGTAAATTAAAATATTCCCATAATTACACCCTAATACACCATTTAACACGCTCTGGGATTGTTGAGGACTGCATCACATTCTGCGTTCCCAGTACTCTAAACATTACTTCTATTTATTGAGATTGTCAGTATTACATGCTATATACCATTAAAAAAAGAATATGCTCATATTGATGTAAATTTATTTTATAGGAGTATAGAAGCATAGGCACCGTCAGGAATTAACTTGAATGTAAGCACATTTTGTTCATTTAAAAAAGGGGGAGGGGGCAGACTATGCATTTGCTTGACTGGGTGATGTTTAATAAAAAAATTGTATGCATGGTGCATACAGGATTATGGCTGCAGGCACCAGTGCTTAGGGCCTCTTAGGTTTCACATTGTTTCAAATGTGCACAAATTCAGTCTGAAACACACATTAATTAACAGGGTATGGCACGACAATGATTTTGCAAATCAGCATGAATACTACACTGAATACTAATATTGAAGCTGTGTACAGAGTAGAGTCAAAGCGCACCAGTGTTGACATCTCCTACGGTGGCCTGTTTGTACAAACTGTAAATCTCCAGCATCTCAGCATCATTTGGTTTTGCTTTCAACTGCTTCACCTCTTCCGCTGCCTTCTGAAAAGCCTCCTGAAAGGGACAGAGAGAAAGAGAGATACAGATATTACTATGTAGAGAAACTGAAACTGATTGCACATCAATGGGGACATAATGCTCTCTGTGCTATAACTGCAACTAGAAAAAACCTGCACGGATATAACTAATGCAAAAGTTGTGGAGCAGTCAAGCACTCTAGACCAGGGGGATCTCAACCTTTCAAATCTCACAGCCCACTTGTTTGTAACTACAAACTGTAACAGCCACTAGACAACAAAACTTAGGTAAAATTGTTTTAAATTTCTCAAGTGCTGACACTAAAAACATAAAACAAAAACATCCTTTCAAATGTTGACAATGTGTACTTGTGCTGTCACATATCTGATGTAGTCTGGGTTGTACTTGCTGTAGTTGTATTTACAGACATTTTGACATCCCTGGTTCCCCAATTGCCTGCATTACATGCCGACGGGTGCATTGCCCTAAACTTATGTTTAATAAGCCTTGCATTACTTCTACATTTTTTTTTACATTAATGTTGATACAATGCTTATAGGTTGACCACAACTGAGCTCTCAAATTTACTTGATTACTAAATCATTTTTCCACATAGTCTTATGGACTAAGTCTCCCTTGCTTCATGGACTGGGGGATCACTAATGAGTGAGTCACAGCCCGCTGCTGGTCCCTGATCTTAAAAAACCATGCTCTAAACAAAAGACAATATTAAACGCAGTAGTCTGAGTATAACAGTGCATTGTGGGGGGTTCTTCACACAAAGTGTGTTCAGCCTGATTGTGCAACTTGAAGCAAAACCATGCAATCGAGTGAGCCAAGAGGTTAGCAAATCTCTGCCCATGAGGTCAGGCTTAATACAAGCCCTTTTGTACAGCTCCTTCCTGTTGGAACAAATCTGAAACATGCCTTGATTAAGCACTCAAACCTTGCTACCTTTTACTCTCTTAACATTTCAGTGGGTGAAGAGCTTGGTGCAGCAGATGCTCTTATCCAGAGGGGCTTACAAAGTTACTCATTTTACAGACTCCCATTTGTGTAGAAGAACACAGTTGCCCAGACTGGGAACTGAACCCCAGGTGCCCACATGGTGTGGTGGCTCACTAGTGGTGTTATCTGTTGTGTCACACCAAACATTACTAATCTCTCCACGTTTCTCATCAGAGGAATGACAAAGTCTGAGCTCTCTTATCATTCTGCAGCCTTTCTGAACATTGGACTCCAACATCACCCCATCAGAGAGAACCACGTGCTGATGTTCCCCACTCAGGTCCTTTAGATCACATCAGATCTTAGCCTAATCAAGAGTAGGAGGTCGGTGGTGGATGAGAAGCATTTATTCACCAACTCGAGCAGGAAATCGACAGAAAATCCGAGGCTATAGAGGAGCTACAGCGATTGAAACGTAGCACCACGCCCAGGTTTTACATCTGCTTCTCTCACACCTGAAAGACAATACAACACCCCTCTGCACTCCATTATGAGAAATTCACCCAAACTACACGTACAAGATGTCAATGTTTCCACTTTTATCCCCGTTTACCGCAAAGCAGCTCGGACAGCCTCGAGCACTGCAGCGTCAGTTAGCCCGGTGGCTATCTAGAGCCACTGCCAGCTATCTGGAACCCGAACAGCTTCCTCACGACTTCCACACACCAATACAACCCGCTACACCCGGTTTACACCGTGAATAAGCACTCGACTGGCTCACAGTAACCATGGTTACACGGCACCGTAAAACACCAGGAAGCCGCAATTACTCAACGGTTTAGCCTCGAACACGAAGGGCTTTGGGCAATTTCAGGAGTTCAACATCACACACACTCTAAATACCAACCTCAGACATGATTCCGGTGAAATACTCTGACGGTACAGACCAGCCCGAGCAACAGACCCTCTCCACGAACCCCTTTACCGTCTATACTCATGCGGCCCTAGCGCGGCACCCAGACCACGCCTCTTCAATCCTATTGGCTTGTTCGGCATATAGTGAGAGAAAGGATCCAATCAGATTGGCGATGCTGCACAACGAGCTGTATGGCCTTCGCTCGCCATGCTCTGGACATGTGCTAAGTAGGGCACAGGGCACAGGGAGAGTCCTGCCAGGGTCACTGAATCTATTCATCAAACAAGGGGTGCAGAGCTGAGTCCTAAGAGTGTCTTCAGAAAATATTCTTAGATGTGCATTTTGTCCAAACTTTCAAAGAAACAATTAAGGTTATTCTTAATTATTTTTCCTTAAAACAATTGCAATAACAACTGGTATTCTTAATAATGTGAAGTATGATAATACACATATCAATCAAAATGTATTTATATAGCACTTTTACAACAAAGGAGTTGCAGAAATTGGAGTCCAAGCCTCAACTGAGCAAGAAAGATGCAAGAGAAAACTCCCTGAGACTAAGAGGAAGAAACCTTGAGAGGAACAAGGCTCAAAAGGTGAACTCATCCTCCTCTGGTTGACACTGGATAACACAGACATAAATATATGTTCTTATATCTTCTAAAACTTATCATAGTGACAAACTCATCAGTTCAGAAGATGAGGTTATGGAATGATCAGGTCAAATAGTTGAATTACTTGAATTTGGGGTCTGACATTGAGAGTCTGACCGTGAGGGGCTGAGAGTGAGGGTCTAACAGTGAGGGGCTGAGAATGCTGTGCTGCAGAGGTAAATCGATTATTCAGCTGTGCTGTTGCTTTGGTCTGCAGCATCAGTGTGCTTTTACAGCGGCGCAACTACTCTGGACTGAAGTGACACGAACCCCAAACAGAACATGTTTTAACAGGATTAGTGATTTTAATAGTGAGTTAAATATGGAGCTGTTTTTTAACGTGTAAATGAGGAGTGTTTGTTTCCACTAGTCTCTAATCCAGTCGTGTTATTTAGTTAACAGAGCTCGATGTCTTCGGGAGCTGTCCTCACTGTCCGCCTGGTTCGCTCCTTTGAGCATCGAAACTTCAAGCCTGTGGTTTATCGAGGTGTGGACCTAAACCAGAGAGTGGAGGACTTTATCACTTTTGTGAAGACTGGTAAGAAACTGCTCGTTTTGTGTGAGACTTAAATGTGTTTGAATGTTAGCTTTCATTTAATTAAGAGAGCCAACCCCTCTCTCTCTCTCTCTCTCTCTCTCTTTCTCTTTCTCTCTCTCTCTCTCTCTCTCTCTCTCTCTCTCTCTCTTTCTCTTTCTCTTTCTATCTATCCTCTAGACATCCCTAAAAGATCTGGTTTGCCCCCACCCTTCAAGAAATTCGACTATGGTAACGTTAACGATCTAAGCCAAGTTTCTGTGCTTTCTCTAGTGTTATGATGGACATTAAAATGTTTGACTTCAGCAGTGACAAGATGATGTTTTTGTTAATAGACACAATGAAGATCATTCATCAAGCACATGGAGCTAAGGTATGGGTTTATGTGTGATTTCTATATAAATAAAAAATTATATATAAATAGATAGAAGACAAAGATAGATATATATAGATAAAGATAGATTGACAAATATAGACAGAAGAAACGATATATTGATAGACAAATAGAGACAAATAGATAAATATAGATAGACAATTAGACAGAGGGACAGAGAGAGAGAGAGAGAAACAGGCAAATATAGATAAAGATAGATGAAGATAGATTGGCAAATATAGATAGACAGACAAATATTAATTGAAAGACAAATAGACAGACAGACAAATGGATAGATATTTTATTGATCCTGAGGGAATTTGAGGCATCCAGTAGCTTAAATAAATGCAACAATACAATTAAAATATAATAAATAAAAATGTAATAAAATATATATTAGATGTAGAAATGACATAGGCAGTTAAACTATACAAATGAAACTAAACTACGCAGAAAACACACTAAGAACTTCGAATACATGAATCAGTAATGCGAATCAGAATGAGATTGAGTCCTGAGACCGAATGAGTCCTGTGGTGAATCTGCAATTGGATGATCCTCAGTGTAAAGAAGGATGTGCAAAGATGCAAAGTATATAGTTATAAAGTCATGTGACATGATGTGCAAAGTTGCTGAATCTAAAATATTAACATAATAATAAAACTATATATATATATATATATATATAATGCACACAGGTGGTGCTAGTCAAAATACCGTATATATAAGCCACACCTGCAAAGTTTAAAAAAAAAAAAAAAAAAAACTTGGAAAATAACATGTATAAGAAGAGAAAGCTGCGCCTCATAAGCTGCATGGTTTAAAACATGGAAATAATGTAGTGGCTTATAGTCCGGAAAATACGGTAGATAAATAGGTGCTCGTCATTAAAATATTTCACTAATTCCATTCAAAATGTGAAACTTGTATATTCATTCAATACAGACTGATTTCAAATGTTTTTCTTTTAATTTTGATTGTAACTGACAACTAATGAAAATCCCAAATTCAGTATCCCATAAAAATTAAAATATTTTACAAAAAAATAATTTTTAGAATTGTTGGCCAACTGAAAATTACGAGCTTGTACAGCAAGCTCAATACTCAATATTTAGTTGGGACTCCTTTGGCCTGGATTACTGCAGCAATGCAGCATGGCATGGAGTCGATCAGTCTGTGGCACTGCTCAGGTGTTATGAGAGCCCAGGTTGCTCTGATAGTGGCCGTCAGGTCTTCTGAATTGTTTGGTTTGGTGTATCGCATCTTCCTCTTCACAATACCAAGGTCAAGGGCGAGTTTGCTGGCCCATTAATACAGGAATACCATGGTCCTTAATTCAGGTACTGGAAGATTTGGCACTGTGTGCAGTTGCAAAGTCCCGTTGGAAAATGAAATGTGCATGTCCATGAAGTTGGCACCCCAAACCATCACTGACTATGGAAACTTTACTTTGGACCTCAAGCAACGTGGATTCTGTGCCAGTCCTTTTTGTCTTTAGCCCAGGGTGGCTTGACACAAGGAATGTGACAGCTGAATCCCATGTTTTGCATACATTTGTGCGTGGTGGTTCTTGAAGCACTGACTCCAGCTGCAGTCCACTCTTGGTGAATCTCCCCCACATTTTTGAATGGGTCTTGTTTCACAATCCTCTCCAGGGTGC
Organism: Acestrorhynchus altus; assembly: GCA_034509495.1. Taxonomy (NCBI): domain Eukaryota; kingdom Metazoa; phylum Chordata; class Actinopteri; order Characiformes; family Acestrorhynchidae; genus Acestrorhynchus; species Acestrorhynchus altus. The sequence continues at coordinate 23,715,466 of CM067509.1, forward strand.
GGTTATCCCTATTGCTTGTACACTTTTTTTCTATCACATTTATTTCTTCCCTTCACCTTTCCATTAATGTGCTTGAACACAGAGCTCTGTGAACAGCCAGCCTCTTTAACAATGACCTTTTTTGTCTTGCCCTCCTGGTTGTCTTTTGAACAACTGTCAAGTCAGCAGTCTTCCCCATGATTGTGCAGCCAACCGAACTAGACTGCAAGACCATTTAAAGGCCTTTGCAGGTGTTTTGAGTTGATTAGCTGATTAGAGTGTGGCACCAGGTGTCTTCAATATTGAACCTTTCCACAATATTCAAATTATCTGGGATACTGAATTCATCAGTCTGTGTGCAATGAATGAATATAACATAAAATGTTCATTTGTGTGTGTATGTGTATATATATATATGTGTATACATATATATATATGTATATATATGTATGTATGTATGTGTGTGTATATATATATATATATATATATATAAATAAAATCCACAACGATGTTTGCTTTGCACTTGTTCCTGTTGACAATGTGAACCTGCAAGTCCATCTTGAGTCTAAATCCTGCTGATTTTAAATGAACTGAAATTAGCAAAAATGAAGGCAATCTTTCTGGTTTCAGACTAATGAACTGGTGATGAGCCTAGATGATGATGAAAAGCTGATTCTGACAAATGGCCTCGATTTACGATCATGTGGTATAGGTAAATACTCTCTTCTCTCTCTCTGCTGTGCTGGCTGTAAGTGGCTCTGGTCTTCCTGAATGTTTACAATCTCTTTCAAGAATGGTGCTTCTTAAAGCCTTAAGTAAACTAAAGCCTTCATAGATGTGCAGCCATTGGTAAGTAGTACTCTAAGACCTCCAGACAGGCGAGAATTTTGCTCAGACCCAATACACAACACAGAACAGAGATATGGCTTGTCTGGAGTTCTCTGAGGACTGGTTTGAGAACCACTCTTATGGTTCATAAAAGCATGTACAATATTAAAGGCCAACAGACTATACAGTCTCATGCAAAAACCTTGTTATGTAATGATGATTTGGATTCTTTTGTCTTTTATTGAGAACATTTCTGACATTGTTTAATGTAAGGCTGCAAAAATAATAAAATATGGTGTATGCAAAATTAATGGTGCATTGAATATCACATTTATTTATTCAACACAACTAAACATGAGTGCCCAGTCATTTGAAAGACTGTAATTGCCTTACTCTCACTGCATAATATCTGCTGAGACAATAAGAAAGCAGTGTTTTAATTTGTAGTGCAGTTTGATGCAGGTCAGGGAATTTTCCATGTCCTGAAACACTTGAGTCAGCTCAAGAAAGATTTAGGTGATGTGAATCTAATGCTGAACACAGTATAAACTTAACTATCTCTGCTCTTTTCAGCCAATGAGACGGAAGTCGCCTTCTTTAAGATGGCTGACTATGAAAAGTTCAAGGCCAGTCCTCAGTGTGTGTGGTGAGACCTGGGAAAAATACCTTGCTGTGTGAGAGAATTATGCCTTGTTTTAAGTTGTGAGGCATCAGAGAGGGCTATCATGGCAGTTTTTACTTAAAACCTCGCAATTAGCAGATCTTCTAAGATATGCCTAACCTGAGATGGTGTTTTAATTTCACTTCTTTTTCTTTTAAGTCAGTTTATAAACACACATCTGTCTGCAGTCATTTTATTCAGACAGCCTTGACCATGGTTCAAAATTAGGACACGTTCAACAGAGGAAAAAAAAACATTAAAGGTTGTACAATTTAACAGACAGAAATGTTTGTGTTGCGAAATGCATTATTTAGCATAAAGAAATGATCAGATTGTTTGAATGTTTATGTTCTTACTTCTGTGCCTCAGATTGTATTGATTTATTTAATAAAGTTTATATTAAAATCTGCTCTTCAATAGTAGTCACGTATTTCTGCATTGTAAGAGAATAGATCTTTAGGAAGTCAAAGACCTGCTCATTTATATAACATTAATGGCACTTTTAGCTCCCATCTGAAAGGCCTATTCATTTAGTGGAATTATAAACCAAACAGCCAAGTGTACAAGAATACCCATTTTAATCACATTCTCCATTACATATCCAAAATAGAACATTTCTGGTGATTGTAATCTAGCACTTATAAAACCCGAAGCAGATATAATCAGTGGTTAATCATTTGTGAAATGTGATATTTGAGAACAGTCTATTAGCTAGCCTTGAGAAAAAAGCTCAACCACATAGCAATCACTGGCTGGCTGTAATTTGAGTGATTTAATCACTCAATAATATTACTTTGTTCATCTATATAGCATTGTAATGTCCATAAGTATTTGGACTGTGGTAACCTTTGTAATTTCCCCTCTGTGATCAAAAGATATGTAATTCCTTAACATATTTCTGTTAAACCCTGAATCACATCATTATGGCTTCATAAAATCATGGACAAAATTATAAACATTGTCACTGTCCAAATTCTTATTAACGTGACTGTATAATATGTAGTATAAATACATAAAGCATCAGAAAACGTGCTGCACATTTATTACTACACATTATTTATAAAGCACTAAGATAATCTAGGATCAAATTCCACTCATTTATGAGGCAGCCCTGGTCATGGAGTGACAGGTTCCTGCACAGTTTGCAGATTTCCCTGCTCTAACAGACCCACTAAACCTAGTAATTAACAGGCAAGTTGAATCAGGTGTGTTTGAGAAGGAGGAGCACAAAGCTGTGCATGGGTGTGACACAGGAGTTGCCTACCCCTGATCTATATTGACAGGAACAGAATAACTGTTTTTAGAAATATGGGCTAATAGGTCTCCCCCTTTTTAATACTTGTACAATCTGAAACACAAGATTTAAAATAAAAATAGATCAGATAATATGGTACAAAGTGAAAATGTACACATTTGAAAATGAACACTTACAAAAGAAATAGTGCTTACAAAAAAGCATATTTATTCTAAGCATATTCTGTTGTTGAGATTCTTAAATTCTTTCTTTTGTTTTGTTTCTAGAAATGTAGATAAATACACACATCTTTCAACACACAAACACTATATATAGATATATAAAGAACCCTGCTAATTCCTCAGCAAAAAACAGATTTATAAAATGTTAACTGGACTTAAAAGCTAAAGTTAAAAGCTCACCTAGTACAAAAACAATGTGTATAAAATTCCCTTGCACGTATAAAGTCCCCATTAATGCCAAGTTAGAGGTCAGGCATTTATAAAATTATGTCATGGTATATGCAGAGTACAGAAAGAGAAATGGCGTCATGCAGAGAGCTGAACTGGCTGTCCCCTAATGACTGGGGGTATGTTGTTCAGGGGTTACATGATTTGAGCTGGATTAAACCTGAATGAAAGCTAAGAATCTCTTAAAATGCCAAAGCCTGAAAGTCACATGTATTAGATTGACTCTAATAAGATCCTTGACTGTGCACACTTATAGCCTGTTGGCTAAAACTACAGGGAATTAAGTTTTTGCAGCACCATGATTTCTGCAACCGTCAAAATCTCATTCAAAATTATTTTGTCTTTAGTCATTCTCAGGTGATTTTACACAAAGTAAGAGACAATGTAAGTGAAAATGAACAGGCAAACTGTATGATTTGTTGTAGTCACAAATGCCTCTTTCCACGTTAAGGAAATGTAGGTGTAGTTACTTCAGCACTAATTGTAAGGGGATATTAAAAATCCTGCTAATGGGTAGCCTGGTAATTAAATGTTTGCATTTGTGGGCCAACAGTGCTAAGTGGCTCACAACAGGACTTGGTAGGTTGCATGTTTAAATCCTATGTACCGTAGTGCTGATGTTGACAGTACTGAGCTGCAGGGTGCATTTTCCATTCTCTAAGCACTGTAACTGAGTTTTGGAAGTTACTGGCACTCCAGTATCAAAAGTCTGACACTGTGCTTAACTTGCACAACCGGCCGCAATGTGCACTTCATAAATGGAACTGGTATCATCCTTATCTTGGCTACCACTGGCTCAGGACAGCTCCCTCAGTCTGACCTGCCCGCCTTGTTACACCTCTGAAAGTGTCCTGTTACCCATTCCATGGTGGTGGTGTGGGACAGGGCACTTGCGTGTGCTCTCCCATCCCCGGCGTATGCGTGCTAGCCTTGCAGAGACACAGGGTAGCAGCAGGAAACATCGGCACACCAGGACAGCACACGGCAAAGCAACGGCTAGCATGTAACTGGGTGGCATGTAGAAGGTATACGCCTGGGTGGAGAAAGCAAAGTTCCAGCCGAAGACCAATGTATGCATAACAGAGAGTGTCAGAGCAGCATAGCCGAGTCCAGACTAAGGGAAGAGAAAAGGAAGAAGTTTGTTCAGTTACATGTGCACTTGTTAGTTGTTTCGTTCTAAATCAGTGGTCTACATTATTTCAGCCCTGTTCATATAGTGCCCCACATTTTGGTGCTTTTCCTGCTCTGACTGAACAGGTTAAGCAGCAAATCCAAATTCAAATTGATCCCTTCCAAAGGGTGTGGTGACTGGCTTCATGTGATTTGAAGGGAGAAAATTCTTGTCTTCTCAGCACCGGTAGCATCTTGTAATAGTAAGAATCTTGAAAGACTCCTAACTAGTGAGTAGAAATGGGAAATTTGGGAAGAAATAAACAACCAACCAAAGTGGATGTTTTAGAACAGTATTTTCAGTCTTGGAGGTATCACTGCTCTGCATATTTCAGCATTTTCCCAACAAATCCGATTCAACTAATCAGCCCATTAACAAGCCCTTTCAGAGTTCTATTAGGTATGTTCAAGCTAAATGTGCAGGACAAGGGTACCTCCAAGACCAGGATTGAGAAGCATTGTGTTAGAGCACTGATTTGTGCAGGGAAGGACTGCTTTAGTCCCTTTAAAATCACTCTCATAACTATGTTACTACCAATGAGGGGATGGGCAATATAGTAATGTTTATATCTTTATGGGGATATAAACTGCACAATATGGGCAGAGGTCAGATTTTAGAGTTTTAAAGTTCTTAAATTATGTTCAGTTTCAGTCTTGCTTAAAACCTACATTTTGCTCCTTCACTCTGCTTTACCACCTGCCCTCAGCTCCTCTGCTCCCAGCTGCCCCTACTCATGCTCTAATACACACAGCATGGAAGCATAGGACATTTAAATGTAGTAAATACGACAGCTGATTTCATGATCTGTCCTATTTTTTCACATCATATATCGTATCATAAAGTATATATCGTCATTCAGCTAATAATATATCAGGAAATTATTTTTTGTCCATATCGCCAGGCCCTGTGTTTGTACTGCTGACCTGAACAAATGTGAACTCCCTCCAGGTAAGGATGTTTCCCACTGCGGGGAGAGAAGTGATAGCTAACAGGGAGAGAATGCCCAGAGCCAGCACTCCAAATGAAAGGTAGAGGTCAGAGCGCCACACACCCAATTCATCCCATGGTTCCTCTTCACCTGCCTTCACCTTCAGACACAAACAGAAGATAAAAGAATAAATGAAGATAAATCAATAAAGAAATGAATAAATAAATAAAACAATATTGAATATTGATATAGAATTATATTTCTTAATCTATTTCATTTACATTACTTGCATCACATGTTTTTGTGGATTATAAAATGTTGTTGGATGCCCACCACCTCACCTAATCCCCAACTCATCCCAGAAGTACTGGATGGGGCACCACTATTCCACAGTTCCACTGTAGGAAGCTGGAGGGCTTTATACCTCTGTAGCCAATGCCTGCCATTAGGCCATAGTGCCAATAGGTCCATGTTTATCTGCTCCAGAGAGCTTCCTATTCTATTGGCAATACTTCTCTACTGGGACTAGACAAATTATATACATGAAAATAACACAGTACCTGTGCATAGGCATCATTGATAATCCCGTGTCGTGTGGCAGTCCGTAAAGAAAGGCAGAGACTGTACACTCCGTGCAGGGCCGCACAGAGGAAACTCAGCAGTCCCAGCTGTTTCCTCCGCAGTAGCCAACTGTCTAGCCAGCAAGGGAACCGTTGGTACTTGGTGCCCCTCCACAGTTGCAGCCATGCTGCAAACAGCCCTGGTAGATACACAAGTGCCAGGATTACCAGAGCCACAGCTGGCAGGCTCTCGTTCACTAAATCAAGGGCCAGACGATAGAAGACATTGCGCCCATAAGCCAAATATGGGAGCAGGAGCCCTCGGACAAAACCATAGCCATAGAAGAAGAGAAAGAGGAGGCAGGTGGTGAGAACAGGGCCACGCCACGATGGAAAGAGATGCAAGGGTACACTCTCAAGTTCCCGGGCAAGACACAAACCACCCAGGTCCACTGGGTGGAAGCCCATGCGTCGAGTGAGCTCGGCCACTTCGCTCTTTCCCTCCACATTGTCACTGCACAGCAGCACCTAAAGCAAGTAAGCTCAAACATTACTGATGAAAGCAACCCGAAAATGACTGGGATACGCTTGTTATTTCTGTACACAATTTCAATGTCAGCCTGTCTATAGCATCACTGACCTGCCTGTTTCCATCTTGTGCTCCAGTCTGTAGTGTCCAGGCAGAGATCATATTAAATCCTTTGACCACAACACTTTCTGGGAATATCTCGGCTAGTCGCTCCGCATTGGATACCTTACTGCTGCCCAGCTCCACTGCATTGCTCACATCTACTAGGACCTTCCCTGCGAGGGAAGCCCTCAGGCCCAATAAAGAGGGGTAGTACTCAGGGAACAGAGCCAAAAAGACCAGTCGGTCAGCTCTCGTCACTGCTCCCTCCTGATTCCTCAGCTCCACTGCATCTGGAAAAAGGCCAGGGGAAATTCGCTTCACACAGCGACTCCCCACCACCACTTTGACCCCACATGCCACCAATCGCACAGCCAAAGAGCGTGAGAAGTCACCAGAACCTAGGATGGCCACTGTGGGTTGACCAGGAGCCAGGATTGGAGGATCATCAGGGGCTTCTATATCTGGGACCAGAGGGGTATTCATATCATCTGACATAACTTGCACTGCTGTGGATGAGAGAGAATTTGTGAGGTGAGAGAATTTAAAATAAAAACATGTACAACCATGCATTTATGTCTGGGCCCATAGTCTTCAATCTTCACATTCTTAACTACTGTTTTATGTTTATGCACCAAAAACCAATAATAATTCATAATCATAATTCCTGTTTAGATTACTATTATCTACATCTCTTTAGTCCTCATTACTTAAAATTCTCTCAGACACACATTAATAGTACACTCTAAACTTAAATTTACTAGAATGGTATCTCTTGTTACCTGTACACTCCTACAGTTTTACAGAAAGGCCTGCTTGTCTGTGCCACCTGTGGTTTCAAATAGGTAGGAGTACCCATACAACCCACCTAGCATCATGCCACATTATTGGCTGGTCCCAACAGTTCCCCAATAACTGCCACTTGGGTGTAGCGCTTATTCCCACCCGTTTCCTTCAATTTAAGTAAATTAGGACTTCCTTGGAATTCCTCAAATTGGTTGGCTAAGGGAGAGAGTGGAATTGTACAAGACATTGAAGTGGCTGATACATGGAATGGCCAGTATTGGGTCTTTGGGTTATGTACCTATACAATCAACATCACATAGAAATCATGTCCATAGGCTTGAGTGTGTGAACATCCAATGTATTTTAATTATTAATAAGGGAAGTTTAGTGGAGTACATCTGTTTTCTGGTACTGTTTCAGATGCAGTTAATGCTAATTCCTGATATGTATGTTCAGGGCAGGGGTGCCTCCTGGTCCAGGTTTGAGAAACACTGTCTTAAAGGAGGGTTTCTCAACCTGTGGGCTGGGGACCACCAGTAGGCTGCAAAGCACTCTTTAATGGTCCACCAAACTGATCCTCAGGGGCAGGCAGTAGTGTGCAAGTGATGCCACTTTAAATAAAACCCTGGATGGCTTTAGTCTAAATAAAAATTGAGAGATCAATTGTGTTCAGATTATAACATTATATAAACATTAATAGAAATGAATGATTCATATATGGCAGATGTCCCACCCCATTCTTTCTTGGTTTAAGGAGAATAAGAATACAATTACGTCTGCAATATCTTATTCACAACATTTTGTCAGAAAAAGACAAAAATCACAAGTACAACCCAGACATATATGAAGTGACTGTTGGCATATAGAGACATTTTTGACAAAATTAAATAAGTGCACATGTAACTAAATGGTCTGATGTAAATATTTCATCTTCATTTCTCATGTTTTGAGGGACATCTGGGACAGATGTTTTCATGAATACATGTTTTATGCTAATTTATTTTCTCTCAATGAGAAATAAAAGGCCAAAACAACCAGATTTGTCTGGTGGGCCTTTATGGCTTCTGGATATGAACAGGGGGCACGAGGTGGAGAAGGTTGAGACCCCCTGTTTTCCAGCACGCACAGCTTGCCCCTACAGGACCTACACTGCACTACAGTACACCTGCATACAGGTGAGGAGTGGTTCTGCATGGGCAGGTTTACAATGTCTGATGAGACATACAGAGCTCCGAGGTCTTCAGAAGTATATTAATGCATGTATATTTATCAGTGTTGGAGAGAAAATCCCTCAAACATGGTAACATGTTTAAGCCTAACATGTTTAACAGACACATCCAGTGAAAGCCAGGCTAAGTTTCGTTTCTCCTGTAACGGGAGAGTGGACAGTTAAAGAAGCCTGAACCACAAACCAGAATAAAGACAGAAACCAGTACAGAACCACGAACACCAGAATAAAGACAGAAACCAGTACAGAACCACAAACAACAGAATAAAAACATAAACCAGTACAGAACCACAAACACCAGAATAAAACACAGAAACCAGTACAGAACCACAAACATCAGAATAAACACAGAAACCAGTACAGAACCTCAAACACCAGAACAAACACAGAAACAAGTACAGAACCACAAACGACTGAATAAATACAGAACCCAGTACAGAGCCACAAACAACAGAATAAAGTATAGAACCACTTAAAATTATTTAAGAGCATTTCACTCACTTTCTGAGCTGCTGTCGGTACGCTCTCGGATCTGCGCGCGTGTGCGTGCGTGTGTCCCTCTCCCCACCCCGTATGCGCTCGAGACCCCGGCCGTGCGGAAGAGCGGCCCATTTCACACGTTTATCAGATTGATCATTGTTCTATAAATGTTATTCATAATAACTGTATGAATGTTATTCTGATAATTAATAATTTACTGGTCTTTTCTGTTTTGCTTTGTTTTTCAGTGGGACAGACAGCGCTGTCAATACTACAAACCACCACGAGAGGGAGACACCGGCATCAGCAGTCAAAGCGACCCTAGAGGCGACAACACTGGTTTAAGTTAAATGATTTCATTTGGACCAATATTATTTCAATTATACCAATATTATAATTATACCAATAAGTATAAAAATTATGCAATATTAAAAGTATACCAATATTAAAATACCAATAAATTAAAAAAATATACCAATCAATATTAAAATTATACCAATAAATATTATAATTTACCAATAAATACTAAAATTATATAAATAAATATTAAAAATATATCAATAAATAATAAAATTACACCAATACATATTACAATTATACCAATAAATATTAAAATTATACCAATATTTTAATACTAATAAATATTAACTTAATGCAATATTAAAATACCAATAAATATTAAAATTATACCAATATTTTAATACCAATACCCATAAAATTACACTAATATGAAAATGACACCAGTATTAAAATGACACCCGTATTAAACGTTTAAACGTTGTGAGGAGGTTGCTTTCTGATGACCCTGTTTGATTCGTAACGGTCGTGTGATCAGCTGATCTGAGGGAGGGGTCTTGAGCGTCTGCAGTCGCGCGATAAGACGGGATGAGCAGCGACTCGTCAGAGGCGGGTTCGGCCACCAGCCCCGAGACTGTCCGCTGTCCGCACTGCGGGTCGGCCTGGCTGTCCGTCCTGGCTCTGCTGGTCCTGTGTGGGGGGGTGCTTTCCGCTCTGGCTGCTGGACCGCTGCACGCCCGGTGCTCTGCGGTGTGGTGGGTGAACAGAGCCCGCTCTACCTTCAGCCCCAGTGACCACCGTGTGACCGTCTGACCAGCATCGATTCATCTAACGTTACTCTAACGTTACTCAACCTCATTTCTCACAGCTATCAAAATCCACGTTCATAAATGCTGGATGTTCATTTCATGTCTCTGTTCACTTCACCGTCTATACAACGTTTAATCTTCAGCACCAATGTTCATTTCACCGTCTATGCAACGTTTAATCTTCAGCACCAATGTTCATTTCACCGTCTATGCAATGTTAATTCAATGTTGAATGTTTAATCTGGAAATCTATTGACAGTGGCTTAAATTTCTGGACTCACTAAACTCAGTTCATTAGAACATGTTTCTGTGTTTGTAAATCAGTTTGAATACAGTCTCTGTATGTAATGAGCCGTCTGCCCACAGGAGCATCAGTATTCCCTGCTTTGATGCCTCGTCTCTATTGGTCAACCAGATAAAAGAGTGGACCACTGAGTCCTGTCCTCCGAACAGCCAGAAATGTCTGTACTCTGTGAGTATTGGGGATATAATAATTCACAAAATTAACAGTTCAATTTGATTTCAAACAATAATTTTTTTATGTAAGTTTAATAAATGTCCATTCTTTAATTCGGATGAATTAGACTGGAGCAGCAGTCATGTGAGTGGAAAAAGTGGTCATTACTAAATAAGTCTAAGGGCATTTACAGGAGAAACTTTAAGGGAGTTACAGGTTATACGGGTTATGCCTATAGTCTCTTGCTTTGGTCAGAACCAGAGGATTTTATCTTGGAATGTTTGCCACTTGGTTGTTTTTCCACACTGGAACAAATTCTAAAACGTGTCACAGGCCACAAGGAAGCTTTCTCTTTATCTGACAGGAGCAAGATAGTAAAGGAATATGATGCTGTGTTTCAGACCAGCTTACATTTCTGTCCAATTTAACATGGAGCAGTGGCAGATATGCCATTTGTTTATAGGTATGGTGATTATTTGGCCAATTTACCAGCTTAAACTACACCTGCAGAATGGCTTTTATCATTATTTAGCTCACACTTACAGAGTACGTCTGATAGTTGGGTCTGATTGAGGTCATATCACATTCTCACCGCAGTTGAAACCTCCAAAGTTTGTTTGTGAATGGACTAAGACCACCTCCTCGCAAGAGTTTTGGTGCAGTTGTTTTGGGCTGCACCTTAGTGTGATTATTGTAGTCACACCTACCCAAATGAATTGCACTAATGGTGAAACAAACCATCTGATTTAACCAGACTAAAATGTGAAAATGGTGTGAAAATGGTGGTGAAAACACCATAAAACTGGTTTCTTACTCAGACCTTTAGTTCCAGCTTAAGTGGTGCAGGATTTCTGGTACATGTACCTTATCAGGTGGAATCATACTAGTCATACCCACACTTGTAAATAATTAATATATAATACATCAATATAATGCAAAACTCTCACTGGACCATACTGTCCCTTTGTATGGTCCCTCATGTGATATTACGTGGTTATGGACAATGCGGTGGTGCTACAAGTAATTTTTTGCTGCTTTTTAGGCTGGATTTGTTACGAATCAACTTCATTATTTTTTCCTCCAGTATATTATCCAGAGAGCATCTCAAAAATTAAGTTGCAGTACAGTTCCAGACAATACAATATAATGTATAGTTACAGTCCTAGTGAGTACATGTACAGAGAGTATAGAGATCACTATCAGAATAGAGCATCTCAAAATATTGATCATTCTAGTGGTCAGATATGTATTCCAAGCATGTAACTAATGAAATGATGTTCCATCTGTCTGTTGTAGCTGGTTGCTGTAAACGGTGATGACATTGTTGCCACACACACTACCCCTGTAATGAGGTTTGTGGATGACATCACCTTAAACTTCAGCAGCCCTAACACTGACAGCTGTGAGATTCAGGTATGTGTGGTTAACTGCAGGGACCTTGTCATATTTTACTTAGTAGGGTCACTATTCTGTAATATCCACATTTACATTTAATGAATATTGTATGTTTGTCTCCATTCTCCAATATTTGTTCATGGCTGCAGTAGTAGAGCAGCAAGGTTTACACCCACTCTTTCTGTCTGAAATGCTCCGCAGGGTCACTCTACTTCTCGTAGCTGGTATGCCATGTTAGATTCAGGGACAAACTACTTGAACATGTACAACCTCATGAGAGGTGGGTTCAGAATTTTCCTTTATCTAACCAAACAAGCACAGCTACAGTCAAACACAGTCTGACTGTGAGGAATATGTGGTTGCAGTTCAACTGCAGTTCATTTTATATTACATTGTTATTAATAAGTAATATGTAAATCAGAATCCATTGAATAATTTTATGCAACAGATTATGCAAACGGAACAGTCTTAAAAACCTAGTGTTGATCTAACCACACACACACACACACACACAGGCCTTGATTAGTTCAGCCTTGAGGCTGAAGGACATACAGTTCACGCTTAGCTACAGCTGTAGTGTCAGGTCAGTGCAGCACCTTAGAGTTGCCAGAGTCACACTCCAGGCAACATGGAGACACCTAGAGAGGTGTGAAAAAAATCTACTTCTCCCCCACCTCTTTATGTTAGAATCAGAATCACTTAATTCATAAAAAGAATCACATACCATTGTCACTGTCATGCAAAAAGCCTGTATCTCCCTTTTTGTAAAAATTGTGTCTATCTAACAATTTACCATTGCCATTTGCAGATACAAGCTTTTGACATCACATGCCCACACACATACACACACACACACACACACACACACACACACACACACACACACACTGCTCCATCATAACAGGTTAGTGCTCAAAAATTAGAATGCTATGAATAAGTTAATTTGTGTTTATATGTTAATATAAAATTTCAGGTCAGATTTTATATCCATTACATGTAAAGTGACATATTTCATACCTTTTTACTGTTGATCAGGAAGGTTTATTGCTCTTGAAAACCAGGAATCCAGATCTCACATTATTACAATATTTAAAATAAGATCATCTAAGATAGTCCTTTATTAGTCCTGCAGTGGGAAAATTACAGCAGCACAGGGATAACATGTATATAATATATATGACAGTTAAAAACTTTGAAATAAATTATGAGCAAAAAAATCACTAACAGTGATACGTGGATTCCACAAGACATCGAAAGGTGTCCTGCAGTATCTAGCTCCAAATTATTAGCAGTAGTTCTAGAGGTGGGGCCTCTGTAAGCATCAATTGCCTGTTGCCATTCCAGTTGTCCTTTTGGACTATTTTTGTAGGTATTGTCCATTGTGTTCCAGAAAACCCCCATAACATCTGCCTGCTGCTTTGTCAATGCTCTGACCAAGTCGTATAGACATTGCAGTTTGACTTTTGTCAGAGGGGCTCAGATCTTTATGCTTATCTATTTTTCTATATTTTAACCATCGAGACACCCCTCAATAGATAGATAAAGATAATCAGTTTTCCACTTGACCTGTCAGGGGTGCTAATGTTATGGCTAATGTCAAACATAACAAACTAAAAACATTTTGAGTTCACTCATTTTTAAATGTGCTCTAAAGCAGATATGGGTAAATGATTCTCCACGACTCACCTTTTTCTTCTCTTTCTCTCTGTGTAGGGAGTGGACTCGCCTCATCACCCACTTTCACAGAGTCCACCAGTGACCGTCTTTGTACCCAATACTCCTCCACCAGACAGAAACTGGACTCATAAACACCACTCCCTCTTCACACTGGAGACAAATTATCTACTTTCTAACTACATTTTTAAATACCATGCCTCACATTCCTCACAGCCTCTTTAAGTCAATTATTTATTAATAACAATAAATCTGTTTTGTCACACGAATAAAACCTTATGTGATGTGTTTCTGCCTTCTCTAGATGTTTCAGATAGATGTTAACTCATCCAAAAACAGGTGAATTAGGTAAATGAATGGAAAGTTTCAAAACAGAAAGATTTAAGTTTAAGCTTTGAAACAGAGAATGCAACCCTGTGTAGGGGTTATTCCTGCCTGGTGCTCGATGATTCCAGTTAGGGTTTGGATCTACCATGACCCTCCTCAGGACAAAGCAGGTAACATAATGACTGACGGAAAGAATGTAGAAAACAACAATAATTTTGTTGTGAGTATGGATAAAATTATAAGGATTTGGAAACATCAGACATACCAATGATAAATCTGCTAGCAAAGTAGTACTTTGCATTTTAAATAGTACATCATGTGAGATGGGCTGACAGTCATGTAAATGCATATTACTTAGTCAAATAGGTACCGAAAGAAAATGAAAACATTATTTGCCTTTAGACCCTTCAAACCCCATATAGGCTGTCTTTCAAACAAATTTGTGGCTGCTTCCACCACTGTCTAAGGATAAGTTGTAGACATATTTAAAATTACAAATGTTTGAAACAAGCTAGTCCATAAATGACTGTACAAATTGTAGTTGACTATGTGAAATGTAATCATTTCAGGTCATGAAGAAAATGCAATGAAAGAAATGACTCTTTAGTTATTACCTGTTAATACCTGAAAGATTCTTGTTCATAATACTTTCAAAAAGGTAATGCCATCATTGCATGTGAAATGAATTATTTCAAGTCTTTTTAATTAAATGAAAATGTTCCTTCGTGCTCTTAGAATCCCTGAAGGAATGATTTGGATTCCTCAAAGAGCTCAAACAATTACAGGAAAGAATTATGTGTTAGTCCACATTCTGAAGACTTCATAAATTACATGAATTTAGAATGCAAATCTAATCTAAATCATCAAACCAGTGCTTTATGACTATAATATAACTGTAATATTACACCAGTTTACAGGACATTCATTTAAAAACTAGATTAAGGCTCAGCTCTTGTTTACTTTTGTGCTTCAATACAAATTAAAAATCAACAAACCATCCTAGTTGTGAATTTGTTTGGACATTTGTTTTTCAGATTTGCCTGGAATACACTGTTTGCTCAGGAACAAGCCATTAAAAATGTGATGTCCTGAAAACATAATTGACTTATGTAAACCTTTGGTTTGTGAACTACCCCAGGAATATTCAATGTGGTTGTTATTGGCCATTATTGATTTAAACTCATGCCCACTTCTGGGCATAAATATGGAAGATTGGGCAGTTTATCAATTAAGTCATTCTGGAACCCGAGCAATAGCAATCTACAATAGAATGAAGATTATAGGTGCTGTGCTTTTTATTTTGAGTCTTTATTAATTAACATCTGTTTTCAAACATTACTATATAAATGAATTAATGACTTAATCAGATGCCAGGGGAACTGCACATTTTATTACAAAGACTTGTCCTCCGGTCACAGCCTGGTAGTTCTGTGTATAGCTGGATTGGACATCACAGATTTCACAAGAATGAGTCAGATGTCTGGTTATGACTGTGTTTGTGTGCAGAATGTAAAAAAGAAATGGAGTGCTGTAAAAAGTTCTTTTATATATATACTTTTTTGCATGATAACAATCCATTACTCAAGCTTTGTGCAGTTAAATGAAACCTGGGAGCAGGCCCTGGACTACTTCAGGGCTCAGTACAATGACCTGGCCAGTCTGCAGTTAGAAGAGGAGAATACTTTGGCTGTAAACATAAGCCAGACACCCCACAGAATTTGTGTGAATTGGCCAGCACTTCTTGGCTGGTAATTGGTTTTGGGTCAGTGGACATTATCTGGTCTACCAGATAGACCATAATACCACAGTTCCATTGCCCAGCCAGAAACCTTTACAGTTGAGCTTTGGAAAAGAGCAGGGAAGTGAGATGTGGATGCCTATAGACTGTGAAATGGAACTCTAAATGGGGTGGCTGTGGTCTGGTGGTTAGGGAACCAGCCTTGTGACTGGAAGGTCACTGGTTTGAATCCCTAAACTGTCAGGGCAGTGCCCTTAACTCTGGGCACATGTGCTCACCTAGTGTGTGAATTCAGTAGTGTGTATGTGTATCTGGGTGGGGATGGGTTAAATTGACACCCAGTGTGCCAGCACAATGGGTCTATGTGAAGTAGATGCAACACATTAAGTTGAACCCATGAATGCTTCAAATATAATAAAATAAATCCTACTCTCTCTTTCCATGGTGGAAACCAAATGAAATCCTCAACCTGAAACTCACCCCATGTAATTCCATCCCTATATGGCACAAACCTATGTTCAAAATTCATAATAAACTTCATCTTTATAACATGGAAAAGGAGAGGAATAAACAGCCTAGGGGACCTCTTCAGTGATGGCTCCCTCATGACCTTTGACTTTCTGAAACCTACATACAATGAACCACCCAAATGCCAATTTCAATGCCTGCAACTTAAAGAGATTATTTAAAAGTCATTGATATTCACAATTTCTAAAGTCAAACCATTCACCCAGTGTTTTATGTAAAGTTATAAGGAACAAAATACATTATGTGCATATTCATCACAGTGTAAAAGGTTCTTCACACTCACACATCTCATACACATAACAGTTAAGATAACAGAGGTTATCTTCAGGAAGCAGGCAATACATCTACACCATAAAATAACAATTCTGGAATTTAGCTTAAAGCTACTGTAGATGTCAAAACCATGATGTGTCCATCATTAGCAACCTGGTGCAGCAGTTAATAGATGCTGATGATGGAGCTTTCTGGACTTTATTGAGAAGCTTAGTAGCTCAGATGTTTGTGGTCTAGTGATTGCGTTGAAATACTCCAGTACTGTGTTTGCTTAGGATATCAGGATTTGTTTTATAAAACCAAGTCAGTTAATTTGACTGACTTCAGCCAACAATTTGTATGTCTCTAGGTTTTCTCAAGGCATATCATTGCTTTGAATTTGCCTGAGCAGAGAAGCACTGTTTGAAGTTTAGGACAATTCTTCTCCTGCATGAAAAAAACTAAATGAGCTTAAAAAAAAGTACATTATCAGAACAAGAACTTAATATTTGATGTTTTAACCATCATGTTGACTAACATTTTAAAACGAAGTCACTTATTTTTCAGAGTGCATGGCAGGCAATCTGACTGACGTGAAATGGATGCTTCTGATTGGCTATGCCTTAAGGAGGGCTGAAGTATGGATTTGGTTAATTTAACTTTGCACAGAGATGTCTCTTACTCACAGTACCTTCAACTGGATAAGACACTATGCTTTCCAAAACTCAACTTGTGATGATTTTTTTTGTCACTTTGTTTCTTATTATAGGCTTCTATGGGGTTTTGTCCACATCTGGAAGATCTCACTTCTATGTGAGTCAGACAATGGGTTGGAGAGAAGCTCAGCATTATTGCAGGCTTTACTATGATGATCTGTCCACCATTGAGAACATACAAGAGAATGATATGTTGACTCAGACAAAATCCAATGAATGTACTTTCTTAACTGGCTGCTATTCAGGACGATGGATTGGCCTTCACACAGATACAGATGCTAAATTCCCAGTTTGGACATGGTCAGGGGATGAAGAAGCACCTGTATTCACATTGTGGGCTAACAATGAACCAAGCACTTCTGAGTCAGATAACTGTGTTTACCAGGACCCAAGGAATGGACAATGGTATGCTGCCTCCTGTTCTCAAAATCTTACATTTTTTTGCATGGTAGAGAAACCTCAACTGGTTTTGGTTCAAAACAATAAGACATGGGATGAGGCTCTGGAGTACTGCAGGAATAATTACACTGACCTGGCTAGCCTGCTGTCTTATGATGAGAATGGCCTGGCAGTGAGGAAAAGCCAAGCAGCTGGGAAAGCACATGTGTGGATTGGCTTGAACTTCATTGTCAGATATTGGATATGGGTAGATGGACATGCCCTGGAATATGAGGCTTGGGCTGAGGACAAACAACAAAAGTGCCCTGCCACAAGCCTACGTTGTGGAGCCCTGGAGACAGGAACAAGCATTTGGAAGCCCAGAGACTGTGGGGAAAAACTCAACTTTCTTTGTTTAAAAAACTGAAAATGACTGAAAATTATCCACAGTTTAGTAAGAGTTGTATAAAAGATGTGCAGCAATCAGTTTAGTAGAATCAACATTCCTTTCCTTTCCTTTCATTTCCTTTCCTTTAGGCATGGATATATATATACCGTATTTTCTGGACTATAAGCCGTTTTCCCACGCTTTAAACCATGTGGCTTATAATGAGGTGCAGCTTTTTCTTCTTATATATGTTATTTTCCAGTTTTTGGAAAATACGGTGTGTGTGTGTGTGTGTGTGTGTGTGTGTGTGTGTGTGTGTGTGTGTGTGTGTGTGTGTGTGTGTGTGTATATATATATATATATATACATTACATGTATCAAATTGAGTAAATTATTTCAGAATACATCTTATAAACCCTAATCAATCAACCTTACAAATCTAATAAATATATAGGCCACATTATGATATTATGTCTTGTTTTGTAATAGTTCTTATAAACCACATAGAACAAAGCATAATATATTTGTCATCAAAAGTAAAAAAATTTAAGGAACTGTGCTCATTATTAAATGTAATGCAATAGTTGATAGTTGATATATAACAAGTTTACATGAATTACATTAAAACAGCACTTGTCCAAAGAACAAGAAGGCCATATTTGTGTGAACATTTAATACATTTTAAAAACAAGTTCCAGCTTCTTAACTGTAGATGCTGTCTATATAAGGTTATGTGTTAATTATACTCACTTTAACAAAACAAAGAGTGTATGTAAATCGAATGGTTGCTATGCAAATATTGTCACTCAGGAAAAAAAGATTGTGAAGATATAAAGCAGCTTTAAAAAAGTAAATATATTTATTCTGTTAGTTAGTAACTGCATATATGCACCATGTACAGCCTAGTCCCCCTAGTTTCTTTAGCCAATTAAATTGAGCAAATTAGGAAATCCTTGGAATTTTCACCAGTCAATTGATGAAGGGGGAAATAAGAATTGAACAAGTCCCCAAAGTCTATATATGTTTATCAGACTATGGCCTGATGAGCATTTTTTGGCTTTACTTAATTTTAATCAAATTTTAACCTGATTATAAGTAGTTAAAGGACTTGTTATCACACAAAGCACACTTTTGGGAGTACTTTTATTGGTAGATGCTTGTCTGTTGCTGCACAGTAAATCCAGCCTTGTCTCAAGAGGAATTTGTACATATGAGACTAAAACATCATACAGGTCACACCTGTGGACAATTTAACATAACCCAAACATGCACAAATCAAACTTTTAAAACAGAGAATGTTATTTTATTTCCTGAACATTTATCTAAACCTAAACCTAACTCTTATTCTAAGCCTAATCCATAGTAGAGTTAACCTAATTTAACCAAGTCATAAGATTAACCATACCATAAACTGAATATGAACTTAATTTGACTTACTCTAACCCTAACCATAGCCATAGGAGAATGTGAAATTCTGACCATTTCTGTATGAGAAACCATCCATTATTCCTTTTCCAGAAGCTCTAAGGGAAAGCAATATGCCGAGCTGATGCTGTTTTCTGGATTATCCTTCATTTAAATTACAGTTTGTAAGCTTGTTGTGAATTAATATATATAGCAAATTTGGAAATCTTAAAAAAATCTTGTCTATGTATTAATCATACATGTACGTACATTTGGAGATCTTGAAAATTATCCCACCACTATCTTCTGAGCCAACTTGCCTGTCATATTTTAATATGTAATTTCGGGATTTTTTGGTGTCATTATTTATGATCTTGCCATAAAATTGCCAAAGTTTCCCAAATCAAAATTCTGACATTCACTACTCATTATATGTAATGACTTTAATAAGAAAATAAAAACTAAATTAAAGTGTGGATCTGTATATAGGCCCTTATTGTTTAAAAGATAAACACTGTTACTTCTGGGTTAGTAGTCTCCTGACCAAAAATATCAAAGCCGATAGCCAGCAGAAAGTCAGAATGTTGATGAAGTGCTAGTGGATGACTAAACCAAAAATCATTAACTGTGTTTATACACCAAAAGCAAAGATAACACTAATGTCACCCATTATCTTTACAGATAAAATCATGAAGTTTTTGCAGATTTATCTCCAACATAAACTGACTATTTTGACAATTCCATCTAGGCATGATATGTAAAAGCTTGCAAAAAATGTTTTCTCTTCAAAAAACAACTAATCTTATTGAGTAAGACAAAAATGAATATCTATGGAAAAGGAAATTTAAACATTATCAATCAATCTTTTATTACTCTGGACCAGATAAACTTATTGGCACTGTGCCTAATGCCAAGCATGGTTTCAAGAGGCGTATAAAGCCCGCTCACATTGAGTTGTGGAACTGTGTTCTGTGGAATGATGGAGCTGTAATCAGTACTTTTGCGATGAGTTAAGTCTTTCTTAGCAACTTTGATTTCAAAGGAAACAATGAATGAGAAGGTATCCATGTAGCATACATAGGTAATCTATTTGTATTCCTTGTATTACTCTGGGAAGCAGTGTTGTATGAACTTTTAATTAATGGAGTGTGATTGTTTTTACCAAAAAACAAACAAACAAACCAACAAACCCACCAATACCTATTTGTAAAATATTTATTGCTAATCCCTCCAGCAGGGGGAGATGTAGAACTACAGAAACTGCAAAAACTGAGGTTCACTACAAGATTCCTTTGCTGTTCATTTGAATATGAAAGTCATTTATCAGCAGGTTCATATATTGTGGTTGCCTGTTAAATAGTTTACACACATTTATTAACTGAAACAACACTTTAGGCTCATTAGTCTTCATATCAAGGGTTTAAAATATCTGTTTAAACCCCTTTCTCTTACAGACACAGTACTGGAGTTTCATTCACATCATTCCCAGTGGGCTTTATGTATGTGCCTCTATCTGAGTTTCTAAAGATTTAAGAACACCATATGACCAGGGTCATGAGTGTAAATATGAGTTATATACTGGGCATAAGTTCTGAAGCAGCTGCTTTTCTTTTATTACACTGCTGTCATGGTCATTCACAAGACATATGGTTTAGTGGCTGCAGTTTTCAGAAGCATGCCTACAGCAAGGATCTGATGTTAATCACAGATGTGAGATGGAAAGTTAACTGAGTTAAGCAGGGGGTTTTGTAGACTACTGATTTGTTCGTGGGCACACATTAAGGTTATTAAGGTCAGAACATTAGATTGCCAGTCAAAGGACCCAACGAGTCTTAGATAATGATAAATTGTAAAGGTAATTTTAAAGTAAAAGAGAAATATACAGACATCAAGATAAATTCATCAGTATCCACAATTCCTGGAAATGATATTCTGTAGTTGGTGTTTCTTCAAATGTATTCTAATGTTATGTAGTGTTTTTAAAAGACCAAAACACATGTAATGTCCAGATAAATGCACTTTAACAGTTTTCTTGCCTGGCCGAAGACATTTGCACAGTACTGTATTTAGAAATTCATATTTCCCATGTGCATGTGTGTGTGTGTGTGTGTGTGTGTGTGTGTGTGTGTGTGTGTGTGTGTGTGTGCACGTGTGTGTTTGTGTGTGTGTGTGTGTGATGTTGAGCCTGTAGCTCTTTGTTCTCTGCTCCAGTGGTATTTAAATAATGCTGTAAGCCAGAGACTGAGTCAGATCATAGACTGAAAGGTCAATTTCCTTAAACCTAGAAAACCTTCCTATTTATCTTCACATAAACACACAGAACCCTCTGAAACATATTTAAATCTGATTCACAAACCAAGTTTGAACCATAACTTCACTTTGACACTGCATGACCTGGGGTCAACATCATAGATGTTGCAGCTAGGCCTTGCATTGAAAAATGCAGGAAGCCCTGCAATATAAGGTTGCAAGTGCTTGTGGTTGTGATGGTCATATGCGATGGCTCCCCAGATCATCACACCAGCAGTTTGGCCAGTGCAAATTACCACTGTAGAGATTTATTTTTATTCTGAAATGAGTTACTATTACATTAATCATTGAATTAAGGCCTGAAGCATTTACAGAAAGTTGAGAGTTTCAATATTACATGCCACTGTCTGGACACCATTTTAAAATGTATTATAACTCAAAGTACACTCAGGTTTCACTATTACTAATTGTAAAATTTTGAAAAGAAAAGAATAAGAATAGAGAGTGTGTGTAATGGAGCCTAATGAGCTGAGAACAGGCATTCCAGAACTCTCACTGATCTACTCATACAGCCAGAGGGTCATATGAATTCTCTCTCTCTCTCTCTCTCTCTCTCTCTCTCTCTCTCTCTCTCTCTCTCTCTCTCTCCCTCTCTCTCATTCTCGCTCTGTTGCTCTGTACCAATAGCCACTGTCATGCACCATCGCTAATTTCATTCTATAGCTCTCCGAACTTCTACTGCTATATCAATATGATTTGTAGTCTAAAATGTTGTCTAAAATGTTGTCTTTGTCATTCATATTTACATAAACACTGCGTACACCATACAACCACCAGCCAGACACCCCCTCCCCTCTCTTTTCTCTCATTTCTAAAGGCAAAGTCAGCTGGTGTGCATTGGAGAGCAGACAAGCTCCACCTTGCCTCAGGTCGGGTGTAGTTTAGACAGACATAAAAAACACACTGCGTCTATGCTGAGGTAATCACTGCTCATGTCTAAATAACAGAGAAATAACAGAGCTGTCAATGAAGAGTTTAATATAATGCCTTAATTTTTCAGTGAATCTATAATATTTGTATTACATTTCACTCATTTTAATTTAATGCTACCATTTCATCACTATATTCTGTATTTGATAATATATTATTATTTGATTTATGCTGCTTTCACACTTGACCTTCCTTTTGGGATTAGTAATGTTATCTATCTGTCTACTTCCATCACCTACATTCAGGCTCATGAGTATTTGAACAAAGATAATTTTTAACACCGCAATTAATCACAATACAATTTAATTGTAGGTTTTCAACTTTAATTGAAGGGGTTTAACAACAAATATTGCATTATCTGTTTAAGAGTGGCACAGATTAACAGTTTAACAGACTCAAAAGTAATTCAACCTTATGTACTATTTGGTGTTGGCTGTTCTCCAGTATATGGCAGGTAATTGCCAAGTAATTGAACAAAGTGTAATAGATATGAATATAAATATGATTTGTTTAAACAAATCCTTTGCAAAAAATGCCTGTTGTCTGGAACTCGTGGACATGACCAAATGCTATTTCCTACCTTTAGATACATTACAGGCCTTACTGCAGGCACATTCGCTCACTGCTTGGTGTTTTTTTTTTTTTTTTCGTTCAGCATGCTCAGTTTGGTTGAGATCAGGTCACTGGCGCCAAGCAATTTAAAGACAGGTAATATCTTTGCCTTAGAAGTTGTTAGGTTTGTTTGTAGTATGCTTTGGATTTCACAATCCATCTCTACAGTGAAGCACCAGATTTTTAGTTTTGCAGAATGTAACTGAATCTGAGCAGCTCTATACATTTCAGAATTCATCCTTGTCCTATCAGTAGCCATATGATCAATAATCGCCACTCAGTTTGGCAACCATGCATGCTCTGCCTTAACAGTGTCTCCATCATGTCTGACAGATGATGTGATATTCTTCAGATCATGAGTCCTTCCTTTCCTTCTCCATACTCAAGAGAATCTTGGTTTCATCTTGTTCCAGTACTGGGCAAGTTCTTCTGTATAAAATATTTGCTTATTAGCATCCACATACTTATCTGACTGTATATTTATATAACCTTGGTAAAATGTTGGAACAAATATTAAATGGTATTAAAATACAACATTTATGAACTTAATAAACTGCAACAAAAGAGCACTGATGATGGTAGCAGAAAATAAATTGTATAATATTTAGCACATTTCTTTTTAGAGTGTATTCCCAGTTTTCAAAGGTGTGCAAATCTCTTTTGCTCTAAAAGTTTTGAGTGATGAAGAAAAAACAACTTTCAGTGCTGTGTGCTCTAAAGGACATACATATGTGCAAAGACAATGAGTCACACACTACTTGCTCAAGTTTGAATGTCATCACTGTTGCATGAAATTACATAGCAAAAGACATTTCATAACTCTTCATGGACTACAGAACAGAACACAGTGTGCGTGTGTGTTTGTGTGTGTGTGTGTGTGTGTGTGTGTGTGTGTGTGTGTGTGTGTGTGGTGACTCAGGGAGATGGGGCAATGACAGTGCTGCATGAATTCATGTTTTCTTTACTCATTACTGTACTCACCATAAGATGACATCATTAACCCCTTAAACTTCACGGACATCAAGGGCCCAAGGCTTATTATACAGTAACTACAAAATAACTTTGAATGAGTTATTTATGAATCATGTTATTTTAGAATTGATATACATAGTTTATAGCTTCTCTTTTGATTTAAGGTAACTTCATGTACTATTTGGTGTGACTGTTCTCAATCCCAGGAAATGCCGGGCCGAAAGTCCCAAGAACTGAGTTTTGGAACAGTGAAACTGTATTCTCTGGAATGTTGGCACTCCATTCAATACTTTTGGGATGAGTTGGGAGTTGAGGATGAGGTGGGGTGGGGACCATCCAACATACTGACCTCATTAAAGCAGTTGTTGCTGAATGTAATCAAATCTTCATAGCTTCAAAGCCTTCCTTAGACAACAGAGACAGCTAACTCTCTGTGTGCTCCATGTACTTAATCACTGTATAATTTACATATTAGTTATATATGATAATAGACTCTGGTTAAATTACATAATACCATGAAGAGTGACTCAAGATTAAAGCAGAAGGGAGCCATTGACTTTAGCTGATGTCGAATTATAATAGCTAATCAGTTTGGAAGGACAGCATGTGTGTTTTTTTTTTTTGGGGTGGGAGGTTATATTGAACAGGGCATAGGGAGAGAGACCTGAGGGAGGAGAAAGCTGGGGTGAGAGGTATTTGGCCGCCACACACTCCACACAAAAACACATCACAGGCAACTATAATTACAAGCTCAGGTTTGCAGTATGCACAGACACACATGCAGCCATCTTTGTGAGGGTTGGTTGAATAGACAGTTTTGGAGCAGTTTTACGCCTTGGCTCTACGTTGACCTGACCTGAGAACCCTGATAGCACTGACCCCAAACCACTCTTTGGGTACTGTGCAAACTATCTCCCCTAACACACCACACACACACACACACACACACACACACACACACACACACACACACACACACACACACACACACACTGTGCTCAAAGTGCCCCAAAATAATTTGTCAGCTATGAGAGATATGCTGCAGGTACTGAAAGTGGTACAGAACAGGTTACTTTATCACAGCATGGCTCAATATCTCCATTGTTTAGACTTTTATTGTATCACAAACAAACAAACTAACAAACTATTTATTCAAACAGAGTAGTCAGCAGTCACTACATGCAGGGTTTTTTTTACCTTGCCAAAAGTCATATAATAGCTGTATGTAAATTGATTATGAAGTAGTGTTACCTCACTGGACAACTTGGGAATGCCCACTCCGGTATAAGCTGAGGCGTTATCACGTGCGTGAGGTAGAACACTGGCCAGCCTGCTCATGGCAAGGTGACATGAGTTATCAAAGTTTGAACAAGGCCTGATAGTGGATGCAAATTGAAGAGGACATTCCTTTCCAAAGTTCTGTTGGTATTTAACATTCCATAATCCATAGTGTCACATAAATAGCACAGTTATAACAAGACCACCACATCATAATCAGTTAACATACTGTCCCATATATATGGGGTCACTCACTGCAGTAACAAACCAGCATGTAAATGAAAAGGACAGTATGTCATTTAAAGTCTCATACACCTATTGTTTGGAGACACTTGTTCTAATGAATTCTTCCAGGTACTTTAAGTTGCACCTATTGCTGAGACATGGTGCAAATACCGCCACACAGCTCTTCTAGTCCCCACAGAGAAGTGTTTCCAATAGAATTGCACTCGCTTGAGCAGAATGAACATAAATCTATTGGTGTTGTGCCTAAAGCGTTCTCAATGAGAAAGGTTTAAATCCATGGAGCAATAGATTGATGCTGGTCTATCCAATATTTTTGGATGGTTTGGGGAGGTGGGGATGAGATGGAGTAGTCATCAGCCAAAAGTCCTCACAGCAAAGCTCCAAAAAAGAAAGCCTTCCCTGGACATTAAATCAACAAAAATCAACAGTTATTTCAACAAAAGCAGGATAAACATAACAACTCATAGACCATAACACCTTATACCATACCAACAATATATACAGTTTGTATTCTTTTTTTCTGCCTACGTGTGCAAAGTTTGTCCCCTCACCTTACATAACCTCCAGGAGTGTTAATATATGCAAAAGTGGAGTAGGAGCCATGTACTGCCAACGGCAGACTGACATTTACACACACACACACACACACATACAATACACAGACACACACATACACACACAGATAACAGAATGACAGAGAGAGAGAGAGAGAGAGAGAGAGAGAGAGAGAGAGAGAGAGAGAGGGAGCGAGAGAGAGAGAGAGCATGTGTGCCCTTGCCTGTCTGATGTCCTACCCCACAATAACAATAACACAGGCATCTGGGATTGTGCAACAGCAAACGAGTGACAAAAAGAGAAAGATGAGCCAATGAATGAGAGAAAGACCAGGGATGAGTCAATTATGCTACAGGACAAAATCTACGTGTTAAATAAACACAGGTTAATGATCAAATAGATTTCCACTGGCTAGACAGCAGTATGTGATAAACCAGCAGTATGAATTAAAACTTATATATTACAAAATGCACACACATCTCAGCAGCCTGGAGAACACTGTGTAAGATCATAATCATATCATAAATACAGTACAAATTATTCAATGTGTTATTGTAAATGCATTGATATCTTTGGTTAAAAGATTATAGGTATCACAGTTTGGGTTGCTGATGTGTCATAAGCTCCAGACACTATATAACTTATTGACATACTCGGAGAGCTTTGGTGATGGTTAAGCTTCACATTTTTACAAATTAAAAATAGGACAAAACATGTGAAGAGACAGGTCCATTCAACCATAGCCATATTTTGACTGTATGTTGAGAATAATTTCTTCAAGTCAATACTACATTTTTTGTATGATTTGGGATGATGAGGGAACTGAGTCAACATAAACAGGCTTTATGTCAACATGAAATTCAGTTTCTGATGGAACAAAATGAAATATTTCAGTGCAGTTTAATTGGCTTACATTGGATTCAAACCATTATAGGATCTAAATAAACAGATTTAATCCAGTGAGATGTACTTTAATTAGCTCTTTTTTAGAGCTAAACCAGATATGTAAGGAAAATATAATTTTAACATTGACATATTTTCAGTTTGTAAGTGGAACAAACCTGTTTGGTTTGTGTTGTTTTTTATGTAGTGTAATTTGGTTTGTGAGTTTGTTATTGTACTGTGGTGTGCTCTGAGTACTTTGTCTGTGTACGGTAGTTTGGTCTTGTGGTGTAGTGTAGTTTGGTTTGTATAGTTTGGTATGAGTGGTTTGTTCATGTAGTCTATTTTTTCAGTTTAGTTTGAGTACTTTGTGTTTTTGTGTAGTGTAGCTTGTGTGATTTGTTTGTGTATTGTAATTTGTTTTGTGTAGATTGGGTTTTGTATAGTGTAGTTTGAGTTTTATAGTATGGCTTGTGCAGTTTGTGTTTTATGTAGAGTAGTTTGGATTGTATAGTTTGTGTGGTGTAGTTTTGTTTGTTTAGTTTGGTTTGTATAGTTTGTGTAGTTTATGTGTATTTTTGGGTGTTTTAGGATTGTTTTGTATAGTTTGTATACTGTAGTTTGGTTAGTGTATTATAGTTTGTGTAGTTTAGTGTAGTTGGTTTTGATTAGTGTAGTGTAGTTTGGTTTGTGTTGTCAGTTTATGTAATATTGTTTGTTTTGTGTCTGCAGTTATTTTATGCTTTAGTCAATGTTCATGGCTAATACAGATAATAATTCTCTCTCTCTCTCTCTCTCTCTCTCTCTCTCTTTCTTTCTTTCTTTCTCTCCTCACTTAAGTAAACACATTTCACACTCAGAGAGTCTGTGTTACACTATGCACAAATGTATGAATACACACATTTAAAGTCTGAATTCACAGCTACTCTGTGAATGACACTGTGTAGTAAATATGCCTCGGGATGGAACTCAATTTTTCAAGCGAACAAAAAAAGGAAGAATGTGTTTTTGTCCCACGCAAATATGTCCACGCAAATATGTCCACGCAAATATGTCCACGCAAATATATCCACGCAAATATATGAGTACAGTATTAAATAGGTTACAGACATAGATGATTGCTCATCCAACTATATTATCAACCAAAGTATTAAAGATTTGTACATTGTATTTGACTCTTTCAGAAAGACTTTGCATTTAATGGTGAAACACTACTGTAAGGGTTTGATGACATTCAGCTACAAGAGAGGAACTGTTGCTACTAGTCCTAGATCAAAGACACTACTTCACATCATCACAAATTAACTTTGCTGCTTAATGCAAACTTCATTGCTCAGCTCCAGGGGGCTTTATTCTAGTCAGGTTCCATTTTGTCTGCAATTTTTTTCCTCAGGTTTTTCTCCATTGTAAATACATCACACACACACACACACACACACACACACACACACACAGTCTGCAGACTAAACCCAGATTGTGAGCAGGAACAGACGGAACCACAGAGGAGCTGATGGAAGGATAAGATAAAAGATTATGAGAGAAAGAGAGAAGAACACTTGTGATTGAGAACTGCCTCTCTCTCTCTCTCTGTCTCTCTCTCTCTCTCTCTCTCTCTCTCTCTCTCTCTCTCTCTCTCTCTCTCTCTTTACTTATTCCAGCAGTGCCAATCTCTACCTTTTTTAATGTAGAGCCACAAAAAATACATTGACTTGCCAACATGACAATACACCTCTCTTCCATTGATGGAGAACATTCAGGTAATGTTGATATCAATAGATTCTAACAGCACTAAGTAATTGGGACAGTGTTTGAAAATAAGTGGAGAAGAAGCTCTTCCCACAAAACAATATGAGAAATAGATCACAGCAGGGGTGTTTTTTAGGTTGAACTGATGTAAAATGTTGACTTATGTTTGTTCATCTAAAGAAAAACCTTGCTTTACATTGTCTTGCTGTTATTGCATAAAATATATTTGCTGTACATTGAACTGAAAATCTATTGCTAGGGTCTAGGAGATGTGATGTCAGCATTAAGAGAGTGTTTGTTTAAGATCTCAAACTTTGTAAGGAAAGAATTATAAAAATATGAAGAAATTGTGTGAAGTCTTCATGAGGAGGACCTACAGAAAGGTGTACTAATATATTGCACATTAACAATCAGAGGTACATGTCGTAAACATACTCCCATTGTACAACGTTGGACTTGTGGTTCATAAAGAACAAACACTGTTGCAGAAAAAGATTTGCACTGAACATTTTTTAAACTGTACCTAAATAGGGTCCCAAGCATTGTACTCTTTAGATTATTCCAGCTATTCATTCATCAGTGTATTCTTTACAGTAGTGAGCTGATATTTTAGACAGCGTATTATTTAAACAATGTATCTTAAGAGTACTTTACTAAGCACACTAGAGCAGATGCAGGTAAACATAAATAAAAAGTAAGAGTTTATAATTTTGAAGGAACTATTGTGAGTTAGTTTAAAGAACAAATCTTGGTTCCAGATTTCACCTGGACGCCTCCAGACGGGATGTGTCCCATAACCAGCTCACCTGATTTAACATCATGGAGCACTGATTTTTTAACCCGGTGTTGCATGAGATGATAAAAAGTTTTAGATTCCCATGAGGAGATCTTTGGACATGATTTAGCACCTTGACATCCAACTGCTTTTAATTTATTTTATGTGCACTTATTGTAATAGTGTTTTTTCTTTTAGCAAATAAACCTTTATTGAACAGATACAAATCTTCAGGTGAGTCTAAATGAGTCTATTTTTCACAGGGTTTTGTTTCTGAGTGTGTATATATAGATATGATTTTGTTGTTATATTTAAACATTATAAACGCCTCTTCTCTTTTTTGGAGTCTTTAATGTGAACAGGGATTTAAATATGATTCATTAATCCACAATTATAAACAAGGAATTAATAGTGAGCACCGCGCGGATCGGGCTCTAATCTGACGCGTTTGGGGTGCCAAAGTATGAGCGGGGCCCCTGATGCGCTCCGATCCCCTTCTAATCTCCGGAAACAAGCGGGGGTCGCTCTTCACACATTCACATCGCGCGCGTCCTTATCACCCCAGGGGGCATGGATCCAAACGGTGCCAGGCGTTTGCCGTGTCCCGGTGACGTCAGCGCCTCCTTACCCTCTCTCCTCAGTCGCCGCTGTCTCGATCGGGCACTCGGAGCTTGAGGCACCCCCCCTCCCTCCCTCCCCAAACTCCGTCGGAGCATCCTCGTGTGCTCGGGAGTGCGCGAGCGCGCGTCACGGCCACGCCAGCACGCATCGCTCCGCTGTCAAAGTCCGTAAAGTGTGAGCGATGGTGGCACGCAGCAGCGCGCGCCTCTGGTGAGCAGAGCACAGCTTTAAGGTGACGGCACCTCTGCGGCCGCGCGCGCGTTCTCTAGCCGTCACTGCAGGGTACCTTCTGCCACCTTCTTTCCCTCCTTCCCCTGTTCGTCTCTTTCTCTCTATTCGTGCCGTCCCGCGCCATCTGCCCTCCCTCCCGCCCCTTCTCCACCTGCCGGAGCCACCATTGCCTCCAAAAGCCACACGGGCGTTTTGACGCGCGCTTCTCGGGTGCTGCACAGGAAGCGCGTGGTGGGCGCCGTGCTGGGCCTCGCCATGGCGCTCGCGCTGGTCGTCGCCATCCCGCTGCTTGTCCAGGCCACCAAGATCTCCGCGCACTACGAGATGATGGGCACGTGCCGCATGATCTGCGACCCTTACAGCCCCAAGCCGAGCGCAACGGCGCTGGAGGTGATGCAGGACTTGGGCGCCATCCCGCCGCCGCCGCCTCCCTTCTCTCGCGGGACCAAAGGGGAGCCCGGTAGACCCGGTAAACCGGGGCCAAGGGGTCCTCCCGGAGAACCGGGTCCCCCCGGGCCGCGCGGGCCGCCAGGAGACCGCGGAGACTCGGGAAAACCCGGCTTCACCGGGATCACGCCGGGGACCACCAAAAGCGAGTCAGGAGAGCTGGGCTCTGCGCTGGGCAGCATCAAGATCGCCTTCTACGTGGGGCTGAAGAACCCGCACGAAGGCTACGAGGTGCTCCGCTTTGATGACGTGGTGACGAACCTGGGCAACCACTATGACCCCACCACGGGCAAGTTCACGTGCCAGGTGTCCGGGATTTACTTCTTCACCTACCATGTGCTGATGCGCGGTGGGGACGGCACGAGCATGTGGGCAGATCTCTGCAAAAACGGACAGGTAGGAGAGATGGAGTTCAGGCTCAGCAGGGGGAGAAGAAAGCTGTGGAATTAGGAGAGGAGAAATGTTATTCCAAAATTGTAGGAACGGCTTTAATCCACACTGCAGGTGTTAATTCGTCACTTTATTCAAATTCTAGATGTCAATCCAACCTTTTCCTCAGATCTTGACATTTCAGTGTGTCTAAAAACAGTGTTTTCTCTGAATCTGTGAAGTTTAGCATGCACAAGCCTGTATGGTGGGCTAGATGCGCATGTTGTGCCACAGAGGGAGTCACACAGCTAGAGAAAGAACGAGAAAGGATGGGACTGTGTGACCTGATTCAATCTGAACTGTTCAGGACAGATGAGTTGTATTAAATAAACAAACTACAACTCCACAGAGCAGAGATACAACAGTTCATTACTGAATAACACACTTCTTACTAGAAGCATCTTCAGAAAGTGAGCACACATTCAGGTTTGTGCTGTAGATACTGTAGGTTCATAGAGATATTCAAGTTTATTTTTATGTTTTGTGCAGCACTGTTTATAGACCACTGTTAAAATGATCATGTAGGTTTGAGGAGCTGTCACTTCAACATTAAGATATTACACAGTTCTAAATTGGGTATTTCATAGATATGAAAAACAAAACACTTATCTAGTCAAATAACCTTCATGCATTCAAATGGTTCTTTGAGTTGTAATGGTTTCTATGTAGAACCACTGCATGGAAAACCTATTTTTAAGGGTACATTCTCTGTACTTGATTTAACACATTGAATTGAAACCACAGTCGACCGATGCTCCGTACTGTTTTCAGAATGACTCAATCCATCTCTGATACTTTTGTCTGGCACCTTTCTCTGAAACAGGTCCGTGCCAGTGCCATTGCACAGGACGCAGACCAAAACTACGACTATGCGAGCAACAGTGTTGTGCTGCATCTGGACTCAGGCGATGAAATCTATGTGAAACTGGATGGTGGGAAGGCACATGGTGGAAACAACAACAAATACAGCACATTCTCTGGGTTCATACTGTACCCAGACTGAGCAGTCTGGGTAATGAGTAGACTCTCCAGCAGCAGCTCTTTCCTCATTTGTGGAATGAGGACAGTTGACCACCAGAAAGGCCATGCAGTGTAATCAGTGAGAAATAATATTGTCTGAATGTGTCCTTTTTCTGTTTGACAATGTGTTGTGTGTGTATGTGTGATGTGTGAGACATATGTAAAGCTATATATATATAAAGTAATGAATTAAGGTTAAGACTGAGATGTGTGAGTTATTAGTCATGGTTAAGAGTGAGGTGTCTGAGTTATTAGCATAGGCATATCTGTTATACTCTGGGATTTTGATGGCTGGCTAGGTTATATGATGTCTTGTCCTGTAGCATAACCTTACTTGGCACTGTCAGTATTTATTTATGTACTTCAATAAATTATGTTTTGTATAACTTGTTTCTTTGTGTGTATTAAGTACATCATCATATTGAGCAAATACATATCAAAATCATAAAATCCAGCATCTTCCCAATGTTAGATATGTAAGATGTATGTAAGATATGTTAACATACAGGCCTTTTTAAATATATGTCCTGACATATTTCAGTATATTCAGGAGTCAGATAAAAACCTGCAACACTGAACACATCCGCTTCCTTTAACTTTCTATGAACACATTGTGAGGATGAATAGAAATCTACCTTTCTACATTAACTTTAAAGCTTAACTCATTTTAAAGCATCATTATATAAAATATTAACCTTAAAATAAGAGCTTTAAAATCATATTGATGCGCCACTGACTTTATAAATGAGTACACTGCTGACTGCACCATGTAACTGATGAAACAGACTGGACAATGCTAAAAAAAATAATGAAAAACTGTTAAATTATTTTGCTGTTAGTCAACATTACTTTCACTTTCAGTGACAGTTCTGTGTCCATCAATTCCAACTTTCAGACTGTAGAGGGAGCCCAGGAGCAAGAAATATGAATTCTTGCCTAAAGCTTAAATGCTTTAAAACTAAGGTTAGTTCTCTACTGTAAAGTTAAAAGTTAAAATATTCCAGTATGTTTAACAAGTACTGGACATTAGCTGATGACAAGAGAATTCCCACCCTGTGTGGTTACCTTAATGCAAAAGCATGGATGTATTTTAGGATAGGATAGGATAGGATAGGATAGGATAATAGTTTAGTGATCCCATGGGAGGGTTCCCTCTGGGAAATTAAGTATTGAGTATTTTCTCAATTACTCAATTTAAATAAGACTTTAGAAAAGATGTCAGTGTCTTAAAGTAGGTTAAATTATTAATTAGACCTATGCAAATGTTTGTGTGTGTGTGTGTGTGTGTGTGTGTGTGTGTGTGTGTGTGTGTGTGTGTGTGTGTGTGTGTTGTGTGTGTGTGTGTGTGTGTGTGTTTTTTTATGAAAGAGCATGTATATGAGGTGTGTGTACTAGCAGAAAGCAAGAGGCTGCCCCTCCTGTGAGTTGTTGGCCGTTAGCCGGCTTAGTGGTGTCTGAGGATCAGGGTCAGGCAGACGTCCACCACTGCCCAGCGTTGGTTCAGTGCCAGCCAGACGACCACTCATCCATCATTTTCCTCCTCTAGCAGAGAGAGAGAAGAGAGAGAGAGAGAGAGAGAGAGAGAGAGAGAGAGAGAGAGAGAGAGAGAGAAAGTGCTCACGGACTCTGCTGGGTTATCAGGTCACATTCCAAAAACTGCCCTGGGAATAAGGTCTCAGGCGCTGAAGATGGTTTGATGTCTATTATGAATTATTCTGTAATTAGGTTCTGTTCCCTAGCCCCTGGCATTCAGGGTGTTGTATCGCTGCTTTCTTGATTGTTGATTATTGTTCAAGGGTGGCATGGTGGGACAGTTAGTAGGTGAGGCCACAGGAGTCTGGGGTTGTGGGTTTGATCTCCCTGGATTTCATCCCACTGTAGGTGAATTGAACCTGTCCAGGGGGTTTTCCTGCCTTAGAAGCTAATTATTCTGGGTAGGCTCTGGACCCATCGTGATCCTGACAAAACAATAGGATTGATTTGTTTGTTTATTAACACTTGATTTAGTATTTGTAAGAGTGTAAACAGTTTTAATTGTGATTAATGTGTTAATATTTTTAAAATAACAACAGCTTAAGAGTTTTGCCTTCTACATTGTGCACAATGATTCAAATGCTGTCTGATTTTGATATTTTATTATAGTAATGATTTATATGTACGAATGATAATACCGATTTACACAGCCTTTCCTTTTATACCTTCATTGTCATTTCACAAGGGTATTTTTATTAGACATACAGTGCTTAAACACCATGCTTGACTTAGGCGGAAACACATGGCTTTATCTATTATTGCCTCTGTGTCTCCAAATCCCTGAGATTTACAGGCTTTAACACAAGAGGGAAATCTTATGACTGATCACACACACCATGAATTCAGATGAATCTGCTCTGACACCTGCTTCAGTCCTGTTCTGCTGACTGTTAGACTGTGTGAGTACAAGATCTTGGGCTGGACTGGTGTTTGTTTATGTATCAGCTGGGGGTGTGTGAAAGGCTATACTGTTAGAGAGATCTGGTTCTTTGTGATAGCGTGAGGAGGCACAGCTGGTGGTCACAAGGCAAAGAAAAACACAAAGCCGCAGGCATGTGTGCATGCACACACATCACAATATCACACAGATTTAAAATCGTCAAGGTTCCTCCACGTTCCTACATATTCACACACACACACACACACACACACACACACACACACACACAAACACACACATCCTACACCCTCAGGATGACACACATTTATCAGTACCCATGAGCATCTGTTGTCAGAGCAGCCAGTGATTACAGTGACTCCATTACATCAGGCTAAGCCCCTGAGTGTCACTGCCACTTTATTTCATCATTAACTCACTGCTGGATACTCGGCTAATACAGGCCACACTTTAAATCATCCCAAAAGAACTGCTCAATACTGTTTATCAACACAACTTAGCATCCACACTCAGCTGCCTTCATTCCAAACATATGTATATTACAGAATTCACTGTGTTACCTGTCGAGTACAATAAAGGTGTAGTTGTTAGTGCTGTGAATTGGGAGGAAGTGTGTTATCGTGAAATAAGAGCATGAGTGTGATGAAGCAGACATGAGCCAAAGGCTAGTGTTGTATTTCATCACGGCCATGCTGTTATTTATGAATACACTTGATCTCATATGTTGTTTCTATACAACAGTTCAGAAATATAACAGATGATCTTGAGAGTTCTATTGCTTTTATACAACAGTTCAGAAAAATAAAAGCAAACTCGAGTGTTCCATTGCTTTTATAACACGGTTCAAAATTATAACACACAACCTTAAGTGTTACACTGTGTTTCATACAACACTTTTTAAATATAACATACAACCTAAAGTGTTCTATTGCTTTTATATATTTCAGAAGTATAACACACGACCTTGAGTATTGTATTGAATTTATACAAAAGTTCGGCAATATAACATACAACCTCAAGTGTTTCAATGCTTTTTTAAAAAGTTCAGTTTAAAAAGTTCAGAAATATAACACATGTCCGTAATTGTTCTATTGCTTTTATACAATAGTTTGGAAATATATCACATAACCATAAGTGTTCTATTATATTTTCACAACAGTTTGGAATATAACAAATGACCTTGATGCAAGATGCGGGCTTACTGACAGTCCCTCAAATTAGAAAGAGCACTGCAGGGGGGCCAGCATTCTCTTATAAAGCCCTCCAACTCTGGAATAATCTTCCTGGTACTGTTCAGGACTCAGCCACACTCTCAGTCTTTAAATCTCAATTGAAAACATTTCTCTTTATGCAGGCTTTTGGTTAACAGCTCCTTTACAGACAGACTGTCTTTCTGTGCTACACCAGATTATCTATGATTACTTGTTTCTCTGCATCTCTCCCCATGTCCCGAGCTACCCCTGCTGCCTGGCTGATGTTGGTTCATCCCCACTCATGATGCCTTATCCTGATGGATCTACTTAGATGTCCACTCATCCCATATTTGAGACTCCACTGCCAGCTTACGATTGTTTAACCTGCATGGATGTCCATATTAACACTGAGCTTGTATCCTACTGTCACTTGCATTCTCACATAACTCATTCTCACCCATACACAGCATGCTCCCATTACTAGCTATAATTCTTTATAGTTTTAAGACTTTTTGTGCTTTGTCTGTGCTATCCGGTGTCGACCAGAGGAGGATGGCTTCCCCTTTTGAGGCTTGGAGTTTGTCCTTGCCACTGTTGCCTGCTGGTTTGCTCAGTTGAGGCTTGGACCCTTTTGCAAAGCTGCTTTGTGACAACTCCTTTGTTGTAAAAAGCACTATATAAATAAACTTTGATTGATTGACTTTGAGTGTTCTATTGCTTTTACATAACACATTAGAATATATATATATATATATATATATATATATATATATATATATATATATAATAACTGCTAACTGCTGTATACAATTCAATACACTGTTATGTTTTAAATCATATTTTAGGAAAACTGCAAAAGTATAAAAAACACAAAACACAACAAAATATTGTTATATTCTGATATATGGATATACTCTTACACCTCTGTGTGGTAGTATTTATCCTTTACTGCTCCTTTGAGAGCAGCAGTGATGTTTGCGCTTTTCCCCTTATTTGGCTTGATGACAAGTGGCTAATGCCAGCATGCTCATCAAATACAGAACTCATTAAATCATCTAATGTATGATTCAGAATGGCTCCATCACATGCCCACCCCACCCCCATACCCTACCCCTGAACAGCACACATCAACACAAGTATGCTCATCAAGGACTAAACAGACTCAATGGCACTGAACACACCTCAGTGCAGGAAGAAAGACCACTTGTACAGCTCTAGTAACATTAAGCTCTAAGCTTGTTTGAAGAATCATCATTATTGGTCTGAACTCTGCTGCACTTCCTTCCCTTATTCAGAAGCCCGATCTCATTAAAGCAGAAGTCAAAACAACACATATTGTTTTAGATGGCCTCTTGCTTTCCTGTTAGTTTCATTGACCTTTGGGGCCAATGAAACCACAAAATATTCTATTTCCTTTTCTATTTTTGCTTTCTTTCATCATATCAGTTCCCATTTGTTCTGTTATTCACTGTTGTCCTTCTTTGGTTCGCCCATCTAGTGCTAATGTCCAAGAACCTTGAGTGTTTTCCAGAGTGGGAATGTTCAGACAGATTTGGTGGGGATCTCAGAGTTTGTAGAGGAGTGTGTGGCTGTCCCTCATTCATGTCTGTCTGCGGCTCATGCTGCTCACGCCTCATCAGCCAGTCACAGGGTGAAGGTCATTTTGGCTGAGTACGCTCTATGATGCATTTTAAAAACAGCCTTTTCCCACTCTGTCTCTATCTCTTCTTACTCATTCACTCTATCTTGGACACACATGTGTAAATGTCAGTCAGAGGTTGTCCATCAAGATAGACAGACAGACAGACAGATAGATAGATGGATAGATAGATAGATAGATAGATAGATAGATAGATAGATAGATAGATAGATAGATAGATAGATGTCTTTATAAAGACATACAGGAAGATAACAAAATCCTGCACCTATCAACTGAGCCCACCCCTTTTCCAATCTAAAGTTTATCCTAAGTTGCTGTGGCCATTTATTATCCAATCAGTAGCCTTTCCTTAAACATTTGTTAAATGACCCAGGAGGTTGATGGGATGTTATATTTATCAATTACATTCTTTCATTTGATCTATACTCCAATAACTACCTTGCACAGGGTTGTTCAGACAGGCACCTTTCTTCATCAGTGTTTTGCTGAATAAGCCCACAACACCTTCAGATGGCTCAAAAGTGAAGACTAGCATCCCAGACCCTCTCCCCTCCATACTCTAACAGGATTTTACTCCCAGACCCAATACCTTCAGTATATACACATAACAACCTATAATTCCTCCCCATTCCATGCCTTCAGTTGCATACTGCCCCACCCCACCCAAGCCCTTCTTATCCACAACCACTGACTAGCTCTTTCAGCTGCTTCTGACAATTTCTACATAACTGCCCTCAATACATGACCCCTGAACCCAAATTCACCCAGCATTGCTCTAGTAGACCTCCCTAAAAACCCTAGCCCCTACCTCTACTGGTCTAACATACACCTGTCACCCATGCTCTCTCACATATGGCACCAAATCTGTAAATCCAAGCCTTTTCCTTTCATAAACTACCTCAACCTCATCTTCAAATCTCATATAAAATAAAATAAACTAATTGTTCACTCTCTTTTTTGCCTTGTAGTTACCACAGTCAAATGTGGATCTAATGCATTTCTCCATTTACTAATATTCACACCCTGCACTTGTTCTCCACTACACTGCCCCTCATGCACAAATCTAAATTAACCTGCTTTCACTGTGATCTTCCTTCCAAAAATGCAATCCAGTGGTTCCTTCTGAGTTCAAATAGTTGTGACCCCCACCTGACAAACATAACAAGTATATATATATATATATATATATATATATATATATATATATATATATATATATATATATATTCATTCACCTATTTAAACTCTCATGCGTGATTCACTTATCCAAACCCTCATCCGAACTGCCACTATTCCAGAATGTCATTGACACTGGATCCTTTCACACAGGTGAACTATATTGAAACCAGTTTGATCTGATTATACAACATTAGCTCCCACATTAATGGTGTCCTTTCACTTGTTCTTTTGACCAGTGGAGAGCTGCCATTTCTGACAGCTTCCTGTAAACATGACCTGTCTATAAAAAGAGCAGTAGGACTTTGTTTATTCAAATGCAGCTTTCACTCAGCAGCGGAACTATCAGCAGATTCATCTACAGATCTGTCAACAAATCAAACACATATACCCAGCTGGAGCATCGGGGGAGAATTACTGCTATTTCACTCTGCCAGTCTTCATATGAGTGACTGTGAGTTAGAGAGAGAGAGAGAGAGAGAGAGAGAGAGAGAGAGAGAGAGAGAGAGAGAGAGTATTTTTTTGTAATCTGGTGACATTTACCTTTTTAAACCCTCACATGTAATATTTATAAACTATTGTTGGGATTATAATTCTAAGTGGGTCTCTCTCTCTCTCTCTCTCTCTCTCTCTCTCTCTCTTTCTTTCTCTCTCTCTCTCTCTCACTCTATGTGGAATATTAGTATTTTTTTATGTGGGATGTCTTTTTCAGTAACTCAGGACTGAGTAGAGTCAGTCACCCCTAAACACATAACATCAGACTTTCACTGTGATTAATGTACAAGGCCTAAAGTTATTCAGCCACTCACTCACAC
This sequence comes from Acestrorhynchus altus, assembly GCA_034509495.1. Lineage (NCBI taxonomy): Eukaryota > Metazoa > Chordata > Actinopteri > Characiformes > Acestrorhynchidae > Acestrorhynchus > Acestrorhynchus altus. The sequence goes on from CM067509.1 coordinate 23,755,111, forward strand.
ACTTATGTCTGAGTAAATATTATGACCCCTGGGCTTTAATGGATTTCCTTGCTACTGTACAGTAGTTGTCCACTTGAACTTTCCACAGTTATAGTTTTATTTCTACATTTTTTCAAATGTGGGATTTTTTTTTTACTTTTTAGATTTAGCTTGTTTAGAAATACTTATTGGGGAAAATATTAATGAAAACATATTTGTTGATATGTAATGTAAATTGATGAATGGCCTTATCCTGCCCTAGAATATAGTTATGCTTTCTGCTTACGTTCAGCTATGAACACTGTACCCAATTAACTAACAATTAAATTAAAACTAAATTAAATTAACAGAAGAGAAATGAGTACTTTAGCCATGAAAATGCACTCTTTTATGAGCCTTACATTACATTACAAGCCTACCAGGTAACTCATTGGTATAGAGGTATCCAAATGTTTGTAGGAGTAAGAATGAACCAATCTCCAAATGGCATAACATTGATGAAACATTCATTTCAAAATTTTAAGTAACATTAGTGTATTTTTGGTTTTGTACCATTTAAGATGTTAAGTGTTAAATTAAATGTCGAAATGCTGAGGTAAAATGTCATATTTATAATCCTTAAATTTAAAGTGATATTTAAATCCTAAACAGTACATTACAGTACAACAGTACAACATTTTGAATTTACTGTTAAACAGCCTGATTTATTCTTCATGAAAGTCAGAAATCCAGAATCTCAAATTGTTTGAATATTTTATTTTGTATCAGAATAAATTACAAATCAAGCTCAATCAAGTTTTTTAAACAACAAAGGCTTAAAATGAAATTAACATCTGCTTTGACTATATGCCTTAGCTCAGTGGTTCTCAGTCCTGTCCTGCTTGTTTTAGAGTTCTCACTAATTCTAGCACCCCTAACCCAACTAATGAACTAACTGACCAGCCCTTGCTGAGATGAACTGGGTGTGTTCTGGCAGGAAAACTCTAAAACAGGCAGGGCAGTGGTACACCAGGATGAGGATTGAGAACCACTTCTTTAGCTGATAATTGAGAAAATTCTTGTGAAATGAATGACACCTCATCCAAATCTTGAGCAACATTGTCATTTTCAATTTTACTCATTAATCTCATGATAATGTCTCATTTTGTCCCACAGAGTTCTGAAATGCATTTCCTTACAGGACCACCTTTCTAAAAAAAAAAAAAGAAAAGAAAAAAAAAAAGAAAGTTTATCAACAGAGTGGTGATCACAATGTCCTTGTATATACACAGAGAATGGAGGTTGGATTCCATTCAGTCCCAGCATGGGATACCTAGGGTAAACATAAAGTAACCTAAGGCCTAAGATCACGCACAACAATGACTGGAAAACAAGACATCAGATGTACACATTTCTAAATCGGTGGGTGTAAGGACTTTTAATAGTAACATAGAGGTTTCTGATTCCAGGCCTGGAATGCTTCAATGTTTGATGTTTAAATTATTTAACACATTTCATTCAACTTGTTAGCCTTCACCAAGCCCTAAATGAGATTATGTTCACTTGTTGTGGTCACTCTTTGAAAAACACTGAAAAGTGGTAAAAAATAGATAAAAAACATCCAAAGCTTGCTCAAGACCACTGGGATTTTTTTGTAGCAGAAGAAAACAAGCACAGCACACCTACAACCTCATCCCAACTGTAAAACACAGCAGAGGGAGCATCATATTTTCAGGCTGCCTCAGATTGTGGATGCTTTGGTATCATTGAGGGGAAAATAAATTCATAGGTGTATCAAAACAATTTACAGGAGAATGTAAGGGCAGAAGTTCATGAGGAGCTGAAGAGATGCTGGGATGACACAAAGCACACAAGTAATTCAACTGAAAAATGGTTGAAAAAAAAGGTACATTCCTTAACCTGTCAAAATTCTCTTGCAAGACCTGAACCACTTATAGCATGCACTGAGGAGATTTTCATAACATGCTCAATAAAGACACGAGCAGTACAACCCTTTGTGTTATTAGTTTAGATTGTGTTTTTCTATAATTGTGACAAATAATGTTCAGACCACATTTTGTTAGTAATCAATAATAATCACGCTGAAATTTAGAAAATTCCAGAAGGTTGACACATTTCATCTTGCAACTGAATGTAAAAATATATGAATTGGAAAACATCCTGAATCCGAATTGAAACTTAAAAGTTTCACAACTCTGCATTTCCACTTATAACGCTACAGTTTTGGGCTGAATAATCATAAAAGCATTCTCTTTGCTGATTTGCTGGTTTCATCTTGAGTCTGTTGATGAAATTGCCTAATATCCTCTCTGTCAGGACATAATGTGCAGGAAAGAATTATCTTAGCCTTCTGTTTTCCACAGTTTTAAAAACTCTGCTGTGACAGCTGTGAAATGTCAGGTTTGTACAATGATGGATGTCAATCCAGTTTTTCTGTTCCTTAAAAAACATACTCTATGATGAAACAAAAGCTATGGACCGTGTGCCTTTATTATTGTATTAATATTTTGAAAAATATTCAGTGAGCTTATACAATTGTTTTGCTAAATCCTCCATTGTACACTGATAATGAGTGTCTATTACAGAAAATTTCTGGGCCTGGCAATCAAAAGCAAAGGTTACAGGTCTTCCTTGACCTTTAAATTCAGTTTTTAAGTAGCTGCATTCTCACTGATTTCATCCTCCTTGTGTTAAATGTCATGCAATGTATGTAACTACTCATGGATCATAAGATTTGTGAGACATTCCAATCCTATTGTCGGATTTCAGACAGCCCAGCCCGCGGCGATTTGTCATGGCGACTGAGTTATAGCTGATAATGAGGGAGTAAATCAGAAAGACTGAAACAGTGCACAGATCGCCAGCCATCCTCTCATTCCCTCTCATCCCCTCACCTCCTCTCTCCACTTCTTCCATGCTCCTCTCCTTCCATCCCTCCATTCCTTCATTCCTCCACCTCACTGCCCATCACATCTCTATTCATGAGTCTTTTACATAATAGGCTGTTGCGGAGTTATGAAAGATCCATCAGCGTGAGCCGCCAGGCCCTAGGGCTTGCACCAGATTCAAACCTTCACACTCCATTCAGAATGGGTGTGTATGTGTGTGTCTTCATCCTCAGATCTTTTTGTGTATGTATGGAGTTTCTTATATTTTGACACATCACAAAGGCCCACACTTGACCTTCTACAATACTGTAGTTCTACCAACACTCTCCATCATACCATTCAATGTTATGGAAGAAATAGAGAGAGAGAGAGAGAGAGAGAGAGAGAGAGAGAGATGGTTTAAACTTTTCTTTCTTATTGAATGATGTTAGGAGACTTTGTCGTGACTCATGCCTTTAACAGAAATACCTTCCAGAGTTAATTCCAGCAGTTATCCTTCATAAACTTCTGTCACAGAGGAGCATTTCCATTTGATTTCCTAAAGCACTAAAATAGCTGTAATGAGGCTGAAAAGTGTGATTGTGTAAAACATGTCAGTGTGGTTCAATATCTCAGCACTGGCTCAGTGTCTATTGCTACAGGGCTGGACAGCTCAGGCACTAATTCACCCACAGTCTGAAGTCAAGGAGAGTTTATTTTAGATGCTAAAAGTGTAGGAGGGAAAAAGTGTTAAAAAAGAACCGAACATACACAGTTTATTTATACATTAGAATCAAGACCTTCATCTGCACTCATGATAGCGTTCGATACACTGATTTATAAATACACTGGACAGGGCAATGCTTACGGGGTCTTTTCTGTATTGAAAGTGTGAGTGTGTGGTTGATTACCATCTGGTTAATTCTGTATGTATGTATCCCCACTTCTCTATTTATATTATCAGTGTAATAACTCAAAATATATGTCTTGTTATAATTCTTTCTAATAAGTTTAAATAAGTTTCTAATAAGTTTAAAGAATCAACGGTTCTTTAAACAAATTCTCCAATATTTTTAACCAATTATATTTTATTTATTCATCATAGTATATCCACCTAAACCTGTATTTATCTTGACATAGTTGAATAATGAGCGTTTGGTATATGGAACTCTAGGAGTTTGACTTGAGACTCTTGAATTTCTAAAATGAAATTCTAAATTTACTTTCATCTGAAAAGGGACTTTGCACTGAGCAAAAGTCTGGTTCTTTTTCTCCTTAGCTCAGGTAACACACCTGTAAAATATCTTTCTGCTTGTCTATGCGTGGATGCTCTTGATGCACTGACACCAGCCTCTCCTTGTGAAACTTTCCCAAATGCTTTACTTGACTTTTCTCCAATCCTCCTCAAGAGATTATCCCTCTTGTTTGGGCACCTTTTCCCACTACATTTTACAGCACTCTGAGAACAGTCAAGGCCTTCTGTGACTTACCTTCTTTATGGAAGCTGTTGATGATTGTCTTCAGACTGAAATCTGTCTTGATAAGCCCTACTGATCAAAAATAAAATAAAAAGGTGTGAAATATTTGGCCATACATGTAATGAATATAATATATACAGTGCATCTGGAAAGTATTCACAGCACTTCACTTTATTTCACATTGTGTTATGTTACAGCTGTACATAAGTATTCACATCCTTTGCCATGACTGAAGTAAGGTCCATTTTGTTTCTACTGATCATCCTTTAGATGTTTCTGCAGCTTGATTAGAATACAAATATTTTAAATTCAGTTGAATGGACAGGATTTGGAAGGGCACACACCTGTTTTTATAAGGTCCCATAGTAGACAGTGCATCTAAGAGCACAAATGAAGCCATGAAGTCTAAGGAATTGTCTGTAGGCCTCAGAGACAGGATTGTATTGAGACACAGATCTGGGGAAGGGTACAGAAAAACTTCTGCTACATTGAAGATCCCAATGAGCACAGTGGCCTCCATCATCCATAAATGGAAGACGTTTGGAACCACCAGGACTCTTCCTGGAGCTGGCTAAGTGATTGTGATTAGTCAGAGAAGTGACCAAGAATACAATGATATCACTCTGACAGAGCTTCAACATTTATCTGTGGAAAAAGGAGAACCTTCTAGAAGGACAACCATTTCTGCAGCACTCCACCAATCAGGCCTATATGGTAGAGTGACCAGACAGAAGCCACTCCTCTGTAAAAGGCACATGACACCTCATCTGGAGTTTACTAAAAGAACCTCACACCATGAGAAACAAAAAGATTGAACCTTTTGAACTGAATGCCAAGCATCATGTCTGCAGGAGGAACTGGGAGATTAGTCAGCATCAAGGCAAAGATGCCTGCAGTGATGTACAGAGACATCCTTGATGATAACCTGCTCCAGAGTCCTCTGAACCTCAGACTGGGATGAAGTTTTATCTTCCAATGGGACAATGAGCACACAGCCAAGATAACAAAGGGGTGGCTTTAGGACAAAAATAATTCACTTTTTCATAATATTCCCTGAGTGGCATTAGTGGAAATGCCAAAAGTGTTTGAAGGTTCAGATTAAATTAAAAAGAAAGCAGCAGCTGTTGAATGATTAATATGCTTTTTAAACATTAAATACATTTTCATAGTAAGGAGGAATATATCGTATAATATATTCTAATTATAAATCAAACTCCAAGCACCACTGCAGTAGCTAAGTGTAGAAGATGAAGTGCTGGAGTGTAGTGTTAGCTTTAAGTGCAGCTGAGGCATGTGAGACAGAATCAAAGGCAGAGTGGGGCAAAGCGAGGTGCTAAGTTTAAATATAAATTTGGCCTGTGGCCCTTCAAACATACACTCTGGTCCCAGCTGCATCTCCTGTAGCACAGACTATCTGTCAAAGGCATACACACACAGAGAAACACTGATGCCATGGTCTAAATGATCTCTCTCTCTCTCTCTCTCTCTCTCTCTCTCTCTCTCTCTCTCTCTCTCTCTTCTGATACCAGCTCAGGATACATCTAACCTTGTGTGATCAGGCAATGGTAAGCTAGAAAGTATGATGTGCAAAAGTATTCATACATCCCTTCTAAGTGAATTCAGGCATTTAAAGGTGCACCATTTGTGCACAAAGAGCTTATATCTGTGATCCACACCTCATCATTCTACATCAGTTCCTGACTTCCAGTATCTAAAGCAAGTCCATCTTGGAAGAGTAGAGGCTGTAATTAACTGCAGCAAATGGAGTACACACCTTCCATGAGTACCATTGTTTCCAGAACAAATGCTGAATGGTTAGTTATCCTTTCTAAATATTAGAAAACTTTGGAACATATCATAGTGCTATAAGACTGGACTAACATTTCTGTCTTTACTAATAAAAATCTAAAAGAAAATAGAGGTGTATTCTGAGCTTGTGGGTTACTGGGTGGGAGAGCTGGTTAATAGGACTGTTATAGAGCTGGGAGCTGTCAGTCACATTTAAAGACAGAGCTATATGAATTATACATGTGCTTAGAGCTGAACTCTGCAGAACTCAGTGTGTGTGTGTGTGTGTGTGTGTGTGTGTGTGTGTGTGTGTGTGTGTGTGTGTGTGTGAATGTGTGAATGTGTGTGTAGTGTGTTTGTGTGTGTGTGTGTGTGTGTGTGTGTGTGTGTGTGTGGCTGGCTGATCTCTCTCTCTGTCTGCTCTTTCTCTTGGTCCCTTGGTACCCTAGTCTCTCATTAGCTAAAGGCCAGTGCTGCTGACCTCTCTTAACTTCGATAAGAGTTTCATTATGGTAATTAGTCACACTTCACACTAGAGCAAGGTGTGTGTGTGTGTGTGTGCACTTTAAGGGAGTGACTGGAAGGAAAGACTAGGAAAACCCTGATTGTATCATTAAGCTCTTGTATGAACAAGCTCTCATATACAAGTATATTCATATATATTCATTTGTACATATACACACACCACACACACACACACATATGTGTATATATATATATGTGTGTGTGTGTGTGTGTGTGTGTGTGTGTGTGTGTGTGTGTGTGTGTGTGTGTGTGTGTGTGTGTGTGTATGTAGGTTTTCACATTTTTTGACATTTTTTGTTATTCCTGTATATCTCTGTTAAAAAAAAACCTTACAGACAGACTCCCACACATAAATATTCAGACACCCCCATTTTTTGTCTCCAGTGTACTAGTCATTTTTGGTGTTAAAATAGCTTTCTGGCCTTCTGAGCGGGTTTCTCTCTCCAGCACTGCTCAGAGCTCCATTCTAAAACCAATCCTTGACACATCATGCCCCAGATCATATAAATGTCTTGGCCATGCCTTAAGCCTGATGTGCCACACTTACACTGTGGGGCAGCCTGGTGTGCAGATGTGAGTAAATGTGAATAAGGCAACAAACACAACAGAAGCTGGATATAGGACAAGGTCAGAGCACAACACGGCAGACTTCTCTGTCGTTACTGATGAACACATGTACACACATATTTGCTCTATTTCTCTCTTAAACACATACAATGACTAATTAGATGTAATTGACATCTAGGAATATGAATGATTATTATTCATAAAAGTAGTGCTTAAAGTCAAGTGTTTAAAAAAAGTGGTGATCATTTGGTTAGGAGGCCCTCCTATGTTTCAAGAATCCATCCATCCATCCATCTTCCTCCGCTTATCCGGAGCCGGGTCGCAGGGGCAGGAGTCTAAGCAGGGATGCCCAGACCTCCCTTTCCCCCGACACCTCAGCCAGCTCCGCGGGAGGGATCCTGAGGCGTTCCCAGACCAGCCGAGAGATATAATCCCTCCACCGTATCCTGGGTCTACCCCGCGGTCTCGTCCCGGTGGGCATGCCTGGAACACCATAGGTAGATTGACCAGTAAATCGAGAGCTTCACCTTTTGGCTTTCTTCACCACAACGGACCGATATATCAACCGCATGACTGCGGGCGGCAGCACCAATCCGTCTGTCAATCTCACACTGCCTCTCCCCCCCACTCGTGAACAAGACCCCAAGATACTTAAACTCCTCTACTCAGGGCAGGACAGCTCCACAAATCTGGAGAGGTCAAGCCATCCTCTTCCGGTTGAGAACCATGGCCTCAGATTTGGAGGCGCTGATTCTCATCCCAGCCACTTCACACTCGGCTATGAACCGCTCCAGTGCCTGCTGAAGGTCCTGGCTCCAAGAAGCCAACAGGACAAGAACATCTGCAAAAAGCAGAGACGATATCCTGCGGTTCCCAAACCGGACTCCCTCATGTGGAATCTGATAACTCAACCATATCAGTCCACAAAGTCTTTTCACTTTCAGTGATAGCTCTGTATCACTCAGCTTGGCCAGAAACTCCTGCGTAGGGAGTAACCTTTAGGGGTACCTAAAAGTGCAAATTACAACTATTTACTGTAAGGGAACTCAGAAGCATCGAATAAAATTTTTCCAAAATGAACAAAAAAAAAGTACTTCAAAAGTAACAGTATAACCCTCTGTTTGTGTGGTTTTGAACAGCACGTATGCATTCACACAACACTAGCATGCTTTATTTAGAGCTTAGCAGTAAAGTCTCTGAAGAGTTGTGAATGTTTATGAGCAGGATAGTGGTGCTGGATTGATTTATTAGGACTGTCTGGTTATAAGACCATGCCAGTCCCCTACCTCCTCACACACACTAGAACTTACATAGATGAGAAAAGCAAATCCTTCTGCAGAAGCTTTTAATGTTGGTGTTTATTCATTGTCTCTTTCCTAGATTTCAGATAATTTAAATTGCATCTAATGTGTTTTTAAACAGATAATTGGTGATTGTGTTGCAGTAAATAATTATGAAACTCTTTCTCATGCAATTATTCCCTTTATGGAATATGAGTGTGCACAATATGCAATTGAGACTAAAGACCTACAGCATAATTATTATTACTTTTATAAGTACATTTTTTGGTATTTACATACATAGTTGAGTAATGAGAGTTTGGTTTCCTGAAAGTAACATGCCATAAACCTCAAAATGTTTTTAATCTCCTTTAACCTTTAGAACCCTAAACTTTGACCCAATATCTGTGAAAGTGACATCATCAGCCCCACCCCCTCCAGCTGATCAGTCTGCATGCAGGTTGTACACATGGACAGAACAGCATACAGTACACAGTATACAGTATGCATTGGAAGGCTTATTAAACTGTGATTTAGTTCAGAGTGAATGCAAATTGCAGATCCCAGGTTCTAAGAGTTAAAAGAACATCTGGCATAACCGAAAAAGAGCTGTAAAAAGTGCTCAAGGGGCTCAGTTTTAACCCTCCAATATTTACAACCACCCACTTTTGAAAGCCCTAGTCAAATTTGGCAATGCAGTAAATGGAATAATGACTGCAGGACTATGTGGTGTTTTTGACAAAGGAGAACTTCACCTCCAGACACTGTTAGCAATGGGAATATGGATTGAGCCAGTCCTTGAGTTGGTGCCTTTTAATGTGCCACTGTCCACAAAATGGGAATTCAAACTGGGAATGTGATGAGGTGATCAGGGAGTCATACAATACTAAAAAAAATGCTAAAAATAAACTAAAACCTGGATTACCTCACCTGACTACCAAACTTGAGCTAAATATTTACATACTTAATATTTATATGTCACAAATAACTTCATTAATAAATACCCAATTAATGCAATTTTGTCACCTTTAATAAATCATTTATAAGTGATATGTTCATGCTACATGTTGAATATTTTCTTCTCATCTTCTCTCCTTCAATCTCCTCATTGTCCTTGTACTAAATCACACTTGTCTGTACCTGTGGAATGAAAAGAGAGAGAGAGAGAGAGAGGGGAGAAAATTGTGTTTGTTTTCCACTCTGTTCTTTGCAGATAATAGGGATTGTTTAGGTGTAGAGGTGTACCTGTGTTTGACAGGAGGTAGGTATGTTTTATGGTTCTCATTGACACCTGGACACTGCTGGTGACAGACACTACATTCCATCGCTGTCACGCCCTATAAAACAGCAGCACATGCTCCACATCACTGCGGTAACCCAGACCAGCGTCCTGCACTGATGGCTGGACCTGCTGATGGAAAGAGACAGAGCAAACTGCTCCTGTCCTCTCACACACTCTCACCTCTTGAAAAGAAGAGTGGGGAGAAGAAATGAACTCTCTGTTGCACATTAAGTCTAAAGATTCTTAACCATTAAGGTAGCCCTTCAGCACTCCACCTCTTACTCTCAGATATTTAGCTTTGTCCACCTTCTGCTTCCCTTGATAATCCATGATTTGTTTTCCATAGAGGAAAGAGGTCAGTCCAATTAAGCTGACAAACAGAATAGACACTCTCTCTCTCTCTCTCTCTCTCGCTCTCTCTCTCTCTCTCTCTCTCAGATGAATACGACTAGAAAAGATGGCAGGAAACAACAGACTGGCCCAGCGGCTTTCACATTCACACACACACACACACACACACACACACACACACACACACACACACGTCACAGTAAATTAGAAAATGCAGAGGAGATGAAAGAGAAAGAAAGATAGAGACAGAGAGAGTGGGAGAGAGTAAGACACATGTCCAGAAGCAAGTCAGAATACAGATCACATCTTTAGCTGATACTGCACCTTTGAAAGTTTGTACTGACACTGTACATGTGCATTACTAATAACATGAGGATAATGTTATTAGTTCTACACAAAACCATTAGACACAACACATAAAAGGACACCTTCAGTTCTATAATCTAAAAAGGAGAGAGAGAAAAAAAACGCTGTACTGTTTCTTTACTCTGTATTTCATTGTTATGTATTGTGCTGTGTAGGGGGCATAGCCCTCTTGTGTAGGTGAGTTAAGCTAGAGCAAAATATGTAATTCATCAGGTGAAAAAAATCAATGATTTGAATAGAGTATGTGGGTGGAGATATACAGTATAATGGGAATGCCATTATACTGTTAGAACCGTGGTTTGGTTCTGGGGTTCAACCTCAATACTAAGCTGGCACTCAGTGGAAGCCCTCTGTTATCCTTGGCCTGCAGCATGCTGGGGGAACTCCAATAACCACAGAGACAAATCTCTACTCAAAAGATTTCCCGTTTATTGGTCAGGACAGCAAAGTATATATAGATTTTGAAGACAAAAGGCATATATTATTGTCAACACGTGATCATACAATTGGCCAGAAGGAAAAGGAGAAACATGAGTGGTTGAACCTAATTATGGTCATATGTTTGTGAGCCCCAGAGACGGTTACAATGACCTTAGGCACCTTAGGATCTCAAGTGACTAATCATTTGGTCCAAATTCAGAATTGGCATTAAGATCTGGTGATTTTGCTGATGAACCAGTCAAACAGATTTAGACCTGTGCAACCTACAGTCATTATCCTGGAATGTCCTACCCTGATCCGCACGGAGATGCCTACCCTAGTATTAGAATGGAAATGATGCATAGGATGGATGATGGATGGATAGATAGAAATAAATGTATATAGACATTTTACTGAACCCTGTAAAATGAACTTTATATAGACATTTTACTGAACCCTGTAAAATGAACTATCCTTTTGGCCAAATGTAGCCTTACTGAGAAGAACATGCATGCCTAAAGAGTTGCTTTTACATTTTCAGTTCCCCTTATTAAATGAACACTTGGGCAAAATACCTTTGAATGTGTTAGTAACCAAATAAAAGCCATCATGATGTGATTCCAACATCAGAGCCACTAAATAATTAAAGATGAATGGAAGCGCCAGCCTTTGCAAACATCCTTAGCTCTTTGTAATCTTAAAAGTAAGCATTAGGCTAATCCTTCCAGGTGTGATACACGCAGATGGTATTTGCTAAAAAAAAGCATGTTTAGCCAAAGCCAATGCTCCTCAGGAGATTATTTAATCACTAATAGTGTTATCAGAATCATGCACTTACACAGTTGTTAATTGATGATGTCAGATTAATCTGTGTTATAAGGGTTAAATTGAATGGTGTGTCAAAAATCTGCAGAGAAAAAACCTGGTATCATCCACAGTCTGAGTTTAGTAATAAGTTATTTAAATAAAGTTTATTTTAATTTAAATTGAAAAAAAAAAAAAAAAAAAAAAAAAAAAAAAAAAATTATATATACTATATATATAATATATATATATATATATATATATATATATATATATATATATAATATCTTTTGAGAAATTATAATATTCACTGTGCAAATTTGAAGTACAAAAATCTCCAAATGCCTTTCTTTTATGCAAGATTAAAAAAAATGCTGTTTCTTTTGAATTTGTTTCTGTCTAGCACATGACTGAACTCATGTTTGAGCTGAAGCAGCAGATTAGCTGACAATTTTGGTCTTGAGTAAGACTTTGCTTATGGTCCCAAAAGTCCCTTCTGTTGCTGTACATTTGTCATCTGAAAAGAAATAAAGTCCTGGCGCTAAACTGTGTATATCCATCTTTTGCAGAGACTTCATCTCCCAAAGTCAGAGATGGTGTTTAAGCTCTGTCTATGTGTTTAAATGGCTTGTTTGTGCTGACAAAATATATCACATTAGATGATAATGTTATGCACTTAATGGACATTGAAATTCAGAATAATTTATGCAAACCGGATTCCAAAAAAGTTGGGACACTAAACAAATTGTGAATAAAAACTGAATGCAATGATGTGGAGATGGCAAATGTCAATATTTTATTCGTAATAGAAGATAGATGGCAGGTCAAAAGTTTAATCTGAGTAAATGTAACATTTTAAAGGAAAAATATGTTGATTCAAAATTTCACAGTGTCAAGAAATCCCAAAAAAGTTGGGACAAGTAGCAATAAGTGACTGGAAAAAGGAAATTGAGCATATAACAGCTGGAAGACCAATTAACACTAATTAGGTCAATTGACCTAATGATTGGGTATAAAAAGAGCTTCTCAGAGTAACAGTGTCTCTCTGAAGCCAAGATGGTAAGAGGATCATCAATTTCACCATTGTTGCGCAGAAAGATAGTGCAGCAATACCAGAATGGTGTTACCCAGCGTAAGATAGCAAAGACTTTTAAGTTATCATCATCAACCTGCATAACATCATCAAAAGATTCAGAAAATCTGGAACAATCGCTGTGCGTAAGGGTCAAGGCCATAAACTCTACTGGATGCTCGTGATCTCCGGGCCCTTAAACGTCACTGCACCTCAAACAGGAATGCCACTGTCTAGGAAATAACAGAATGGCTCAGGAATACTTCCAGAAAGCATTTTCAGTGAACACAATCCACCGTGCCATCCGCTGTTGCCAGCTGAAACTCTACAGTGCAAAGAGGAAGTCATTTCTAAGCAAGCTCCACAAACGCAGATGTTTGCACTGGGCCAGGGGTCATTTAAAATGGAGTGTGGCAAAATGGAAGACTGTTCTGTGGTCAGATGAGTCATGATTTGAAGTTCTTTATGGAACACTGGGACGCCATGTCATCCCGACCAGAGAGGACAAGGATAACCCAAGTTGTTATCAACGCTCCGTCCAGAAGCCAGCATCACTGATGGTACGGGGTTGCATGAGTGCTTCTGGCATGGGCAGCTTGCGTGTCTGGAAAGGCACCATTAATGCAGAGAACTATGTTCAGGTTCTAGAACAACATATGCTCCCATCTAGACGTCCTCTCTTTCAGGGAAGACCCTGCATTTTTCAACAAGATAATGCCAGACCACATTCTGCAGCAATCACAACATCATGGCTACGTAGGAGAAGGATCCGGGTACTGAAATGGCCAGCCTGCAGTCCAGATCTTTCACCTATAGAGAACATTTAGTGCATCATAAAGACGAATCTGTGATTTGTGCTCTATTCTGAATAAAATATTAGATGTTGGCACCTCCACATCATTGCATTCAGTTTTTATTCACAATTTGTTTAGTGTCCCAACTGTTTTGGAATCCGGTTTGTATTATTTAGAATCCACAGGAATTTCAGGAAAGAAACATACAAAAGTGATTAAGTGAGAAAAGAAGAGTCCATCGTAGTCCAGCGTAGGTTTCATTTCATCTATTTTTTGGAGGGGTATTACCACAAATGTGGTAAATACTTCCTCAAAAAGGGGAAAGAAAAGAGAGCAGCAGGATGCAGAGAAATGTGAAGTGTTTAATGTAATTCTGTCATGTTTGATACAACGTCAAAACCCTACTTTTTCAGAAAGAAATCCTATATGCAGAGAATGCATTTGAATGGAAGACTTGATTTTCATACACTAGTGCGTCTAAAAAAATTAGAATATTGAGAAAAGTTCATGTTCATAATTTCATAAAAAGTGACAGATTTTATATTCATGTAAAGTGATGTCATACCTTTTTGTTGTTGTATTACTGTTGGTCAAAATTTAAAAAATATTGAAAATGCATCTGAATGAGAGTTAAAACAGTCCTTTCAGTGCTCTCGTCATTTTACACCCAGTAAAAACTGGTCTTTGTGTCTCAAGTTGGAACTTACATTAACGTCAATGTAATGCGTATATCATCACAGCTCAAGAAATTCAACCTGACGCAGACGCTGATGATCCAGTTCTACACAGCAATCATCGAGTCCATCCTCACCTCATCCATAACCATCTGGTGTGGTTCCTCCAACTCACAAGAGCGAGCCAAACTCCAGCGCGTTATCAGGTCAGCTGAGAGGATTATTGGATGTAACCTGCCAACGCTTCAGGAGATCTACACCAGCAGGGTGAGGAAGCGCACTGGCAAAATTTCAACTGACCCCTCACATCCTGGACATCACCTCTTCCAGACTCTCCCCTCTGGTAGAAGGCTTTGGACCATCAAAACCAGCACAACACGACATTCTAACAGCTTCTTTCCCAGACCTGTAGCGCTCCACAACAGCAGTGGACACCTCTGAGTCTCCAAACCTCACTGAAGTGTACAGTACATGTTTGCTCATTTGCACTATGCTCACAGATCTATTGTACAGTTCTCTTCTGTAAATGTTAACAACATCTGCAACTTTACAAACAACATTTAATATAAAACTACCTCAGGAACATCAGATTCACTATATTCATAAGTGTACAGTACAATTTTTATTCATCCCTTAGCTCCTCTACTCTTCAGTACTTTTTACTTATTAACTTATATTCTTATTCTATTATTCTATTTATTGTTTATTGTACTCCATCCTAGTGTAATGTTTGTAAATAGTCTCGTAGTACTCGTAACATATCATACATGTGTTGCTTTCACCAAGACAAATTCCTTGTATGTGTAACATACTTGGTGAAATAAAGAGATTCTGATTCTGACTGTCCCACAAAAACATAAAACATATGGACAAAAGTATTGAGATGTTTCTTAAAAGCAAACATTGAATCCAAGTGTTTGACAGTGTCATTTTAAAAGAACTAACTGAAGTATGGTACAGTAATTGGATGCCACCATTGCAATAAGTCTATGAAATAAGTTTATGAAATTTCTGACCCCCTTATATATTCAATAATCAGCTTTGAGTGTTTAGGAAGTGTTTAGGAACCACAGCAACTCAGCCACAAAGTGACAGACCAATTATACAGAATGGTTGCAGAGTGTTGAGGTAAATTGTGCATAAAATTCACCAACATTCTGCTTAGTCAATGACACTTCCAAACCTGCTGTTATATCAGCAAGAAAAACACAGTATCTTTATTCCAATGCCTTAGCATTTAGAAAGAAAAAGTTCATATAGTTGTGATGTGTAGGTGTCCCAATAACTTAGTGCAGGGTTTCTCTACCTGTGGGCCAGGGAGCACCAATGGGGTATGAAGCACTCTAAAGTGGTCTGCAGGCCCATCCTCAGGGGTAGGCAGTCATCCAAGTGGGCTGTTAATGGCACTTTAAAATTGAGAGGTCAATGATGCTGAAACTATAAACATTATATTTAAAATTATTGTTCAGTCCTAATTCTAAATTTTAATTGTCAGGCAAAAAGGCAAAACAATTTTACCTAAAAAGTTTAGTTTTTTGTGGGCCATTGTGCACAGCAGTGACGAAACACATATACAAAAATTATACTTCTTCTATGATGTTGTGCACATGGAACAAGTGTGTTAAAATGTGATTATCCTTTTCCTAAAATTAGAGTAACACAAGTATTATAGCAGACTCATCTGAATTCATGGCGTGTGTGATCAGTCATAAGATTTTCCTCTTGTGTTAAATCCTTTAAATCTCTGGGATTTAGAGACACAGGAGCAATAAGAGCTAGAACCATGTGTTTCCAAACAAGTCAAGCATAGTGTTTAGGCACCATCTGATAAAAAATGCTATATATGCTGGTGCTGGCAAAATACATGATATACAATGTAAACAGCAGTGCACAAATTTACTAAATAAAATGATTAAAAATAAAACCTAAAGACATCCTCTACAAAGCAGAACTCCTGTTTTATATCCCATACCTTCCAGAACATTTCGCTACCTGCCTTCTCAGCAGAGCCAGTGGGAGGTCAGAGGCCAGAGAAGGAAAATGATGGATGAGAGGTCGTCTGGCACTGTGCTAATGCTCTGCAGTGGTAGAAGTCCACCTGGCCCTGATCCTCAACCGTCACTGAGCTAGCAAACAGTAGAAAATCTCAGGAGAAGCTGTGCGCACCCACAGACACACACACACACACACACACAAAATTAGCACCCCTGGAAAATCTAACAACAACTGTTCATTTAACATTAATTCATGGCAGGCTTTTTTATTATTTTTTAAATCCCTATTTCAAAGCTGTCTGCCCTGTTTTAGAGAGCTTCTCAATACACAAGTTAAATTGAAGACACAATACAAATTCCTGTAGTCTTCACCAAAGCATTTAAACTACAAAAGCAATTACACATACCACACACATTTAGCCATTTTTTAGCTGCAAAACACACAGTCAGTGCTCTTATTTATTTCATTTTTTTATTAAAGCAATAAAACATTTGCTTATTATCCTCATTAATTTTAGTAATTTTCCAGCTCATTGTAGTTTTTGGTCACTACAAATATAAATTTACTAAATGAGGCACAAATACAGAATGCTGATAGCCAACTTTGGACTAGTGGGTGTGGCCAGTACACCTGGTTACCTGGTTAACAACTTCAAATCAAATAGATTAGGTAGAAGTATGAAGAAGGAAAATATAATGTTTTTATATGTTTAAAATAATGTGATTATTTACTTGGTGCTTGGTGGAGAACCAAATCAAACAACTGAGAAAAATATTACACTTGCTAATTTGTTAATTGAAGAACATGAGGACTCACACTTAAAGCAACATAATGTAACATTTATACCTTAGAATTGCACTTATTATTTATTTAGAATTATTTTTGATGCTCCACTGGCATTGTAATAAGTAGAATAGCATATATGTTACTTGTCTCTTTGGGCCATAGCATGGGTCATATTTGTGAAAAATCCTGTACTATTACTCTGCTGCCAGTCAGTCAGTTTTCACTTTAGGTGCTGGTTCTGTAACTCTCAGACGTGCTTGTTTGTGGCTTTCCATATCGGGGCATTCTAGAATCAGAGCTTTAGGGGTGCTGAAACCAATGGGATCATAGCTGACTGATTGGCCACACTCACACACACACACACACACACAGATACACACACACACACACACACACACACACATGACCAGTTATCATAATCTGTCTTGTTGGGGAGGGGGGGTACTCTACACTGAAGGTCAAGAGGAAGTTATAAAAACATGTTTTGAACTGATTTGCTCAATAGTGCACAAACTATGTGATCTTCACATTGCAGGATATGTAACACCACATTAACACCACACTTGAAGCATTACAAGCAATCTGATTGGTTCTTTTGGTTGAAAGGCATGCTCATACAATAGTAGGAGAGAGAAAGGGAAGAGGGAAGGGGGTCTCTTGTATTTTTGTTGTTAAAATATTATTTAATGGGTACTTCATGAATCATGACAATCACTTGGGTTGGGAAAAAAGGTTTGGTGTCGATGTTAAGCAATACAAATCTGCCCCTTTGTCTTTGCATTAGTGTGCCTCAGATGTTTGGCAGAAAGAGATGCACTGTTCGAGGCTCTCTCTCTGTTTCTGCTCTGAGATGCACACTGACAAGGTCACCCAAGATCATCACCCAGAAACACACACATAAGCAAGAGAGTGCTGCTCTCATCAAATACATGCAGAGACAAATGCATAAACAAATCAGTGGCATACAGTTCACCCTACAGCAAACAAGGTCACTAAGCCAGTGCAGTCTCACTGAGAGATTCTTCAGAGTGCTGTTGGTTTGTATTTTGGCCTAATGTAAAATACAGACATGGCTGCTTTATACAGTGAAGGAAATAATTATTTGATCCCTTGCTGATTTTGTAAGTTTGCCCACTGACAAAGACTTGAACAGTCTATAATTTTAAGGGTATGTTAATTTTAACAGTGAGAGATAAAATATCAAAAATAAAATCTAATAATCACATTATTTGCATTTTGCAAAGAAAAATAAGTATTTGATCCTTCTGGCAAACAAGACTTAATACTTGGTGGCGAAACCCTTGTTGGCAAGCACAGCAGTCAGACATTTTTTGAAGATGAGGTTTGCACACATGTCAAGAGGAATTGTGGTCCACTCCTCTTTGCAGATCATCTCATCATCATCATCATCATCATCATCAGAACTTCAGCTCCCTCCATAGGTTTTGTATGGGACTTAAGGTCTGGAGACTTGCTAGCCCACTCCATGACTTTAATGTGCTTCTTTCTGAGCCACTCCTTTGTTGCCTTTGCCTTTGTATGTTTTAGGTCATTGTTGTCCTGGAAGACCCAGCCACAATTCATTTTTAATGTCCTGGCAGAGGGAAGGAGGTTGTCATTCAGGATGTTATGGTAAATGGCTACATCCATTCTCCCATTTATGCTGTGAAGTAGTCTTGTGCCCTTAGCAGAGAAACACCCCAAAACATAATGTTTCCACCTCCATGCTTGACAATGGGGAGGATCCAATGTGTTTGGATCATAGTCAGCATTTCTCTTCCTTCAAATATGGCAAGTTGATTTAAAGCCAAAAATTTTTGTCTCATCTGACCACAGCTTGTTCTCCCAATCATGGGTCTGAACCGGTGATTCCAACAGTTGTCTCCTTCTCGCCCAGTGTCTTACTTATGGTTTTGTAGCCCATTCCAGCCTTGTGCAGATCTATGAGTCCCTGACATCCTCTGAAAGCTCTTTGGTCTTGTCCATGATGTAGAGATTAGAGTCTGACTGATTAATTGAGTCTGTGGACAGGAGTCTTTTATACAGGTGACAATTTATGACAGCTGTCTTTAATGCAGGTAACAAGTTGATTAGGAGCATCTAACTGGTCTGTAGGAGTCAGAAGTCTTAATGGTTGGTAGGGGATAAAATGCTTATTTCTCTCTGCAAAATGCAAATAAATGTATATGATTTATATAATGTAATTTCTCTCACTGTTAAAATTAACCTACCCTTAAAATTATAGACTGTTCATGTCTTTGTCAGTGGGCAAACTTACAAAATCTGCAAGGGATCAAATAATATTTTTTTAACTGTAACTAATGAGGACTTTATTCAATCAGAACAGATTTTGCATGTAGTTAAACAGGTTTAAACAATGTTACCTACTAAATAGTTGTTTGTCAACTTGAACCATTCACAGAACTTTTTAAAATCATAAATCACTCTGTACAGGAAAGGTCAGAGCAAGCTCTTATTTCTGCAGAGATTCAGGTGTATCAATGTAAGTCCTTTGCAGCCATTTTTTTCTGCAGTGGTCTTCTGGGGCAGAGAAGCCTTTGAAGTGGACACCATGCGCACAGTACGCTGATCCAAAAAGACTTGCTGAAGGAGCAACAGAGAAGAGGATAGGTGCAAAATTGGAGATCATTTTGAACAGTTTTGGACATTACCTGCCTGGCTTTATATCAAGAAAAACACCTACAGACACTGGCTCATTCCACCATTCACCATTCTCATTCTAGATCTTATTGGGGATCTTTTATGATGTCAATTGTCTTTCCTATGCATACTATGTCAATTCCAGTCACTAAGATTTAAAAAAATCTCTTTTTTTGTTGTTGCATTTCTATTTTACCATTTATCATACAACGGTGTACTGATTATTCATTATCATTATTAATTGGTGACGTGGTTAAAATCAATATGTTTCAAAATGCTGACCTGTGATGAGCTGGAAGTAATGACCCAGGGTCAATCTGTAAAATACTGTAAACTCTAGTTTGAATGTTCACATGAATCTTCCACTGGTTTGCACTGTGTTGAGTAATACTGACAACAATACTGTGCTTACGTCTTAAGCTTCAACAAGGTATTGTTTGAGTTCCTCTTTCTGAGAAAAAGAAAGAATCATCACTATTGATATATATATTTTTTTTCACAGTCAGGTGACTTCTATTTAGCTGAGTCAATGGTTTTATTTTTACAGCTGCTAAAATGCAAAAATATAGAGTTGTTTGTGTGTGCGCATGTGTGCTTTTTTTTGTGTGAGGTTTAAAAGGGAAGTCTCTGTGTCCCTGAGTCAGTCATTATAATTGAGGACATGGAGACAACACTAAATGACAAGGACCAGACCACTATATTCAGCAAAGAAAACCCTCTCTATGACCTTGACATGCCATTAAACAGCACACATCGCTACGAATTCCAGTCCAGTGGTGAGTACCCCACACTTTGCCCAGTGTACAAACTGAGACAATATATTCAGAGATGGCCAACAACTGAAATCAGACTTCTGAATATGTTCTGCTTTAATTCCACTGAAAGCACAAAATGCTTTGATGGAGCCTGGGCTCATTCTTAAACCCAGTATCTTAGGATTAGAAAAAGACAGAGTAGACTTACACTTGATACAGTCAACTTACATAACACAGATAGCTGAAATAGAAAAGGGAAATTGGTCACATGAAGTTACGCGCATCTGGTGTGTTTCGATGTAATCAACTGAAAAATACAGTTATTTTAGTAGCTAAATGTTGTAAAAGTAGCTAATGTTGTGATTCCTTTGAACATCAATCAGTTAGGAAACTGTTGGCTTCATTATTTTATGTATCAGTGTCTTATTAATGTTCATACTATAGTTTAAACTTAACAACATGGCAACATACTGTGTTCATGTCCTGCAGATTTGGAGCCTAAAAAGTCACCAGGAAAGTCATGCTGCTTTCCAGTAATTTACATATTACTGCTTATGCTCATGGGACTGAATGGCTTTCTGACCTACAAAGGTAAAGTATTATTACTATCTGTATATACAATTTATAAAGCACATTTAAAAGAGTAGGATCTCTAGGATCCCAGGAGAGGTTCACAATTCTCTTGGGGAGATCTTGTTGGTCATGGCAATTTGCAAACTGATTCCATGATTCTGATTCTTCATCTCAAAATTACACATGAATTTACCTAGCTATGATTAAAATGGTTAGGACTAACTCACAACATCATTCATTGGCCAAACATTTCCAGATTTATTTTGTCATTGTACTTTCTTTATCTTGTAAATCTACAGTCATGTAAAAAAAAGTTAGGAAACCCTATAAAAATCTTTTACACATAATTTGAAAATGTAATTAATAGAAATGCAATTTTCCTGTGCAGAACAAAACTAGACACCCGATGCTCCAATATCTGGTATTTTCATCATTGGTTGAAATTAAGTTTCCTAGACAAATATTAGATATTCTTCCTATAAAAAATCTACCAGTGTCTGACATTGACTTCCTCCAGGCAGAATTCTTTCAACTATGTGCTTTTTCAACAATAGACTTTGTACAGGTGGTCTTATTTTTCCTACAATAAAGATTTCATAGTGGTCTCTATGATGGAGAGATCTCCAGGACCAACAGCAGCAAAGCAGCTCCAAACCATGACATTCCTTACTTCACAGTTGGTTTGAGGTTCTTGTACTTAAATGCTGTGTTTGTTTTGTGTCAAACATGTCTTCTGTTACTGTCTTCATTGTTCCAGATGTCCTGTTCTTTGTCTAGGTGTTCTCTAGCAAACTTGTCCTGATGTTTGTTTTAACAACAAGGGGTTTCTCCTTGCACACCTCCCAGAAAATCTTGTGCGGTCAATTTCTGATGGATCTCACCATGGTGATACCAGTCACTTCGACAATCAAGAGCAAACCAAAATAATGTCAGTGGTTTTAAGAAAATAGCCTCCTCCCTAACAATGGCTTAGCTTTGCAGCTGATGTGCTGCCCTGATTGTACTTTTAGGCATTTTAAATTAATATGTCTAAAAATTTATATACCTAATAATTTAATAAATGTGGGGTGTCCTAACAGTTCTTCATCAGAGAATTGCATTTGTAAAAAAAAAAAAAAATTACAAATGTGTTTTAAAAGACATTTCTTCAATCTTATGTGTTTAGTTATTTTTATCCCTCAATATAGTTAAAATATCCACATGTTTAAATATGTTAATAAAGACGAAGGTGTTCATGGGGTTTTAACTTTTTCACATGACTGTATGAAAAAAGAAAACAAACAAAGAAGCCTATGTAACTTAACTCAACTTTCCTAATAGTATGCCAATAATTAAATATGCATTGTGTGTGCGTGTGTGTGTGTGTGTGTGTGTGTGTGTGTGTGTGTGTGTGTGTGTGTGTTTGTCTGTCTGTCTGTCTGTCTGTCTAAAGTCTTCTCTCTGGAAGCCTTGATTAATAGTAATAGTCATCACACAGACAATCCCAATGCAGAGATGCTCAAGTCTTTTGGGAGAAACTCTGTAGATCAGGTAACCCCACCCCACCTCCACCCCCCAAACACACACACACACACACACACACACACACACACACACACACACACACCTCACCTCCAATTGCACCCACACTCCCGTTTATATAATGGTGTCTGGGTTCCTATAGGCATGTGTGTTCAGCCTGTGTGGAGAGGAAAAAGCGTTGGAGTCAATGATGACACAATTACACCGGCTCAATTACAGTTCTCAAGAGCTACAGAACCAAGTAAATGACTTTAAACTGGAGAGAGGTGAGACATTCACAGACAACATTATTGGAAACCATACATGCTACAAGTTACTGATTAATTAAGATCACTGTTGTGATTGTTCCATAGGTCCTCCTGGACTGCCTGGACCACCAGGGCCTCCTGGTGTTGCAGGACCTCAAGGGCTGATTGGGCCCTTGGGTGAGTGGTATTCTAAAGCTGCACTCACCAGTCCAAAGAGAGTTACCTCTTGTATCTTGCTAAATCAACACATTCCCCAGTACCCCACTGCAGTCCTTTAGTATAATATAGATTCTCTTTTCACTCAACTATACAAATTCTTCCCTGCAGGTATCCCACCCACATAACACACTTTCCATATACTGCTAATATAAATGTGCTTTGAATGGCACATTTTACACTTGCAAAGCCATTAGACAGTCTATCCTTTCACATTACATAATTTAAAAAGGGCTCATATAAAATTCCAAATTTACACATTTTTAAAATGCTTGTATACACTGCCCCCTTCTGATCATTTTAATGCTGGAACCCAACATTATCCCAGTGTCCAATATGTCCCCAGTGTTTTCTTTGCTCCAATTCAGCCTCTGTTCATTTGTTTCCTGGAAATCACCACAAAAGCTCTAATTTGCCTTGAGTTTCTTAACAGAGAACTAGGCAAAGGCAAATACACATATTTTGCTGAGCAAAAAGTGAATTGATTGCTGATTTGCAATTTTGTAAAGAGGAACAAACATTCTTCTCACGTACAGTTAACATTCTTTCATTTTTTTCTCTCAGGTCCTCCTGGTCCTAAAGGTTCAGATGGACAACAAGGAGCATTAGGACCTAAAGGAGAATCAGGAGTCCCAGGTCAGTATGCAACCTTGTTGCCAAACACCTGAGCTGGTGCTGATGTACATTTAGTTCATATATTGAATGTATATATTTTTATTACTGTATCATAGTTTACTATTGATTGTATATATGAGTAGACACCATGTGTATGTGTGTGCCTAGGTGTGCCTGGATCAGGAGGTGCAAAGGGGGAGAAAGGAGACCCTGGTGTTGCAGGACCAGTAGGGCCACCTGGGAACACAGGACTAACTGGTAGTAGAGCATCCCTCAACAGCTTTTAATAATTCAACACTCACTGAAAACCCAATCAAAACTCAATCTCACTGAAACCCAAACTATCATATTAAGGAAGAGCCCCTGATCTGTAGCCAAATGCATCAAATGCAGTAAAACTAATGATCCCATTCTTCAGTGCAGCCTCTGACATATACAAGTATAGAACTCTGATATAGCAGTCTTCACTGTCTAAAGCCCTCTACTTTCCTCTCCCTCTTTTCTATCTAGGTAATCCTGGAATAAAAGGTGATCAAGGTCAAATAGGAGCACCAGGTATGTGTTCATAGTTTTGAGAGCTTTTCATATTTAAGATTGCTCTAGGTTGTGTTCATAGACAGTTCATGGCTTGATCTTGAGGTATGTTTGAAATCATTCAAGGAATAATTGAATCTGATGTCATTGACTGCTGTATACAGGTGCTCCTGGCAAGCAAGGTGAAAAAGGCCTAACTGGTATTCCTGGTATTCCTGGGCCACCTGGAAGTCTTGGAAGTCCAGGTAGTTGAACACTATTGGCATTGGTTCTTTCCTGCTGCTAAAAATTTAGACAACATAATATGTATTGTGGTCTCCATATACTAAGAAAATTTCACACTTCTTCGGTAGGGAATGCAGGACCGAAAGGGAGCACTGGTTTACAAGGGCCCCCTGGCCAACCAGGGCCTGCAGGTAAGAATGAACAAATACAAGTACATAGAGAAGTTAAATGGAGGCAAATATAGACATCACTGTTTCTAACATCCTGAAAGGAAATGTGCTCATTTGTTGATTAAATACTATAGTATGTAAATGCTAGGGCGGCACGGTGGCGCAGTGGATAGCGCTGTTGCCTCACAGCAAGAAGGACCTGGGTTCAATCCCTGGGTGGGGTGACCTGGGAAGTTTCTGTGTGGAGTTTGCATGTTCTCCCCGTGTTCGCGTGGGTTTCCTCCGGGTACTCCGGTTTCCCCCACAGTCCAAAGACATGCATGATAGGTGAATTGGTGACTCTAAAGTGGCCCTTAGTGTGTGGATGTGTGTGTGCATGGGTGTGCCCTACGATGGATTAGCACCCTGTCTAGGGTTGTTTCCCGCCCTTGCGCTCAGAGTTGCCGGCTGGGCACCGGCTCACCCGTGACCCTATCCAGGAATAAGCGGTTTGGAAAATGAATGAATGAATGAATGAATGTAAATGCTACAATGAGTTTTAGCACGGATAATGCTTAGGCTTGACATATGAATATTCTAACTGATATCTAAGCTGAGAAGAGCCCTGTAAATCTTTCAGGTCCTCCTGGGGCAAGAGGTCTGGTGGGCCTTCAAGGTTCACCTGGAGAGAAAGGATCAGCTGGGCAAAAGGGAGAAAGCGGTGCTAGCTCTTCAGGTAATAACCACACTGGGCATGGATGGGTGACATACAGATCTAAGCTTTGGAAATGATCTGATGGTTTTTTTTTTTAGGCCCTCCTGGTCCTCCAGGACCAAAAGGAGACAGAGGAATAACAGGTACATTCTAGTACCATGTGCATAAATCGGCTCTAGTGTGAATATCATTCCAAAGACATGGAGTATATGTAAGGACATGCCTTTCTGTGTAATATGCAGGTGTTCCTGGCATTCCAGGTTCTAAAGGGCAGCAGGGTAGTAAAGGAGACACTGGTGAGTTTTAGTTTAAGCATAAGACAGAACATTATTTTTCAGATTTTTTGTAAATTTAGATATTTGGAATCTTCATTAATTCAGAAAATGTTCACTGTTCTTTCACTTACTCTCACAGGATCCCGTGGTTTCCCAGGACAAAAGGGTGATATGGGTATGTTTAGGAACATTTCAGTGAAAGTGTGAATCTTAAAAAGGTACATATTGTAAAGATGCCTATATATAGTATCTACCAATTTTTCCCATATTTTATACATGTATTTTTTTTTATTTTTACCTGTTGGTAAAACTTGAATGTTTATTCAAGAATCTATATAATATTGTAATTAGAAAACTGTGTGGAAACAGTGGATTATGTTTAGTTTCCAATATTGCTTTGATATTCTTACAAAGATTTACTTAAAATTTAAGAACTTTATTCATTATGTAAAGTCATTCAAATAGTTCAGTGTATTGAACAGATTGTATTTAGATATTTTTTCAGGGAGAATGTCAAAATGTCTCTCATTTTTATTTGCACTTCAGATGTTAACTAATGTTTACCATGGTTCTTATTGTGAAGATTTTAAGGCAGCACAAACAATGCTACAGCTTCAGTAATGTTGTTTTAGTTAAAGTATTCTTTTCAAATGTCTATTTCCTAAACAGTTAGAAATGCATATACAACATTTTGGATGTCTTCATTTGCTATTCTATCCTCCAGGTCTAAGGGGTATTCAGGGAGAAAAGGGAGAGAAAGGAATTCCAGGCCCTAAGGGAGATAAGGGAAGTAAAGGAGATTCAACCACAGGTGCTTGTATACATGCGTGCATGTGTGCATGTGTGTGTGTGTGTATGTGTGTGTGTGTGTGTGTGTGTGTGTGTGTGTGTGTGTGTGTGTGTGTGTGTGTGTGATGTAATGCTTCCTACATTACAAATAATGGATGTCTCCTTCCATTATAACAGTACCTGTGCGACTGATTGGCACTGCAAGTAGGGGTAGAGTGGAAGTACTGAATAATGGGCAGTGGGGGACAGTGTGTGATGACAGCTTTGATACTCTGGATGCAACAGTAGTATGCAAGATGCTGTCCTTCCAAAGAGCCATAAGTGTCTTCAAGGCATCACCAGGTGAGTCACTATAGTGTCTTACTGTTAAGTGACTGCAATTTCCATTCACTCAAATGTAACAATGTTGGCATCAAGTACCTCAACATAAAATTCAGTTGTTAATGGAACCAAAATTTATTTTATTTTTTTAAACAACTCAAATGAAAAAAAAAAACAATTTGAGTGCACAGTAATAAGTATAATATTACTATAATAATAATAATAATAATAATAATAATAATAATAATAATAATAATAATAATAATAATAATAATAATAATAACAATAATAATAATAATATAACCATTAATCCCATGGTAAAAATGTTAATGTAATTATTTACTTTGTACATTATATACAAATGTGTATTCTATTTACAACATTCAACCACATATACATGTTTTCTTTTTTCTTGCATTAAATAAACTAGACAACAGTTATTTTACATAGCCCTTGGTACCCTTACTCCACAACAGAAGACAACTGTTAAGCATGTAACTGATTTCTGATTTGTATGCAATGTGTTTTAGGAACAGGTCCTATCTTTCTGGATGAAATGAGGTGTACAGGGAGAGAGACCAGCATCTTTGATTGTCCACACAATGGCATAGGATCACACGACTGCACACATGCTGAAGATGTTGGAGTGAGCTGTTCCTGAGTCAACTTCTTGATCTCTACATTTTGCAGACAGTTTGCATTGCTACATTCTAAGCTTCAGAACTCAGCAATGGTTCAACATACAGGTTGAGTACACTTACACTAATAATTAGTATCAATGAGCTGCATCAAGTATTGTGAGAAATCGAGTTCAAGAAAATATACAAAATCCAAACCTTGTTATATTATTAAATTGAGTATGTTCTCCATAAACATCACATATTGCATGAGTTTTGGTCTGTAAATTGATCCTTGTGTCTCTAATTGAGTGTTTGCATGTGGGAAAGGGGGAGAGTGTATCAAATTATTTCTCAGCAATAAGTCACCATTTATAAATGTGCTGGGCATGTACATACTTGGTATTGTGATTCCAAAAAAGTTAAGAAAACTCAGAAGTATCTTAGGTGGGTTTATGTTTTTTTTATTGTAAGATCCAATGACAATGATGGCTTGTTCTCAATATCTAACTCCAGCTCACATTTCTCTTCTATTCTTCACCCTTATGCTAAGGAACTTAGGTAGGCTGAACACATTAAATGGCAATTATCATTCTGAGGACTTCTCAGTTCCTCACACTCCCTGACATCTTCCCTGGAGATCTCCTTTCAGCCTCTCTAAGGCTTAACTGTGACATCTATCTGTCTGTGTGTGCTAGCCCCTTCATTAGCTTAGGGGGTCTTGAGGGAAGGCCAAACAGGGTCACTCTCTTAAGCAGTGTGTGTGTGTGTGTGTGTGTGTGTGTGTGTGTGTGTGTGTGTGTGTGTGTGTGTGTGTGTGTGTGTGTGTGTGTGGAGTGATAGGGGAACCTAATAAATAAATGATACACCCGGTGAATAAATAATGAGAGAGAGGGAGGAGAGAGAGAGAGAGAGAGAGAGAGAGAGAGAGAGAGAGAAAGAGAGAGAGAGAGAGAGAAGCAGATAGAGAGGGAGAAAGGGGACAGGTGAAATAGGTCAAACTGCAGGTAGCTCTGTTCTGATGAATAAGTATAGAGTGATGGTCAGGTTTGTCCACTGGACAAAGCAGCAGGTATTTCTTTTCTAAATAAATGATAGTACAGACTTAGCTGTTATAATGGAGCAAACATTGTTATTCATGGACAGTTCTTCAAGTAACAGTTACTAAAACGTAGAAAGAGAGCAATGCAGAAGGCAATGCTATGTGTGGTAGAACCAAGTCATTCAGACTCTATAGTTGTGATGCGTGTCAGTGTGCACTGAATATGTATTGCATTTTGTGTGTATTTGTATTGGTGTGTTTGTATGTTTTGGGCCACTTACTACTCTGAACTATTAAAGCTCACAGGACAGGGTAAAAGGCCTCATCTATTCTCTCCAAAAACTCACATATATATGTATGAACACCATGATCATTCAGTATTGTTATACCCTATAGTCAACAGAAGGATAATACCTACACATACAAGCCTATCACTACCACTGTAAACATTTTTACAATGCAAACATTACTGTTGTATGCTAATGAAATTTCAACCATGTATATTCTCTGGTGTGATTCAAGATCATTTTACTGATAGATAATATAATTCAAAGTTAAAATGTGAAATTTACTGAAATCTTACTTTAGTCACTATAACAGCAGTTATTACAATGATGAAAAACAAACATTCTGATTCAGTGATGTGGGAATATATTGATATGGGAATATATCAAGAGATCCATGATCTCTACACTCACTCTCTATTTTATCATTTACCATACAGGAGAACTTTGTAGTTCTAATATTACAGACTTTTTCATACTTTTTTAGCTTCCTTTCACCCTGAGCTACAATGGAAAGAAACCCAGAAGACCGCCAGGTATTATGTGGGTGGTGGGTCATTCTCAGCACTGTAGTCACATGGAGGTGGTGTGTTAGTGTGTTCTGCTGTATAAGTGGATCAGAGACAGTACTGCTGAAGTATTTAAACACTGTCCACTCACTGTCCACTCTATCGGACATTTCTACGTAGTTGCTCCACCTGGTAGAGGTAAAGTCAGACACAAAAGCTCATCTGTTTCTCCATGGTTTTTCTTGGCCATTCTCTAGCTGATCTGTGGTGGCCCATATAGGGACTATAGGCTGAAAGGAGCCAATGTAGAGAAACAGATGGTCTACAGTTAGTTGTTATAAAACTACAAAGTGTCAAAAAAGTGGTCAAAATCTTATGGTTGATGTTGGCAGTTGATGTTCCCAGTTGGTCCCAGAAATACTTGATTGGCTATAAATCTGGCAACAATACTGCTGAAGAATTAATTAATTTGAAGCCCTGCCATGAGAGAGCTGTTAGTGTCTCTCCTATCACTACTAGGTGATTGTCATATGCAATGGCTCCCCTGATCATTACATTAGCATTAGCATTAATGAATGGGGCAGTATATTGAACCACAACAAATATTGCAAGCTAAGAAATTCACAAAATTACCTCTAATTGACTAGTCAAAGCATGGCAAAATTTCTTACATTACACATTCACAAACTGTGAAACATCCCAGTGACAGTAGAAACCAAGGATAGTGTGACGTATTTCAAAAGTGAAATAATCACATGCCTCCGTTGGCTATTTGTAGCATGATGTAACTCTGCCCATCTCAATATGTTGAATGACAAAACAACCAATTTTTGATTTGATTTTCTCCTCTAAACTGTCTTTGCACATATTGGTTTTTGTTCTTTCAAAAGAAAATTTGTTAAAATGTTATTTTGATATCTCTTATGAAGGAGCCTTGGCTGGAAGAGACCAGGACCTGCATTGCATCCTTTTATTATGGAGTAACTGAGTTATAGTGGAACTTACATCAACTACATTTATACTTGTTAAACGGTACACTTACCAAAGAAACTGGGAATCCAGTGGAAAAATCCACTTTGCTACAGTGCTGAGTGCTCATTCTGAGATGCCTTGGAGAAATGGGCAGGCTACCAAATAAGTAGTCAAATAGGGCTTCTCCTCTGGTTTCTACTGTGCAGACTTTGTTAGGAATTTGACATTGTGGTGAAAATTTTGTTGACATCTATGTTTTTATTGGTTCACTGTCATATTGTGGGTCTGTAGTCAATTTTCCCCGATGGATTCTTGGCACATTTGCTTCTCTGTCACCACACCCTCCACCAGGGAAGAGATGTTTCAATAAACATATGAATATTTCATCATATATTCACAATGAGGCATGTTGATGCAATATTAGACAAGCTGTTAATTTTCATTCTGAGAGTGGTCTTTGAGGAGAATAAGAAGTCAAACAAATATGTGAAAAATGGCAAGTGTCTCACGGGACATGAGGTTGCTAATTATTTCTGTTTCCCAGCCCTGCTTGTATTACCAAATAAATAAGCTCATCCCTAGCCTATAGTTGAGTTAGTTAGTGCATATGTGTCATGTATGCAACTAGCCTGTTACATTTAATGCAATGGTGTAGGTAATCCCACTGCAAGATTCCAGATATGCCAGATTTCCTGCTTTAGCAGACCTAATAAACCTGGCAATTAACAGGGGAGTTGATTCAGGTGGGTGACCAAGCAAGAATATGGCACGCCAAGGCTGAAATTGTTAACATAGCCTAGCACTCCACCTAGTGACTCCTTTTTATAATGCACCAGAGCATTGGGAAATTTTGAGGACTGTAGGAGTGTAACAGGAATGTAGTGGTATAGTTTAAAAAGTTATTTGTTCATTTAAACCTGATCAAAACTCTTTGTATTGAATTATTTTAGTTAAAAAGGGGTAAGAGGAAAGAACTTTACCCTGTGTTGTGATGAGGCTGCAGATAAATTCTGTAGTAAACAAACCAATACTATTACAGAAGTGGAATACTTGTTATAAGTTCCATGTGATGTAAATGATTCAGATGCTCACAGATGTAAAATAAATAAATAAATAAATAACATGGTTTGCAAGCTGTGAAACAGTAAAAAGTGGCAATGTAAAAGAGCAGTGCGAAAGCTAGGCAGTATCAAGAGTAACAAAAAACAGGCAATGGCAAAAATACAAAGTATACAATCAAGTGTGGGCCAAAACCAGGTGACCAACCAAACTGGTAAACTGAGCACAAATGACTAATCCAAAGAGAGGAAGCATTGATCAGAAAATGGTCACAGCACAAGCCAACTTAAACCATATACCATATACCATAAACCATTCAGTGAGATGGGTGAGATCCACAAAATATTGACAAAAATATTGCTGCACTGTTGGATGTCAGAAAAACAAATTATCTTAATTGAAGATGCCCTTTGAGACAAAACATAGATGTTCTATTAAATGGACAGACTGAACTGATGAAATCATCCTTAAATAGGATGAGGTCTTAACTATGCAGTGCTTCACACACATCTAGGTAGTAGCAGTATTTCAGTTCTATTAATGTACTAATTTTCTAACATACATTAAATATTGAATATTGAGTTCATACAAACCCAGGTATGCAAGTGCAGATTAATGATGGCATATTGTTGTTAGACATGAGAGTTTACCTCATTGTCAATGGTCATCTTATTATTGTAAGACAACCTGTCTTTTGCTGTGAAGATATTAAAATAACAGAAGCAGCATCCAGATTATCCACAATTTCCATTTTCCTACATTGTGACTTTCTGCCACCTGTTAAGATCTGACACAAGCACAGACACATATTGAAACAGGTGAACTGAATCAATATTCAAGGGATGAGGATCTAAAATATGACTTCTGATTGGTGCATAGGGATCTGCATTCTAAGCAACAGAGCCCATAAAGGGCCTGGATGTCCTGGGTGTTTCTCAATACCAACAATGTAAAGAATGGACTTGAGTTCTTGACAAGCTATCTTGCAATAATGAACTCGCAAGAACACAATGATGTTGGACACTTATTGAGACTTATTGCACCAACTTAGACACCAACAAGCCTCGAGAGAGTCTGTATCTAATAAACTTTACTCCTTATTTCTCACATCATTTAAAAGCAGAACCAGGTGAACTGTTTGTTTATTTAAATGTCAGAAATCCAATTGTGGGTCTGATTACATCAGTGCTGAATGTCACAAAGAATTCTGGATATACATCTTTACACATCTGAGAACTTTGAGAATGTGTTCTTGAGCACTGGCAGACAACTTGGGCAGTGGAGGATGGCACTAAGCAAGAACACACAAAAATAAATTAAGAAAAAGCATCACTGTTATGTTCTATTTTAAAAATGAATGGTATATTGACTTATTATGTTATGCTGACATAAAACATCATACAGCATTCCTACATCAGTGACATAATAGAATTCATGTTATTGTATCATAAGGTAGATAGCTGTGCAATCTGCATAAGACTTTAAATGTTTAAATTAGAGTGATTTCAATTGATATTGGTATATTTCACTGATAACAAATGTACTAGCTGACAAAGGCATTTTCCACTAACTTAGTGGATCATAGAGGCTTGAATTTTTCAAAAGGATGAACATCCAAAACAACATAATGTTTGCTGTATTTTAGGAAACGGCACAAAATACAACACATATATATAAATAAATTATTATTTCTTATGATATACAGTATGTTATATACTGTAAAACTACTGCAAAACATACACTATGTTACATACATTATACTACTGCCATTGCATGGATTTGTTAAATTACATTAGCAAATCCAGCAATACATTATTACATTCAAAGACTCTAAAGGACTGATAAGATACTTGAACAGGAAATTCACAATTAATATAGATACTGAGCTTCCTTGAGGAGAGTCTTGTATAAGATATGGCTAATATCACCATACACATAATAGAAAGACAGCATTTATTTTAAATCTAGAACATAATAGAACATCACCTCAAACTTATCACAATGTTTTATCTCAATTGTATAAATTGTCTAAGTATGTTCTTTTGAGAAGCATTTCATTTGCCTCAGACTGTTTGTATAGTGCACCATGGGTAGGCATGCATAAAAGACATCATAAATTACCCTTGTCTAAAACATGGACAGACTGTGGGACAAGTTGAATCAGTTGAACCAGTGTGTGTGTGTGTGTGTGTGTGTGTGTGTGTGTGTGTGTGTGTGTATGTGTTTTTCTGTTTCTGTTTCTTTACTAAGGACGTTTCTGCTACTGTTTCTCTGCACACTTTGTTAACTTTATTCAGGACCCTACTGGACCCCCACAGAGCAGGTGGTAGGTCATTTTCAGTACCGAGAACAGTCTGACAACCAGACATTTTCAGCCGACAGTGTCCTGTGACCACTGGTGAAGGGCTAGAGGATGACCGACAGATGCTGTGTAGAAACAGATGAGCATCTGTCTCTGACTGTACATCTACAAGGTGGAGCAACTAAGTAGGAGTGTCTTATGGATTAGACAGTGATTGGATATAGTGTTTTAAAACACCCCTTGTACCAGCACAACAAACATTAATACACCACCACCATGTCAGTGATGCTGCAGTGCTGAGACCCACCATCCACATAATACCTTCCTCGCGGTGGTCCTGTGGGGTCTTGTGGGGTGAAAGTTGGCTAGCAAAGTATGAGAAACAGATGGAATACAGTGTGTAATTATAGAACTACAAAGTGTTCCTATATGGTCAGTGGAGTTTACTAAAAATGTGTACAAAGTGTAGAAACAAGGAAGTGGTGATAATGCTATGGCTGATTGGTACATGTCTTACTTAATTGAGTTTGGTTTAGTTACAATAAATTATTTAGCAAAAAAGTATGAAACAAGATCACAAATTAGATTTTTAGGCAAATAGTCCAAATACTGGGAACATGTTTAGAATCAGGAACAGATTTCCAAATACGTTTTAAAATACAGTAACAGTTTGAAGGAGAAAACCCAACTTAACTACCATTAGATTAAGAACAGGTATCGCAGAACCACATTAAGGAAACTGGATCAGGAGGTTTAGCCACTAGATGGCGATAGATTTTCACTAACGCCTCTTCCTAGTCTCGCTTGTTCTGCTTATCTTTGTCAGGAGGAACACTTGAGGTTCTGAAATGTTTCAGTCCTGAACATCCCCTGAACTGAACAGCTTCGTAACCCATGCCCAAACATCTTACAAATCAACGGTTTAGCTAGAATAGAAGTGTTGGAGAAGAGAATTTTTGTAATTGTGGCAGGCAGGTAACAACTGGGAAATCACTCTGTATTTAGTCAGTCTGTCAAAATGATTTAGACTGTAGGATGTTTGTAAGTCCAAAGTTATGTTAATTCAATCTACTCCCACTCATTACATGTGGTCTTTCCCTAAATTTCCATAAACTAAAACTACTGTATGAAATATATATGTGGTGTCAAAAACGAGGTTTGGTGATTCTAACAAATGTGTGTGTACATTTCTTAGCCATTCTGTAAATTCAGAGTATGTTGCTCGTTTACGTACATACTCAGAAGATTTGAATTTACAGAATGGCTAAGAAATTTACTCAACACTAAACCACAGTAAACAATCGACCTCGCAAGAATAGAATAGAATAGAATAGAATAGAATAGAATAGAATAGAATAGAATAGAATAGAATAGAATAGAATAGAACAGAACCAGACTAAGATGCATAATTAATAAAATAGAATAGAACATAGAAAAGAACAGAACTAACCAGATTAAACTACAGAACAGAGTTGAACAGATTTAACCAGATTAAGCTACAGAATATAATAGAAAAGAATAGAATAGGATGTTCTAAGTAGACAGCAAAGCACTTTTGTAAGTCGCTCTGGATAAGGGCGTCTGCTAAATGCTGCAAATGTAAATGTAAATGTAAATAGAACAGAATTAACCAGACTAAGCTACAGAATAGAATAGAGTTAACCGAACTATGCTATAGAATAGAATAGAATAGAATGAACCAGACTAAGATGCATAATTAATAAAATAGAATAGAACATAGAAAAGAACAGAACTAACCAGACTAAACTACAGAATAGAGTTGAACAGATTTAACCAGACTAAGCTACAGAATAGAATAGAGTTAACCGGACTAAGCTATAGAATAGAATAGAATAGAATAGAATAGAATAGAATAGAATAGAATAGAATAGAATAGAATAGAATAGAAAGTTCATATTTTTATGGGCAGTCCACGTGTGTTTTGTGGGCCCATGAGCGAAGCTACAGAGTCACACTTTGCTGAGTTAATCTAGGACTCGTCCAAAGATTAGAGCCACATCGGATTACTAATTACTTCCTTTATAACACTAACATCATCCCACATAAACATACTCTCATATAATTACATCAAAACACGACAAAACACATCAACAGACAGAAAAGTGCAGCAGATCAATAAGTGTCTTTTCAAAAGACACTGCTAATTTCATTAATCCTTAGTGAATCCTTACTGTGTTCACTTTGTTAAAAAGGTGTTAGTTATGTGTGTGTGTGTGTGTGTGTGTGTGTGTGTGTGTGTGTGTGTGTGTGTGTGTGTTTACGTGTATGAAATAATAAATCAAAAAAAATGATGATAATAATTATTGTATATTTATATACGAAAACAATCCTGCAGCCCATCAGTACACTAGAAACCGAACAGCAAACAAGAGGAGCACCTTCAGCAGATGAACACTCTGCTCGCCAAAGCGTGGACTGTCACTTCAATAAGCTGCAGAAGAGAAAGGTGTTGAGGCGGCCAGCATATTTAGCAGTGGGAGTAAGAATGGAGTCCGCGCTGGAAACGGCATTCATCATCTTTTCATTACGGGAGAAAAAGCTCCTTAGCGAATGCTAAAATTAATCACCGAACGTTTAGCCGTCAATTAAGTCATTTATGTAAATGTTGTCTGTGCGAAAGCCCTCGACCAGCTCGGAGCGTCACAGCGCTGTGGCTGCGGTGCTGACGGTGGGGGGCTGCATTCAGCCCGGCATGATGAACACCCATCTGACCGCGCTGAATACGGGGTAATTAAAACCTATAAATTATCCTGGGCGGACGCGTTCAGCTCCCTCTCTCGTGCAGAAGAGATAGCAGAACTGGTCGACCATTAAAGCGTCTGAATGGAAGCAACGGACAATGGAGCCTCCTCACAACGAGCCGAGGTGTCCTAATTAGAATTTAATCAAGTGCCAAAAACAACAACAACAACACTGCTATGAGGATAGAGTTTTCAGGCCTGGTCCAACGCAGGGACATAATAGAGCTGAGCTGTTGGGCTGCACGTGGCTAGTATTAATTGTTACCAGTTTAATATTATATAGTACTATTTTGTTGCTTTTTCTATAAACAATCACGAATTTCACCGTCAGCAATAAAATACAATGTAAAAAATCAGAAATAACAGACAGTGGTATCAACATCTCTGAGGCCACACTGAAAATCTGGAGATGCAGATTTTTTTTTATTAAGCAAAGGTGCTGCACCATTTCTAGATCATTTTAGTGTAACCACATGAACATGACCATCTCTGCAAGGCCAGCATACTCCCATATCTGAGAGGATCATATATATCAGTCCTTACTCCTTTACCTTCACTTTTACTTTTTAATTACATGTTCATGTTTTTTAAGCATGTTCACACTATGATTTTCAATAAATACAGTACCATGTAGAGGTTTTAGACATTTCTTTAAATTAGAATAAAAAAGCTCCTTGTCTAGGCTGGGTTCGTTTTGTCCCTAAGCTAGGTTCTCTCTGAATTCTAAGCAGTTTTGAGATACTGGACCTTAAAGTCCTTAGAACCTCACTGTTTTCCAGATAAGGACTTCAGAATACATACAACTTAAAGAAGAGATGTAACATAATGTTAAGAAGTTGAATTAAAATATTCAAAGAAGACGATTTACTCAGTAAACATTAATATTAGAATAAATTCAAGAACATTTATATAGAAGTACTGGTTCGCGTCCCCGTGATGTGCTGTGTGATGTAATGTGCGTTCACTGTTTAATGGTGTAAAATCAGGTGAGCTGGAAATCTGGAACCAAGCTTTGTTCATCGACCTAGCTCATAACTACGTTCTTCATACCTTTTACTAAATGTGTGTTTATTTGTGTTTGTTTGAAGGTGGTCTGCTGCTTTACACACAAAAACACTATTCCTCAGAAAAATACAGCAATGCGTAAAAAGAGAAAACATAAAAGACCTGCTGAAGTGGATGTTCTAAGGCACCTCTGAGTGAACCAACTGATGCACGTTTATTTTAAAGAGTGTGTATTTAGTAATCACACTTTTACTAATTTCCACTTGGATGCAAATCCAACTAGACTGAGGCTGCGTCGTTTTCTCGAAATTCTTAGATCTGGATGTGTGCTGTGCTTTATTGTGGTTGGTTAATCAGCCACTCTGCGTTTATTTAAAAAGTGCACACACACACTTTTAAGCTGGTTTCTCTTTCTCGGTTGGTAAACTGTCGGTGTTGTTTTTCCATCTTGTGTTCCGACCAATAACGGCCTGTTTGTGAGTGGAAACCGGGAGCCAATCCCAGTGAAAGAGGCGCGCACATCATAACCAATCCCAGCGCGAGAGTGTTGGTGGAATAAGGGTGATAACACTTTACGCCTCTGCCGGGGTGCCTGCTAGATACCTTTGTGCTTGGAGAGACAGAGAGAGAGAGAGAGAGAGAGAGAGAGAGAGAGAGAGAGAGAGAGAGACGGTGCGCAAATAGACTTCCCAGCCCACCAGCGTGTCATAAATCGTGCACTGTGCACCATGCGCCGTCAGTTCTGACACAACACGGATGCGTGCCCCCATTCTCTGTCTTCCAGCTCTACTGCCACCCTGGCACACTTTTTATAAAGCATGTACCCACTTTCGTGGAGACGATTAGGGCGCTGCAGTAGATAACGTTTCTTTACGCCTTTATGCTCTGTCGCGTTGGGGCACGAGCACGTTTACCACCCCTAATCCCCCAAAACCCAGCACCAGCGCGTTCCGGAGAAAGAGTGCTGTCTGAGAGCATGGAAGAGCGGCACCAGCCTGACAGCCCAGATCCGAGCGAGCCGGTGCAGCTCCCGCACAGGACAACCAACTTCTTCATCGACGACATCCTCCGGCCGGACTTTGGCTGCAGAAAGGAGCGCCGTCAGGGCAGGACAGGGCAGCAGGCTCGTTCGTCTGGAGATGGACCCACACACCCAGGGACTCCGGATTCTGAATGCTGCACAGACAGCGTGTCCTCATCCTCCTCTTCTTCCTCCGCGGTCTCCTCAACTCCTTCCAGAGCTTCAGAAAAAGCAGCGACCGGTAAGGAGAAGCAGCCACTGCTCTGGCCTGCTTGGGTCTACTGCACCAGATACTCGGACAGACCTTCATCTGGTAAGGCTATACACCTCTCCTCGGCTCCTGCTGTTACACTGCACGCCCTGAACAAGAGGAGAGAATTTTTCCAGAATTGTAGAGTAGGCCTGATCTATCAAAAAACACATTTAAGTCAGAACAGGAACTTCACCACACACACACACACACACAAACACACACACACACACACACACACACACACACACACACACACACACACACACACACACACACACACAGAGTTTTCAGTTTCTACAGTATAAAGGAGAACGTTCATTAAAGTGAAAAGTCCGAGTTAAATTATGGATAAATATGATCAGTGAGCTGAAATATAATGAGAAAAAGCAGCCAAAATGGTGTATGACAAAAACAACGTCAACATACTACTACTACCACCACAACTACTACTACTACTACTAATAATAATAATAATAATAATAATAATAATAATAATAATAATAATATGTAAGAAGATGATGTTTAATAATTTGGACAGTTTAAATCTATACGTTTATCGAGCTGATTTAAAATACATTTTAGGGAATTTCTGAAAATCCTTTCTTCATTTGCAATAAAAATGCAATTACAATTAATTACAGAAATTACAGCTTTACATTTTAAAGGAAAGTTTATTATGCCAAAAGAGTACAAGGATTTTAATGGGCCTTATAGTTGTACAACATAAACTGTTTGTTATTACAAAGTCTGAAAAAGTGCTTATGTGTGTCAGAAGGTTTCATGATGTGGTAAATTTATTTATGCTGTTATGTTGCATTCTGTACAATCGGTTCTATTTATACAAAGGAAAAAAACAATCACCAGGTATCTTCGTATATGTGGTAGCAGCATAATCTGCAGAGATTAGACTGATACGTGTTAATTAATTTAAAATCCACCTGCATGTACTTAATTTGTTAAATGGCGGATTTTTTCTTATAATTCTTCTTATATTTTATCATGAACATTATTTTTGTACTATTTCAGATGTGAACTGCATTTAGCTATGTTACATATGTTGTTGCATGGCATCCGAACGGGCACTCGAATCTTACCATACAACATTATGTTAATAATGTAAAATATATAATCTTCCGGCATATATTTATGTTACCTTAAATTAATGTTATGATTGCAGACCTACAGAATAAAAAAGCAGTGTATAATAAAGTTATGGACTAATTCGGTTATTATGGCTGTATTTCTGAACAACGGAAAACAAGGAAAACCTCACATCACTACAATCTCAAAATATTTTACATATATTCTATATTAGATTTAAAATTTTATGTGTAAAATTTAGATTTTAATTTGTAACAAGGCCATATGTGTGTTTTCGATCAGTTAATCTTCTCTCCAGTGAGTGCTCTTTTTTGTTGGTGAACTCAAATGGCTCATTTATGATCATCTCAGTGTAAACACGTTGATAATAATGAATCCATTTCTTTCTTTAAATGCAGGGAATACACAGTGATTTCAATACACACGATTAAAATCACACTTAAATTAAATACACCAAGACCGGTGGTGTTTTGTGTAAATTGCAGTCTAATCAATCCTGAAAAAAATAACCATGTTAAGTGTTAAAACAGATCATTGTCACAGAGAGTCCTTCTGTCTGATCTGTTTTCCCTGAAAATCTGAATTCTGAGTAAACTCGAATAACTGGAGTTACTGTCGAATATGTTCTGTCAAACCGGGTGAATAAACGGATGCAGACAAAAACTCAGATCTAATGTAAGATCTCAAAACACTACACAGGAATTTTACTAATGTTACTAATGTTAATTTTACTCTCTATAGTGCTCTATAATCGAACACTCCCAGAGAGCTGTGAGCTTAAAAAAACACATTCACTTAGCGTCTGTATTATTAATATTAAGACAATAATAATAATGATGATAAACATTCTTCTTCTTCTAATTATTATGGAGTATTGTTTTATAATTATATTTAACAACCCAATAACTACGAATGCTAATACTACTGCTAATACTACTACTACTATTAGTACTACTACTAACAATAATAGTGCTTTAATTACTTTAAAGCAATAATAATGATATTATTATTATTATTATTATTATTATTATTATTATTATTATTGTTATTATTATTACTATTGTTGTTGTTGTTTTGTTTGCTTTGTTTTTTGGTGTTGTTATTCAATCGTTAAGATAAAAAAAATACCAAAAGGCAGTTCTTATAAGTATTACGTTTCACATTTATAGACTCACTATAATATTAGCAAAAACAACAAAAATAATCATTAGTGTATTTCAATGGATATTCATGGTTTCGTCTGCTTGTTGTCTCTACACAAGGCCCGAGGACCCGGAAACTGAAAAAGAAGGAAAAAAGTCAAGTGGAAGATAAGAGACCCAGGACAGCATTTACAGCCGAGCAGCTGCAAAGACTGAAGACGGAGTTTCAGCAGAACCGCTACATTACCGAGCAGCGCAGACAGGCGCTAGCACACGAACTCAGCCTCAACGAGTCTCAGATTAAAATCTGGTTTCAAAACAAACGCGCCAAAATAAAAAAGGCGAGTGGCTACAAGAACACACTGGCGCTTCAGCTGATGGCACAGGGCCTGTACAACCATTCCACCACGACGGTCCAAGAGGAGAACAGTGACTGAATGAGAGAACGGGAGGAAAGGGTCTGAACAACAGTAAAGCATCACTGTTCAGACGTTTGTATCAGAACAAAAGCCTTTAACATCAAATTTACATCAGTGCATTCGGTCGGGGGTGGGTCTTGCTGTTGTTTTCTCTTTTGTTCTTTTCTTTTATGGCTATAATTATGCCATTTTCAATGGCACGAGTTAAAATAATGTTTGTGTTTCTGACTCGGACAGGTCACAGCCTCATACCAAAGATGTACCAGACGAGAATAGTCCTATATGCAGAAAAATGCAATCAGGTGTAAACTATGGAAAGGGTTGCTTCTGCACAGCAGTCTCTGTGTTATTAAGTAGTATGACTATCACAAAGCACATTATTCTACTTGAGATATTCGAACATATTATGTCAAATAAAGCTTTTATATGATAAATGCTACTCCTTCCTGTATTTTAATTAATCCAATGTACTGACAGTAGTGGCCTTACTTACTATTAATGGTGATTGTGGAGCATTGAGACCTGTGTGAACTGGACAACTTTCTCACTTTCTCTACAGAAATTGATTTCATTTTCATGGTTTCTTATGTCTACAAACACAACAGCAGACCATGCTTATGTTTCTGGATTCATTTCCAGTTTTGTTTTATATCCTGTGTTTTATACGGTATTATTTAAGTCATAAGTGGTTTGCGTTAAGGTAAACATGTCTTTTCTTTTCAGAGAGCACACAGCTACGGTACATCACATATGGACTATAAGGTTAGAGGTTAGAGCCTTGTTAATCTGGGATCCCTACACCTTGAAATGAAATGAATTAGTTTCTTCAGGGGTGGAAAGGTGAACAATTCGTGGTAGGAGCGAATACCTTTAATTAATCTGCTGGTTAATTTGGCGTGACACTTTTAATATGATCAAAAGACAAGTGCGTTATAAAAGTGCCTTTTTACGTAAAATTATATTGACGTTATTAATTAATAAATTAATTATTTATTGACCATGCAGGAGCAGGTTCAGCCAAAACACTGAACTAAATCATAATTAAACTACACAACATAAGTATTATGTAATATATCTGTGTAACTGTGATATAATACACAATTTAAGCACGACAAAATAATTTTGGACCTCTGATTATCTTTCGTGCCAATTAAATAACAGCCGCCCTTCTAGCTCAGCTAAAACAGGGAAATGATCTTAATAATCTTAATAATGATATTAAAGACAGAATTTACACTAATCTCTTTTGATTAACCTCTTATTTTAACAGCAGAATTATTCAGCAAGGCCTACACCAGCACACCTTAAGGTCTTTATGCGCTAATCGAAACGCAAACCCTTTACCCTTTGTCTATCACCTTTCAGATTAATTTTAAATAGAATCTAAACTTTTACAGTATTAATAAAATACTAGAAAATAAAATGTACCTATAAATAAATGTGTAATACGGCAAAAAACTAGTTTGAAACTCTGAAAATATTTAATATATGAGCGACACGATTTTAACATAACTACCAACATATTGGTTACTGAAAACAACGATAACAGCAACAGCAGCAACAACAACAACAACAGCAACAACAACAACAACAACAACAACAATAATAATAATAATAATAATAATTATTATTATTATTATTATTATTATTATTATTATTATTATTATTATTATTATTATTATAATTGGAACAATAATAATAACAAAAAAGTAAAGAAAACAAAGCAGTCTCGTAGCTGTCTAAGTTTAGACACATTTCACCCTTCAGACTGAGATGAGATCTTGATTAGATTGTAACTCAGAACGTGGTCTTGTCTGCGCTGTGGTGTGTGAAGCAGGTCACATTATCCTATTAATCATAGAGAAATTGAAGATGGTGATTTTCGCATTTACTCTATCCGCATGACATTTAGTGATTGCTTTTAATCCTGCCATGCCCAAGGCCACATTTCATCTACCTCAATCTACAGAAAAACGCTGACAGGGCTATCAGACAAGAAGAGTCCTCCTCCCCGTATGTCCATGCGCATACACATACAGACCAACAACATATTCCTGTGATCAAAGTATTTGCTATAGCAGTTGATGTATTCGCGGGTCTCAGGCGTGTGTAACATGGATATGAGGTTTCAGGTTTGGCTGTCATGACACCAGGCTTAGCTACACATATAAAGATTCCAGGCCTGTGCTGCATTACGGGGAGTGTAACCGTGCTCAGCGACTAAAAATGGATGTGTGTGTGTGTGTGTGTGTGTGTGTGTGTGTGTGTGTGTGTGTGTGTGTGTGTGTGTGAATATTTAACTCATTGTGGGGACCCAGTGTGCCATTTCCCAACATGATGGAAGTGAATATTTGGCAGGACATCATAGGAACATGGAAAAAATGAACCAGAGTTCATGAACCAAAGAAGGGAGAAAAAGCAGTGTGTTTGTGTTTGTGTGTATGTGTGTGTGTGTGTGTGTGTGTGTGTGTGTGTGTGTGTGTGTGTGTGTGTGTGTGTGTGTGTTTCTTCTCACAAACATTCAAGCGCGTCTAGACAAGCTCAACTGAACCACAAGAATACTGTCAAGTTCAACCATCTAATGAGGAAACGTCAGGCTGCTCCAGTGTTGATACTAGACTATGATACGCTCAGTAGCCCAATGAGATGTAGATAATCAGTACATAAGGCAAATGTGTCCTCTATTGTAAACTAAGGGTATAATATGACTGTAATTGTAACACGTCACCACAAAACTGTAGACAGTAGAGCCCTAATTGCAGATTCTCGGAGAGGATCTGTGGGCTATCAGCTCTGTTATTCACCTGCCTGCTAATTGGTTTTCTGCGAGGATCAAGGAGAGAGAAAAAGAGACGATGCAACATGTCAGCAGTGTTCTCCGATTTTCCTCACCGTTCTTTTCCATCTCCCCGGAATAAAAACCGAGCAGACTCACTGTCATCAACACGAC
This sequence comes from Acestrorhynchus altus, assembly GCA_034509495.1. Taxonomy (NCBI): domain Eukaryota; kingdom Metazoa; phylum Chordata; class Actinopteri; order Characiformes; family Acestrorhynchidae; genus Acestrorhynchus; species Acestrorhynchus altus. Next base: position 23,799,174 of record CM067509.1, read on the forward strand.
CAACCTGAAAGAACACATTAATAATCTGATGAAGATATTATGATGATCTCATTATAGTGCTGACCGTCTATCAGCGACAGTGCAAAATTACCACTGTGTTCAAGATTAGATTAGAAATGTGTCCAACACTAAAACTATAAAAAACAAATTATTTCAGAAATATTTCATAAAACTAATTATATAGTCGCTCTCTAAAAAAAGCAATTTTCACGACTTATTGACGAAATGTGATTCTGATAGTTGCTCTTTGCATTTCAGGAAGAATGACGTTTTGTCAGTGTCACTAATGCTTTAAATCATATTCATTTTATCGTCACTTTGACGTCCGTTTTTCAATGGTTTCAAGGTTTTTTTCCTTCTCCTGTAAAGTTGACACATATATATTAGATGTTAGACCACATTGGAAATATATCATCTTTATAAGACTGAATGTTGTTGGAAAATGCCTTTATGTAATTAGATGCTCCAGTCTAAGTAGCCAGGACTTTGTTCACCAGCCTGTGACCTCATGCTAAAGAACAATTTAACCTTGAACTTGAGACGTTTACTGTCTGAAACTTCAACCAATCCTGAAATGTGAAGTTCACACGAACCCACAGTCTCATCTGCATCTCTGGGCAGTTATCTGCACATTAAACTGTAATATACATTTGCATACTTGCATGACACTAACACATAAACACTGGGAATATGTGGAAAGAGAATACTTTAAAATCAAATAATAGTAGTAGTAGTACTTCTGCTACATAATAATATATAATATTATATAATAACAATAAAAATAAAAGCATAAAAATCATTTATAAAATAAATACATTTCAAATACATTGTTATAAGTATTAGTTGTTCAGTATATCGTTGACAAACACTGAACTCTTCTACTCTCCTCTGCCGGACACATGTGGACCACACACAGCGCTGGGACGTTGGACACGCTCATTCCAAAAATACCTCTCTCTCTCTCTCTCTCTCTCTCTCTCTCTCTCTCTCTCTCTCTCTCTCTCACTGTGATTTAAGCATGCAGTTAACAAAACTTCAGTTCGGAACATCTACAGTGTTGAACGCATATTAAATATGGCTTTCGTGGTTTAATTCATTTTTTTCGGGATGAGTGCACTAAACACTAAAGGTATTAATTCAAATCTAGGACTTTCCCTTCCCTGAAAAACCCTTCTACCACTCTGAAGAAGCGACGCTGTAGTTCTAGTTCCTCCAGTCTCTCAAATTAGACAGCGTGAACCCTTCTTCAGAAGATCCCTCTTTATCTCCGCTCTTCCACCCAGACACTTTTTCGTTTAGTTTCGCTCCTCGTGTGGGCTTCAGACAGGCTGGGTGAAGGAGCTTTGTACTGAAGGACTGAGCAACTGTGAGAGATTTTTAGTGCTTTCAGTATATATCAGTTTAGGAACGGAATGTGACACTTTTTAAAAATAAAAAAACACAAACATGAAGGAACTAAATACCAGAGAGAAAAATACACTCTTAAAAAACCTGCTACAAATGCTTATTTAAACGATGTAATAGAATAAACACTTTAGGTTCGATAAAGAGACATGCTTGTGTGTGTGAGTGTGAAGAACTCAAACCTAATTTCAAATTTAATCTATGTGAATCCAACAATAATTACATGGTATCGTTCAAAGAACCACTTGAAACCCCTTTATTTTTAAGTGTATCCGTGTAAAACAGTTAAATACAAATCTCTCTCTCTCTCTCTCTCTCTCTCTCTCTCTCTCTCTCTGTCACACACACACACACACACACACACACACACACACACACACACACACATCCATTTTTAGTCGCTGAGCACAGTTATATATGAATGTATTTATATAGGAGTTGTGTAATCAACTACACAGTATACAGTAGTGAAGTACTGTGAAATGATTGCTCCACTCACACACATACAGTAAAATCCTAATTTACACACACACACACACACACACACACACACACACACACACACACACACACACACACACACACACACAGTGGGAGGCCTAGGCTGTATTCAGCACTACAAGGGGTCAAACTCACTGACAGCACTCTAGACACACTACAGCATGTGAATCCCTATGTGTGTGCGTGTGTGTGTGTGTGTGTTTTCCTATGAGGTAGAGAAAAGGGAAACACATGCTCCACCAACCTGTTCCCCATTTAGTTCATTTCAATCTCACAAGCAGGCAGAGGGTGCATGCATGTGTGTATACATCTGCACCAGCTACTTTCCACCTTTGACCAAAGTGCTTTCATTATTATATGTAACAGTTGAATATATATGTATATGTATGGAACAGTGGAACCATTTTTGGTTAAATAGAACTATGTAAAAAAGATTTTCCATATGCAACATTTTCCATTATGGAGAAAAACAATTTATCCATGCAAAGAACTATTCATTTAACCACTGTCCTTACTAAAGACCCCTTGAAGAACCTCTTTTAAGATTTTATTTTCACCAAAGTTTAATAGCCATTGAAAATGCAATATCTTATGTACTTGATTTTTATGTATATTGATTTTTATGTATAGTTATATACATGTTAACATTATCCAAAAAACACAAAATGTAGAGTACACTATCAGTACTCTGCACTTTTCCTAGAAGAAAAAAACACATTAGTCCTTATAGCGTGTATTAAAAAATACCTATATATGAAAGTTGTATTAATGCTGTGTTCTCAGAGAGGTGGTAGGGGATGTCCAATTAAAATTAATTAATTAATTAATTAACAGCATAAATACAGCTCTATATATTTAAAGATACATATTTATTTTTCTGTCATATATTGGAAAAAAGAGAACACTTAAAAATAAAGGAGCTTCAAATGGTGTGATATCATAGAAGAACCATTTAGGTTCATAAAGAACAATGTTTAAAAACCTTCACTTGTTTAAATGGTTTCTATTGTTTTTTCAAAATAATAAGTTGTGTAACTTTATTTTTTAAGGCAACAGGTTTTCTCAAAATGTTGATTTTAATGGATTTATCAGGGCCTAAGCATGTCATAAACTGTATTTGCTTTGTATGCACTTTCTTTGTCCTCATAGGCCAGCTCATAAAGTTCAAGAATGAAAGTGCAGACCATGAAAAAAACCAACTGACTCTGAAATGTACTACAAGTTGCTCAAAGCTATTGGTACAGGTCACCTGCAAAGTTCAGCAGTTCATAGTAATGCAGATTAGATCTGTCAAGGCTACAGTACGATTACATATATAGTTCCTCTTAGACTCCCTCTCTTTGATTACTTTGACTTGCACTACCGATGCAAAACAGAGAAGCCTGAAATTGTAGTGTGTGTGTCTGCAGCATGTCACAGTGCTGTCACTAAAGCACCTATTAGCACTATAACGCCGGATGTGCAGGGCCGGACACTGGGCATTCAAATCTGTCACTGTCTCTCTTTTTCTCTCTCTCACACACACACACACACACACACACACACACACACACACACACACGCAAACAGGGTAATGAACTGACTGAATGAATGAATTGCACACTGAGGTCATAAATCCTGAACTGCCATAGCATAGATGCTATCAGATAGCTAGTGGTCATCTAGCCTCAAGAACACAGGATAACATGACAGGAACCATTCATAAAACAATCAATCACTCTCTCTCACTCTCTTTTCTCTCTCCCTCTTTGTCATACACATACACACAGTATTGTGTCCATTTTACAATATCAATAGTTTGAGCTGAACACTCAAACTGTGAATGGGCTGTGTGCGTGTGTGTGTGTGTCTGCGTGCATGCATGTATGTGTGAGCAAGAGTGCGGTTAAAGACATGTTGGTGCGAGGGATTGTGAAGCTTCAGTAGCCTGCAGCTAAACCTCTGTTTAGTGTCTAAGAGGCCTTATCTGTGTGGTGCTCCATGCGTGATGCTATCAGCTCTCACTACACACTAAACTGACATATGACTGCAGCCAGGGAGGCTACAACCCTGCATTTAGTCCTCCACACTACCTGCTCAGCACACATGTCCAGGCTTATACAGACCCATAACAGCAGAAAATGTAACTTTATTTGTATTGTATGCTACTATTGTATTGTAGCTCTCAGGTGGTCAGCATTAACAGGTAACTAATTTTAAATATTAAAAACCTGTCATTTTATGACTATTCCCATATTTGTTTATGATACATTTGATATTATCATAATATAGAGGCCTAATGTTTGTGTCAAATTTCATCATAACTGCATTTCATTCTCTTTTCATCTTCAGCTTTTTACAATTAATGTAATATTTGCTTTTATAATTTTGTAGTATTTAACTTTGTCCTTTGGAAATGAAAATGTAAAATTTTAAATTCAGAAATCCACAGGATTCATCATACTTGCTTAGATTTTGCTTTGAAACTTTGGACACTAACATCTGATAGTGAGGACACATGAAAGGGTTTCTTCTAATAACTCTTCTATGAATGTCAAATTTGCAGGTGTCACTTTATGGAACAGTGCACCACCATACCAGAGTCTGCTAATGCACAAACACAGTTTGTCACATCTATAGAGACATATTTCCAAAAGAAATTGAATCAAAATCGAAATTACTCTATTAATCCCAGAGGGAAAATGCAAAGATAAATATGATCCTATTGGCACCATGCCCAATGCCAAGCATGGGCTAAAGCTCCCAGCATTGAGCTGTGGAACACTGGGATAGTGGTCTAAGGAAAGATGATGCCCCATCCAATACTTTTGTCAAATGTTAGTGAGTTACGGATAAGGTGGTGATCATTCATTATCCTGATCTCAGTAATGTTTTTCTTGCTGAGTGCAATCAAATCCTCACAGCAATGCACCAAAATCTAGTAGAAATTCATCTGGACAGTAGAGACAGTTGCTGCAACAAAAGCAGTACAATCTATTTTTATTGTCCTTGATTTCAGAAGAAACAATGAATGAGCAGGTGTCCCGATAGTCCATACATTGAACTATGATTTTCTTCTTTCAGCCTTACACATTAGACTGTACAAAAACCCCTGTCTTTAATAATATCTCTCATATCTCTAAATACATTACAAACAGACACACTTTCAATCACTGGTTTATTGTTTTGAGCTGGCAGAAATGGGGGTTCTTCTGCCCTTTGACCTTCTGATTGGCCCAAAATGATTCTGGCATAAGGAGGGTAATGGAACATCATGTGTGCTCTCGGCCCATTGGTTCACTGAGTGATGAGAGTAGGGCATGTGCGAGACCGTTGCCTTGGTTACAGTTGCAAGGTTGGACTGTAAAGTGGATGATGAACGAGCAGAGAGATGATCTCCCATGTTCCATTATATTCCACTCAGGAGCCCCCCAAACACATAACACACACATATATACACTCTGTCATACATCCTGTTCTGAACTGCTTTGGTTTACTACCCACTGAGCATTATACACAGTGAAAACACCTTCTGATCATCTCAAAGTAAACCTTACAGCTAGACATTTTTACTCTTTACTCTCAGTGCATTTCCATATTTCAGACTTTTTCAGACTGTTTGAGCTCTACTGCAAATTATTTTAAAATCACACATATTGACACGTACAGTCATACACAATGTGTCACATTTCTGTCCTGTTCTGCTCCTCTCTCAGTCTCTTCCTGTCATTATTCTGTTTTATTTTATTTTATTATTTTATTTTTGCTATTTTATGCTCTTTTATCTATGCTATTTTAGCACATGCCAGTTTTTGTTTGATTGTAGCCCTGTCCATTTCAAATCATCCTCAGGTGTTTCCAGTGCACCACATCATCTGCAAATGATTAGACCATTCTTAGGGAGGATGTTAGATTAGGTTTATTTAAACCTCAGTAATTAGTTTGGTTTACTCCTTATTGTTAAAGCAAGTGGTTTCATCATGGTGAGATCCAAAGAGCTGTCTGAAACCTTCAGAAAGAAGGCTGTAGATGCAGATGAGTCTGGGAAGGGATTTAAAAAGATCTAAAATGAGATCAGCCATTCCACTGTAAAAGAATTTACAAGTGAAGAACATTTAAAACAACTGTCAACATGACCAGGTCATGCTGTCCTAGAAAGTTCAGCCAAAGAGCAGACATGGCTTGGTTGTTAGGGAACCAGCCTTGTGACTGGAAGGCTTGAATCCCTGAACTGGCAGGGCATGACTGTAGTGCCCTTGAGCAAGGCACTTAACTCTGCAGCTGCTCCCCACCCCAAAAACTGTGATCACTGCCCCCTAGTGTATGAACTCACTAGTGTGTAAGTGTGTGTATTTCTGTGTGTGGATGGGTTAAATGTGGAGGACAAGTTTCCCTGTGTGCAAGCACACAGTGAGTTGATGGGGACCTTTCCTTTCTTTTCCTTTCCTTTCAAGATACATAAAGCAGTCTCCAACAATCCTGAAATGTCATCACAGACTCTACAGGTAGCTCTTGCCACAGTTGATGTCCAAAAGTGCAGATGAATCCAAAGTTGAATTATTTGGGCAGAATAACAGAAGGCATGTTTGGTGCAAACAAACCACAACATTTGAGTTCTAGAATTTCATACCAACTGTGAAGCTTGGAGGTGAAAATATCATGGTTTGCAGTGCTGCAGCAGGGCCTGGGGAGCACTCCATCATAGACCACTAAGAAATCTTTATTTTATTAGAGGGGGCTTGAGGGAAAAAAAAGACTGACACTGAAACATCACATTTTTGAAAGAATTCCACATGGAAAAATGAGAAAATCTTTCTTTCAGCAAGATGGTTATAGGAAAGATCTAATTGACATTATTTAATCTGTTTTCTAAGCTTCATAACTCAGGAACAGAGTAACCTACAGATATGATACACAAATCATAATAAACTACAAGACATACGTACACTATCTGATCTGCCCTAAGGCATTTGCATCATTGTGTGATGAATTGTCAGTGAGTAATCCAGCTTGGAAAACAGCTACAATTCACTCATTTCCAACTGAATTAAATCCCAGTTTAAATGAAAAAAAAAAAAAATATTCCAGTGCATGCTTACTGCTCTGTTTCTTTGCTCACACAGTGTTCAAATACCAGAAAAAAGTATTGAGAAGGGATAATGCTGATATATAAACAACAAGAATAATAACAGACAATTAAGATTTTTTATTATTTGAACCACTGTCAAATATGATGATAATCAGAATGATTGCATTTTCAGCTAAACAATACTCTGATTTCAAACAGGACTTAAAGTGTTTTTTATTCCTTATAATAATAATAATGATAATAATAATAAAAAAAAATTCAATCGGAACATGGTCAGATAAAGACAAAGACTCTGAACCATGACAACACACAGAACCATTTAAAGAGCAAGTGTATGTTAAGGTGTTGGTTTTAACAATAAAATTATTGAGTAAAGTATTAAATAGAACCCCTTTTGTTCCTGTTATCAATTTAATATTTTAGACAGCATTGAAGTGTACATACACTTTCCAAAGTAACAGTTCTCTAGGTTCATCCCCTGATTTAACACACTCCACATTATAAATAGTGGCTTTCACTCTTTACCTTAATATTCTCTCAACAGTCTATTCTCTCTTTAACTTTATACAATACATGAGTTTCTATATATCAGGGAATTTGCTAGTCATCACAATGTAGTCAATGAGTAGGCAGAATTTAATTTAAATATAATAAAGTTTTGATTATGCTTTAACTACAAGTTTATAATATCTTTAAGTGTGATTTATTATAATGCCATTGTTACAGCTAATTGATTATATGGAGTAATTATTATTGATAGGTCATTATTGTATAATCATTAAGTGATTATCTATATTGAGCAGCATGTGTTGGAGATAATGGCCAGGCTGCTTATTCTGTCCCACTAAAGCACAATTCATTAGTCTTCACACTGAGGATGGTCCTGTGGGAGATGAGCACTCTCTGACAGTATGTGCGCATTATAATGGTAGTTTGATGCACAGAGAGGGGGGCCAAGTGACAGTGATATGATGTCACAACCAGTCTATCAAACATCATTACAACCACAAGGTCAAAGGGCAAGCTTCCTGAGTCCATCTGGTGCACCCTGAAAAGATATATACACGTACAGAGAGAGAGAGAGAGGAGAGATATAGAGAGAGAGAGAGAGAGAGAGAGAGAGAGAGAGAGAGAAAGAGAGTCTGAACACTCCCACAGCAGACTGCTTACTTTCTTATGCTAATAACTGCCCGTATGCTCCCTCTCCAATTACACACATTCAAATGGTCACTGCAATGCATATGGAGCTTCTGATTTGAAGCATACACACTTACATGTACAATTGCAAACACATATACAATTGTGGTTTATAGGTGTCTTACAGTAGTAGAGTCAATAAGGCTAATATTTTAATATTTTTTGGCACTGAGTGGAGAAAGGAACCACATTTTTTTGTAAATACATAGATATATTTATGCTGTTTACCTTCTCCCTACTTCTTTTATTGATTTGTGTGTGAAGACAGATGTGAATTAGCATTTCACTGCATTTTGTACTGTGTGTAACTATATGCGTGACAAATAAACAAACCTTGAACCCATTAGCCAAATCCAGTCCTACATCGCATACACTAACCCAAACCCAAATCAGCACCATGGAGAGCACAGAAAAGGGTTTTAAATAAGATGCAGGTCATCTACTATTTCTTTCAGAATCTATAAGAGTGAGTGACAGGACATCCAAATGCTTCATGTCTCATTTCCAAAATCAAAGCACACATAAGTGTACACATTACATATGAAATAATATCTAGTACTCATTTTTTAATGTAACAGGTCCATTTAAAACATCAAAGTACCATGCAATCTTTCCGTGGTGTCGTCTTGACCTCAATGTATATTTTTGGGTGTATATTTCCATTTGTAACGAAGTATGATTTTGACACAATCCTATACATTTTTTTACAGGAAGGTTAGTCAATGATTTAAAAATATTGCATTTTATAAGACAATATAATAAAGATACACTACAAAGAGCAACTGGATGAATTTGAGATGGGTTGTATCACAGGGATCTAGTAAGTAGGATGGTCTTATTGACATATTGCACCCCATACCAGTGCAGAAAATACCATAGTTTAATATGTTTGCAGCAATGGGTAGAAAAACCAGTGACATGAAGGATCTGGAAGATGTAGGCAGACAGTCATGAATGCAGACATTCAGCAAACAGTGATGCCCTCCATCCTATTAGTGCCATCACTGTTGGCCAACGGCTGCACAATAAAGGACTACATGCATGAAGACCGTTATGACAATTGCCCGTCACACTATGTCCACATTGACAAAGACTGAAATGATTGAGAATATTCAAGCTGCATGGGATGAATTATCACAGAACACCGAACAATGTACACACCTGACTTGGGAGCATGGCATACAATCACTGTTGAGCAAAATAGCAATTTAACAGGAGAAGAAAAATAACTGTGACTGTAAGTCAATCTAAGTCATATTGGAGCATTTCTACTGCATTTATATTTCATTCCTCCTGACATTCTGGCACAACATTAACATTAACTTTCAGATTCCACATTCACATTATGTAAAAAGATGACTTACTCTTCCAATCATCCTAATATTTTCATAAGAAACAATTGAATGACAAAAATGGAGATGTATGATGTTCCATCAGTGAAGATGAGTACTGTATGTGTGTATGAGGTAGTGTATACAGTAATGTGTGTGTGTGTGCTTGTGTGAGTTGGGGGCACCCTCTGTGGTGCAGGCCTCTGTGGGTGGCAAAGACTGCACAGTTGCTGTGAGCTGAGTGACCTCAGAGGGGGTGAAAGGTGAAAGGTTTATTAGAGAACTGGTTAGTGACTGTTTTAAATAGAAGAGTGATCCCCCCACCCCCCACCTGCTCCAACACACACACACGCACGCTTACACAGACAGACACACACCTGGTTCAAACACAAACACAGAGAGAAAGCAAGCCTGGGAGAGAGCTGAAGTATTCCCATGGGGATGAGTGTCTCTCTTTGCGCCTCTCTCTCTCTCTCTCTCTCTCTCTCTCTCTCTCTCTCTCTCTCTCTCTTCTCTCTCTCTCTCTCTCTCTCTCTCTCTCTCTCTCTCCTCTCTCTCTCTCTCCTCTCTCTCTCTCTCTCTCTCTCTCTCTCTCTCTCTCTCTCTCTCCAGGCCAGCAGTCCCGTCTAGACGTCTCGCTCTTTGTCCTGCTTCGATGTGATTTTTCTCATCTCTCTCCCACTTGATAGCCCCCTCACTCTCTCGTTCCCTCTCTCTGCCCCACTGAGTGTGGACAAAGCGGAGGCTCCTCCACTTCCTAAACAAGTCAAGGTCTTGTCATGCAGTGACATACACACTGCAGGGGAGCACTCTGATCAGCCACGCACAACAGGAGCGGCAGGAGAAAACACAACACACACACACACACACACACACACACACACACACACACACACACACACACACACACACACACACATTTTGCTATCAAAAAAAACAATACCAAAATGTATCTGTTTCTGGTATAGCTTAACTCCTTACACCTCGGACACCTTCACCTTCACATCTTCATTCTTATAACCACATTACTCCCAGAAATAAGGATAATTCTATAGGCCCTAAAACAGAGCCCCATGGTACATGACACAACATACTAACTGAAATGATTTTTGCAATGGGACTAATAAATGAGTAGTAAACCCGGTGCACAAAAGGATTATAATTTTCACAGCACTCACTAAATCTCACAAAATATATTTACTGAACAGTAGTAAAATTATTAAAGTTTGTGGACATGTTAAACATGTAACATCATACAGTTAATTGAGTAAAAGACTTAAAGTGCCTCTATGCCTTATCAGTATCTTGCCATCATTTGAAACATCAGGATAAGTGTCAACAACACAATGTGCTTTTAGTGAACAGCAAATTGAGCAGCCAGTGAGGTCACTTCAACAGAATGTTGCCATGGTAGCCATGACTGTTGCAGGTTTGAAAGAGAATGTGTTTGTGTGTAAAAAGAGTGGGCATTCAAGTTGAACATCCTGTTAAGTGTGAGGCACTCAGCAGGAGCTACACAACCATGAGCCTTCTCAGTAAGCACATCCTAACAGAGAGTAGCTTAGAGAGTACAGCGTAGCATCATGGAAAATTCCAGCTTAGCGCCACTGTCATACAAGTTTAAAAAAAAAAAAAAAAATATATATATATATATATATTATATACACCACAATGTTCATAAACTTAGTATAATTAAAAGAACATCATTACACATAGACCTCAGTGTTTAATTGCAGGGTACCTGCAATGGTCCTCCCAGAGTAAGGTCTTTTAGCATTAGTGCTGCTGCACTTCTGTAATATTCTGTAAGTTCTGCAACATTTTAAGCATTTTAAGGATGCCTTGTATGTTATGAAGACCAGTTAGTAGAGGGATCTGTATTAGTAGAATTAAGGCTGATTGCTGCATTACATTACAAAATGTTTGAATGTCATGGGTGAGAGTGTACTTTTGAAAAGCTACTCTCCATTATACCTTTATAATCAGACCTGGTGTCAGGGAGTTATTTATCAGGTCACTGGTTCCATAAACTGTTCCTGAGTTCAAAGTAGTATTTTACAGCAGGAAAACCCTAAAACATGTAGCACAGGGGGTTTTCCGGGAGCAGGGTTGGCAATCTGTGTAATAGGGCACCAGTTATCATTGCTCAGGTAGCATTTCTGATTCTATTCTCATTATATATTTCATTGCTGTTTTATTCAGTGGAACTATTTAATTTTGTGATCTGTGCCATAAATAAAATAATGTTGATTCCATTAAAATATATTTTATCATGGTATGAAAAAAATCCTACATATACTACTAAAACACACCTAAAGAATTAAATAACATTTACATTAATAGATCTTGCATATTTCATATATAGGGGTAAAATTATGTTTAGATTATAGTTAAAGTTAGGTTTTAAGGTAAAGGTTAGTTTTAAGTTTATCTTATGGATAAGATAAAGGTTAGGGTATGGGTTTGGTTAAGTCTAGCTTATGGTTAAGGTTAGGGTTAAGGTAAGGTATAGGGTAAGGGTTTGGGTTCGGTTAAGTGTAACTTACAGTTAAGGTTACGGTTAGGGTAAGGGTTTGTTTAAGTTTAGGGTTAGGTTGAGTTGTGGGTTCAGGTAATTACACTGCATGTGTAGATTGTGCCTGCAATTATTGTGATTTACAATATAAAAACACAATATCATATCAGACAAACATCCCAGTTATATCACATACTGAAAACAGCATTATGAGCAGCAACACACAGCTTCAAATTGTCTTTGAAAAAGGATTTAACAAAGAGGTTCTGAGACAAGAGGAATGATGCTGTGTAGAGGAGGTTTTCCACTGCATGGATAGCTCACTAATGGTCTCATGGCCCATGGCCAACAAATCCTCACAACAGTGTACCATCATCTAGCATTGTACTGTGTTGTCTGTATTCTCTGATGTAGTGAGTTGAAGCCTTGTAACATAACATCCAGTGCACAAATAAATCCATCCTACTCAGCACTCTCTCTGCTGCAGTAAAGTGTCATACTCAAGTACTGACCTCCAGTACTGACCTCTACCACTTTAATCATAATTAAACTACACAATCCAATACTTATTGAGCAACACAATCAATTTAGTACATTGAAGTGCAAATACATGACAGTGTTCATAAGTCTTTGACTTTAATTGCAGGGTAGATGCGTGTGTCATTAAATAATATAATAATAATAATAATAATAATAATAATAATAATAATAATAATAATACCAGGCCACTATTTCAAAAATCCTTTATTTCTTTGCCAGTAAGAAACTTTAAGTCTAGTTTAAGTTTAGACTGACAGGTGTTTTTTGCTGCATCCCTCTAGCTTAGCACTTACATTCCAGCATTAACAGATCTCACACATGCGCATATAAATATATTTAGAAAGAATATATGCAGAATTTTAATTTACATACAATTTTATTGTCCTATTAAAGTATCATGTAAAATGTGTGTGTCCTGCATGTGTGTGTGGTTGTTGAGCTCTGGTGTGGCCCGGCTGGTCCTAACCTTTGACTCTGGACAGGTGGCTGTGCCACCGTTTAAAACCAGTTATTTGACCCCACTCACACCAAGGTCATACTCTTTGATCCCTCAGGCACCTGCACTGCAGCAGTGTAGACTACCTTCCAACAGGGAACCATCCAGCAGCTCTATGTTCTATGCATCACCATTACAATCAAAAATTACACACATTTACACATACAGGCAGAGGACAGTGAGCCAAAACAACATGACTACTGTCACACCAGTGGCACTAATCTAATGACTGGTTGCAGCTACACGATGTGGACAAAAGTTCTTCTGCTTATTCATTGTCCATTCTAAAATCAAAAGATTTAAAAACTTATTAAAGAGTTTATCCTGCTTTTGTTAGAGTTCCTATTGTTCAGGGAAGGATTTCAACAAGATCTTGAAGCATTGCTGTTTAGTTTTATTGTGTTCAGCAGCAACAGCATTAATGAGGTCAGGATGTTGGTCACCATCCTTACCTCATTTGCAGTTCACCAGTTCATCCAAAAAGTATTGGATGTAGCTCCATCATTCTAGAGAACATTCTTCTTCTGCTTCATGGCTAAATGCTCAACCCGATTTCCAAACATACTTATATATTATACCAAAGTGCAGCCTGAGAATTTCGTACCACATGCATGATGTTCACACATTTTTTGTACATACATCACAATAAGCCCCTGCCCGCTGGTGGGGCTGTTGTGCCCACAGACTAGTTCAGAAAATACAAAAAACAATGCCACAATATAGTGGCAGCAAAGCCTGCTGGTTCAGCTTAGGGCTAGAGTAGAGTGGAGTAGGTTATGTTATGATATACTGTATGATTTCTGAAATGAATCTTTTGTCATATATGTGCAAATATCTCTAGAGAACAATACTGGGGGGCTTAATAACCTTCTCGCCCATGCCTGGCATTAGGCATGGTCCCAACAGGTTCATGTTTATCACAATTCAGTGTTTGTTTCATTTCAATTAATTGACATCTTAGTAATAAGATCACAAAACAAATACCAGTCTTTTACATTTTGTCCTTTATTTGAAGTTCCATTAAATTGATTTTTAAATGCATAGAGGTTACATTTTTGAATGTCAGAATTTTTTTTATTTCATGTCTCAGGACCATCTATCTTGATGATAGAATGTGTGTATGGGGGTTGTTTTAGTGCAGGGTGTGTTCACTACTGACAGATTTGGGTCACTTTCATAAATATAAATGTGAACAGCAAAGACATAATGATCTGAACATTCCTTGTTTCTCTTTTAAAGTTGCAAAAGAAGCTGTTATTTTTCACTGCAATGCCCAAGATCCACTTTCAAAATACCAGTGTTAGGGAACATCAAATCCAGGGAAGGAACTGTAACTCAGAACACATGCACATATAATCAATACATATATCATCACTGTCCAATGATAAACAAGGATCTCCAAAATGGTCAAACTTTATGGGAAAAGATATGTGATAAATATGGCTGACAAACTGTCTCTTACACACTCACTTACAGCACAAACCAGCACACACACACATACACATACACAAACACCAAACACACTAATGACACCTCTCCACAGGCACCAGTACACCTGCAGCTCCTCCCCTCATCCGGTTGAACAGAGAGACGATAGGGAGCCCCATGGGCCTTATGTGTGAGTGTGTGATGGTTGTACAGCATGTGAGTGACAGAAGTCAACCGGCCAGTGAAACTATGCTTTAAACTGCCTGAAACCTCTCTCTCACTCCATCCTGCTCCCTCCCACTGAGCGAGATTAATGACGAGCCCTGTGATCCCAGCACTGCTGGAGCTGTTCCAAATCAGGGCTTTGGGCAGAATTGAGTGGCTTTCTGAGTGTCTCTTTGCATGTGCATGTAGTTCTGTAAGTGGGTGAAGGGCAGCCAGCGGCACAGGCTGAGCCCTGCGGCGGACGTAGACAGAGTGACTAAGTGGAATTCAGTAAGGAGATGTTGAGTCATAAAGAAAGTATAGAGCCGCAGGTAAGCTCAGGTGAGTGTTGAAGGGGACACATCACAACATGCTGGGTCAACCAGCTGAAAAGCAAATGGCCTGCAAATCAGAGGCACTAGGGTTCTACAGAGACTGAAAACAGAGTGAGAAACATGACACTTTATTGGATGGAGCAGAAATGTTACACAGAAACACATGACTCAAATGCATACAATCAGAACAAAGCCCTACTGGAGCCACCACTGTCAAAGCAGACTTTCCACCATATTGCTTCCAGCCTTCTGAAGTGCACCAACCGTCATGGTTAACAAAAATTCACATCAGATTCACATCAATTGCACCTTTTAAAACTCTGAACCACATTCAAAATTTGACAGTTTCCTAAAGCCATGAAAAATTTACTATTATAAAACGTAAATTACACTCATCTACTGGGGAAGGTGTTGGAAGTGCCTACCAAGGACTTTAAAGCTGGGTTAGCCTTCATAGCACCTGGACTAAAATGTTTGTTTTGTGGTGTGCAGCTTTAAATGTATAACTAAATAAATAACCTTGCAGTGAATGTGCCATTGTGCCAAATATGATGTGTAGACTGTGGACACACCACCAACAGCGTACACACAGTTATAATCTCCACAGAAAAACACTGGCTGTAGAACAGGATACTCTGGAACAGCCATAACCAAACTTATGGTCACCACGTCAGCTAAAGTACCCACTTCTCAGTGTAGCAGCTCAGTGCAGCACATTACAGCCAAACCACAACCAAGATAGTAAAATAAGATAACCAAGACAACCAACAAAGTAGTGAGAGTGGGTGAAAACAACAATAAAGATGTCAAACAAGACCAAAATCACACCAGTCATCTTACACTATCTGTTCAATTATTTCTGTCACCACATGCATGCAGTTCCTTTCCTCATTCTTTGAATGAGAGAATTCCTAGAAATGAGAGAATCATTTGTGTTGTTTTAACTTGTTTTAAAATTCTTCAACAACAAAGCCATCTTTTTAAATTCATATCTTTCCTTAAATGCATCACAGCATTTGTGAGATATGCTCTCATTCTGACACTTTTATCATATTAAATTCTGTCCACATTGGCAGACTATTTTGTTTTCTGTAAGCAATTCTGACTTTTAAGATTAATTTAGCATGTCTGTTATTTCAAAATTAGATATAAACTCTATTTGCTGTAAGATTATTTTGTTTGAACATAAAATAAATGCAGCTATAAAATTCTTATAAATCCTTTTTCAAACAGGACCTTTCTGAATCACAATGGCAGTGTAATTGATTTCTGTAGGACACACACTGCAAGTATGGCATTTCCCAAGAGACAGCACTAAATTACTGCTGTTGTGTGTGCTGGGTCTGAAATTGGCATCACACCAATGCACACACACACACACACACACACACACACACACCTAAATATTATTGATTTAAAGATCTGTTTTTGTTGTTGCTCCTTACAGAAGCCAATTTCAGTACAGTTGTTTGCTGTTTCTGCTTCTCACCACAGTAATATGAAGTAGCATGAAGTCAGCTGTGATGTCATCAACTGAACACACAGTTCACTGGATCTACTTTTACTCACTCTGCGTTTATTTGCTTAAAACACCGTTTGCCTGTGTGTGTGTGTGTGTGTGCGTGCGTGTGTGTGTGGGGCCTACCTGTAAGTATGTCTAGAGAGATATAATCCTTTTGTATACAGCTGGAAAAGCAGACAATGATCTCAGCAGAGGAGCACTTCAACACACTCTCACACATCCTGTAAGATTTATGCTATAGCTGTGTGTGTGTGCGTGTCCATTTGTGTGTATGTATGTGTGTGATCCCATGGGAGCAGTTCTGTGCTGGAGGTACAGTGTTTTTCACAGTTGTAAATTGCATTCTCACTGCCTCTTTAGTAAATCAGAAACAGAGCTTAACACTGACCCGAGGTCGAGTGTGTGTGAGTGTGTGTGTGTGTGTGTGTGTGTGTTGGGGGGTGGGGGTGGGCGGGGGTATGGTTTGTGTATTATATGTTGTACAGCAGCGCTCTCTAGTGGTGGTCATGCGCAACTGTAAGTTAACTGTGGACCTGTTGAGATGTGGTTCAGATGTGTTCCAGTAGTACAACCCAGACCAGTGGTGGGTACAAGACAGGATTTTTAATAAAGAGCACATCATGGCCCACAGTTAGGAACCACAGAGTGGCTTACAACTAGGGCATGTTTTGTGTGTTTGTGTGAAGGTGGAAGGGAATTTAAAATACCTCTAAAACTATGAATATTATGAACATATATTTGATTTGTGTTATTTTGGTATAGTTGTGTATATTTACTGCTGGGGCAGGCCTGGTGGTTTGGTAACCAGCCTTGTGATTGTGAACTGGAGAACATGACTGAAGTGCCCCTGAGCACCCTTATACTGCCCCCTGGGCACTGCATAGGGCTGCCTATTGCTCCGTGCATGTCTGCTCACTGCCCTTAGTGTATGAATTCATTAATGTGTATGTGTGTTCATTTGTTCAAACTAAAAATGTATTATTCTAATAATAATTAATACAAATACTGGATTTCTGTTTTTCATAAACTACATGCCATACAGGTAAAAAAATAAAACAGAAAAAAGGCTTGAAATACTTCACATGTAGTGAATATTAAGTATGGCAACTTACCTTTTTGAATTATGTTATGAATACAAATGAACTTTTGGACAACAGTCCAACAGTGCAGTTGTCTGAGATGTGCTACTTTAATGTCTGTGTTGTCTGACTGAGTGTTGAGGTTTTCAGGGTTGCCAGGTGTGTGATCACTCTGTAGGTAATGAGCTCTCCACTCTGAGCACAGCGTGCAGAGCAGCAGCACCTACACAGTACCCTCCTCATCTGCTCCACTCAACCCTCCACTGAAAATACACTCACTCAATGTCACTCCGGTTTCCACTCCACTGCTCTCTCACTCACTTACTCTCTCTTTCCCTCTCTCTTTCTCTCAGTGCTGTTGGTCACAAGCAGCAAACCAGAAAAACAAAGCAATTTCTCTGCAGAAATAACAAATCAGCTTCAGCAACCCTCAATGCTTTTAAAATAATAGGTTCATCCGCCTTGAAAACTATGAGGCTTCAGCCATTGTTGAATGTACAGAACTGATCAAGATGAAGACTTTGCCATCAAATTCTTTGTCCATTATTTTCTTACTTGCCTACTTGAAAGCCCATTTTATTCAATGTGGGCATGCATCCTCTGAATCCTTTCTTTTAACATTGCTATCCATGAAAACCAAAATGGCAACTTTACAGAAGACAAAAATTCTCAAAAATTCTCTAAACTTTGAATGGATATTAATGTAAAGTAAGAGCTTATTTGATCCATTTTAGAGCATTTCTATTGGTCTACTCATCCAGAATTATTTACCACTGCTTTCAACACAATAGTTTCAAAAGCTAACTGGTTGATTGCAGTCTTATATTGTCACCTCTTGACTTGTGCCAGATAATCAATTTTACACTCATCATCATAGAATAGTTGCACCCAGAAGTAATCAACTGATATTGTGAGACATGTAAATGATAAATGTTTCATGCTTGGCTATGGATATAATGTAAGAAAGCCCAAGCCTCATCATTGTACCCAGCTGACTATATAAATTTGTCCTGTTGCATGTGTTTTTCATTCTGACTCATGCTGTTATGTTGGTAGCATCCTTTGCAAGCAAAGTGTGCATTGGATAGGAGTTTGTAAGCAATTTGAGCAATTGGAAGAGTTGGGGAGTCGCAACTTAGGGTCAGGTAGTAGAAGCAGTGTGGTCATATTGTGTGCCATACCAGTTATGCAGAAATTTCTATTTCAGATGTTTTATTTTACTTTTGTGTATATAATTCTACTCTACCTTTCTACTTTTGCCTTGGTGGAGACCAACAAATCTGTTTGTGCCCTATTCCAACAATTGTATTGCCAGACTTCTCCCTGAATGAAAAAACGTGGGATGTGATTTAATGTGCTATGAACACTCCACACCTGCTGCAAAATCTGCAGAAACTGTATAAATTCCTTGTCGAGATGTCTGGCATGTTGCATAAGCAAACATGGTGGTGTGATGCCATACTGAGAGACACTACGTCTGTATATGTAGCTCAGTACATATTGTCCATATCAGTCTAAATGTTTAATCATTTATTGTTGAAGATGAGTTATTCACTTCACCTCTCAGCAGTTTTAATGTCTGATCATTGTGTGTTACTGTGAGGGTACTGAGCTTTCAAGGCCAACCTTTCTTCTTCACCACCAGCCTGCTGGTAGCTATTCAGTAATAGCTGCTTCACTCTGTCAGTGCTGTCTTGGTTGCAGTGTATCAGCTATGCTTCTCACAGCTGTAGCTTAATTAGTGTAGCTTGTAGCAAAACCTTCTCCAGTGCTTGAATGCGGGACACGTTGATGGTTTCATTTGTTGTTTCTCAAGTCTGTGGTTCATCTACTAACAGCATGTCAGCAGCATTCCACTGACACCTACCACTGTAAGGGTTAGGTGTATTTTAAGCAGTATATCCCTGTGCAAGGCTGAATGTCAGTGAATGTTTGCTCTAGGTCAAGGGATATATGACTCTGTTCATTGTGCTGCTTGGAATGAATCCCGCATCTACCTTCTGCTTTTCCTCTTTAGAAACATAACATGGTGCTCTGTCTCATCCTGTTGGAAAAGGTTTCTAACAATAAGATAATCCTGATTATATTGTCTGGCACCATCATATACTACTAGGCCTTCACTGATGAAGTGATTTGTTACACATGTACACACATGACAACAATAAATGATCTGTGTTCTATTTCTGTGTTAAAGAGAAGTTCAAGAATTCTAAACTGTCCTGCAATTTGTCCTATCAGCAGCTCATCCAGATCTTCCTAAAGTCCAACACACTCCACAGACGCCACACTGATTCCCTTTTGAGCTGATTGTCATTCTTACATACTGTTAATAGAGCCATGATTCACACTGTAGCTGTGGCTTGGGATACACAGAACAAGATGGCAGAGGAAAAACTATGAGAAGGATTTCAGGATTTTAAAGCTAACTAGTGTAGTATGCTGACCAGTGTTGAACATTGGTCATTTTTTTCTTAGGTACAAGTCTTTTTATCCTACATCTTTCCCTTGACATTAGCAAACCACAAGAGTGGGTTTATGTTCCAAAAATAATGACAATTCATTTTTATGGAAGCATTAGTGTGACTTTTACACTGATTATTGTGTAAATGTCCTCAGTTTATATTGGGTGTAAGGCATTGTGCCTAATTTAAAACATTGGATTGTGCAGAAATAAATTGTTGCAGATTGAATAAGTAGATATATGTGTAAGTTTTCCTTTCTAAGATATCATAAAAATAGTGAATTCAAAACAAGCCACTTTTGAAGATTAGTTTTTTTTTTTTCCAAATTGAAGTACCAATTATTCAGTCCATGTAGAGCTCTCCCCCTTTCACATATCCAGAAAGAATTAAAGCACTTTTAGCACATTTTGTTATGATACATTTTTTCCCTCAATATTCTGACCTGATTGAACATGATTTGGAAAGGAACACTATAAGGTCCCATAGTATACAGTGCATGTCAGAGCACAAACCAAGCCATGAAGTCTGAGGAACTGTCTGTAGACCTCAGAGACAGGATTGTATTGAAACACAGATCTGGTCCCAATTAGCACAGTGGCCTCCATCATCCATAAAAGGACAAAGTTTGGAACCACCAGGACTCTTCCTAGAGCTGTCCGCCCAGCCAATCTGATTGATTGTGTTAGAAGGGAGGTCAGGGAGATGACCAAGAACTCAATGGTCACTCTGACAGAGCTCCAACGTTCCTCTGTGGAGAGAAGAGAACCTTCTGCAGCACTCTGCAGCACTCCACCAATCAGGCCTGTATGGTAGAGTGGCCAGATGGAAGCCACTCCTCAGTAAAAGGCACATGATAGTTCATCTAGAACTATCTACCCATGAGAAACAAAAACGATTGAACTTTTTGGACTGAAGGCCAAGCATCATATCCAGAGGAAACCAAGCACTTATCATCACCTAGCCAATACTATTCCTACAGTGAAGCACAGTGGTGGCAGAATCATCAGAATCAGAAATACTTTATTTAACCCAGAGGGAAATTCCAAATTCTTACAGCTGCACCCATCTATATAAAATGTAAAAATAGAAAGATAAAAATAAAGATAACAAAGAATAATAAAATACTTAATAATAAATACATTATACATAAATACTTGTACATCCCAAGTTATTGCACAGATAAGTAAAATGAGCAAATTGCAAAAGTGAAACTTTGTTTAATGGCCACATGTAGGAATGACCTCCTGTGGTGCTGGGATGAGTTTTGCACTAAAAGTGCTCCTCTGTCTCAACACTGTTTCGAAGAATGTGTGGGTGTCACAGTCCATAATAGCCTGCAGTTTAGACAGCATCCTCCTCTCTGACATGAGTAATGAAGCCTAGAACAGGCATGCAACTGCCCACAAATAGTGGATCTGCTGCAACAAGTAACCCTCCCTTTTCTGAACTCACACTCCAGTGCACTATTCCAACAGGACAATGCTTATCCCATACTGCTGCTGTCTGAAGAGCTTGCCACAAAGACACAGATACTATACCATGGTCAGTTGCATCACCAGATCAATCAATGATTGAAATTGGATGTTTTTGGACAACATTCTACCCATACAGTGAGAATGTTAAAAAAAAAATATATCTTCAAAACAAACTACACAAAAGAAATATAAAAAAGTTATTGTAAAAATGTTTTATTTTATCCAATCATCAGTTCAGATAATGTGAAGAACAAAACCAGATTCACATTATGTTGAAATTTTAAAAACATAACAAAAATTGAGATAAAAGATTGCTCTTTTGAATATAATTTTACTATAGTATGTTTTAAAAGTTACAAAAAGTTCTGCTCAGTCATCATTCCATTTGGACAACCGATTTTAGTGGTTTTGTGGTGTCATGAAAACCAAGCACTTCAATAAAAATTCTACACTAATACTGGGTAGTTACTTCTGTTGCTATAAATTGCTTCAGTTCATCATGCCATGGATTCCACAAGATGTTGGAAAGGCCGCTGAAAAACACTGAACTCATTATGTTCACTTAACCCCTAAAGGGAGCAGCCAAAAGAAGAAGTCATGCTGACGTAGCCATTAGAAGATTGATGGAAGATAAAATGTAACGACGATGGGATGCCCATGGTCAACATCAATTTTCAAATCGGCTCTAGCATTCAAGTGATGATTGGTATTAACAGTTGAAAGTGTGCACCATGACACTATCTCCACCAGTCTTGAATGTTGACACCAGAGTGTTTGGGTCCATAGATTCATGCTGTTCAAATCAAATTCTGATATCACTGGTGTGCCTCCCTCAAAATCACTGAGATAACACTGCCCAACCTGCTGGCCTGAATCTGCATTTTTGTACATTATACTGCTGCTATGATTGGTTGAATAGAGTATGTTTACAGTTCCTAAAAAAAGTGGTCAGTGAAAATTGAGATTTACCTCTGCCCAAACCTGGTGTTGAGGTCAGCAAATTAACTATGTGTAAAACAGCTTTAGTTACATTGATCTAAGATCAGTTCTTAGATCATGTAACCTTGTGTTATTTAAATGGCAAAAACTGTTCAGTGGTCAGTATTATCTGAGATCAGTATTATTACTGGATAATTATGGGCCCTGCATCCCCATGCCCAATCTAGACATGAACATTCTCAATGTCTATAGATTATAGCAGAATGCATGCATGTGTATGGGTGTGTTCTCACCCTGTCAGCAGTATAAACTGTCATGAATAATTCGTTGTGGTGACTCATGTCCTGCATTTGTTCCAGTGCTATGTAACTATGTAGGACCACACGCAGATAGGCATTTAAACAGATTATACACATGCTGAGAAATAAATATCAACTAGTTATACACATTCTTTGTGTTTACGCCTTTACCTTATGTTCCCACTGAGATCACTGGTCCTCATTTTTGTGTAAGGCTGAGACAGTGGAATGGGTGATTTCTAATTGTTCTGAGACCTTTTTAAATATATTCCAAGACTCATTTGCATCTTCAACCTTTGTTCAGGCCTCAGAGAGCTCTCTGGAGCTTGTCAGTGTGATACCACTCACTTCAACAATCACGAGCAAACCAAAGCATGGTCTCATATGGCATATTTGTGTCCTATAATCCTTCTGTGTACGTAGGTGTGAGGACTATGAGGCTGTAGGATGATGTTTCATTGTGCCAATCTAAAGGGTGTTCACAAGTGCTCTCTATGGACCACTATTAAAGTTTTGAAAGATGGCCACTATAAAGCAGGCTGCATATACATTAATAAGATAAGGAATAAATATTATAAACTAATCTTAACAGTGCAGGTTTGGCAGATTAGTACACCTAAATATGCAAAAAACAAACAAAAAAAATCAACAAACTGTTTCCACTGCACTTCCATTGTTATTCAGCATAACATGTTGGTGTGAGAAGCTCCTCCATTTCTGTTTCACACTGCAGTGTAGGAGAAGTGTTTATTGTAGACTTAAATATGCATCATATGAATATTTGAGTGTACTCAACTTTCAGCTATATTATATGGTACATTCTCAAAAGCTAGTTAGTAAATACCACATAATTGGGATGCACCTGCAGAGTTGGCTGCATTTCATTTCCCACTAGGGGTGGGCAATATGGTAAAAATATGACAAGTTTAAAATCCTTTTCATATGAATGATGAACAAAAGTTCACCATTGCTGGCAGATCTTCTTAAAAACTTACAGGAATACAGTGCATGTGGATAGTATTCAGAGCACTTCACTTTTGCAACTTTTTCCAACTTTGTCCAAAATTGATTTTTTTGTGGATAATTCACCCCCCTTCAAAAAACCAAATTCTGCACACAATACCCCATAATGACAAAACATGTACATAAGTATTCACACCCTTTGCTCAATACATTGTTGACCATCTTTAGCAATAATAATAATAATAATAATAATAATAATTTTATTATTATTATTATTATTATTATTATTATTATTATTATTATTATTATTATTATTATAGGTTTCTCTGGGTGGGGAGCATCAGTGCACAGGAATTTTCAGATATTTCCAGAGATGTTCAATAAGGTTCAATTCTGGGCTCTGCTTGGGACAGTCAAGAACAGAGTTGTTCTGAAGCCAATCTTTTTATCTTGGCTATGTGCTTGTTGGAAGACAAATCTTTGGCCCAGTCTGAGGTCCAGAGCGCTCTGGTGCAGGTCATCATAAGGGATGTCTCTGTACATTGTTGCATTCATCTTTCCCTTGACCATAACTAGTCTTCCAGTTGATGAGTGGTGTCTGGTCTCCTCCAGACACAAGGCTTGGCATTCAGGCCAAAGAGTTTGTTTCTTTTTGTTTCTCATGGTCTGGGAGTCCTCCCGGGTACATTTTGGCAAACTCCAGGTGGGCTGTCGTTCCTTTTACTGAAGAATGGCTTCCATCTGGCCTGATTGGTGGAATGCTGTAGAAATGGTTGCTTATGGAAACTTCACAGGGCAATGCTAGGTTCTTGGTCACCTCCTTCACTACCCTGACTGCTGATTACCTGACTTTCAAACATTTGCAACATGTATCCTTCCCAGATCTGTGCCTTGATACAGTTATGAGGACTTCCTTGGACTTTGTGATTTAGTTTATATCAGGGGTGGGCAACGGGGGCCAGAGTCCAGCACAGTTTGCTGGTTTATCTGCTCTAACAGACCTAGTAACCCTGGCAATTAACAGGTGAGTTGAATTAGGCATGTTTCAGCAGGAAGAGTGCAAAACTGTGCAGGAATCCAGCCCTTCAGGACTGGAATTGCTCACCCCTGGTTTATATAGACAGGTGTGTGCCTTTAAAATAATGTCAAATCAACTGAATTTACCAATGATGGACTCCAATCAAGTTTGTAAAACATCTGAAGGATGATTAGTGAAAACATATTGCATGAGATGAGCTCAATTTTGAGTGTCATGAAAAATGCTGTGAATACTTGTGTTTTATTTTTACATCTGTAAAATTGACAGACTTTTGTCCCTCTCGTCTCCTCTGTTTTGTTTATCTCTCCTAGTGCTTCTGAGCACATGTCCTGTCTCCACCCATTCCCAGCTTTATCATGTTCCAGTCTTGTCTAATGTTCTCTGTATATATAAGCCCTTTGTTCTGAGTCTGTCCTTGTCAGTCTTCTGGTCTACTTGTCTTGTCATGATGGTTAGTGTAAGTTATCTATGTGATTATTAATAAATACAAACCTGCACGTACTTCCGCCTCCACCTACCTCTGTAAGTTCCGCACACCTGACAGGAAGACTGACCTTCCATGGAGGTAGTAGGGTTGTCAGGGAGTCGGCTCGCGATCTGAAAAGATCCATTTGGTGCGGGGTCGCAGAACCAGGGCGACTTGGCCGTGGCGGGCAGTCGGAGGAGGCGCCATAGGTGGTGCACTCGGGGTGCCCCCTCACCGGAGGACTGCTCCTCAAAAGATGGGGAGAATTTTGGGGGGGCGCTAAGGGTTGGCGCTGCGGCCTCGAGCTGGGCAAGGCGAGAGGCGAGGCCTGCTGGCGGGCTGTTGTGGGGTGATCTGGGCTGAAGGATGAGTCCGATGTGTGGCAGTTCCTGAGCTATGTGCGCAGGACTGTCCACCCCAGTGAACCCCATACTTTGGCAGCCAACAGCCTGAGTCACCAACCCTAGTTGTTTGCACTGTGCACTGGCTCCTCCTGGGGACAGCAACACCTGAGGCTGCTTCTGCTGAGGCCAGGAGGGTGGAGCTACTGTCCAGTCTGTGAATAGGGGGTGGGGCTTCAGTGACATCACAGCCCAGAAGGAGGAGCTATTCACCAACTGTTGGGAAGGTGAAGCTTCCCAGCCTGTCTGAGGGGCGGAGCTTCTCAGTGCCACCTGTGTTAGAGCCTGGAGGTGGTGCCCACCTTAGGACATTAGCCAGTTCTGGGTCCAAGCCCATGTTTCAACCAGTGTCTGTACTTGTGCCTGTTTCTCTACCCGTGTTAGTTCCTGTATCTGTTCTTGTCCCCATTCCTGTGTTTGGTTTGGTTGTTCCAGTTCTTGTCACTGTTTTTGTATCTGTCCCAGTCCAAGTGTGGATTCCTGTTCCGTTGCCTAGCCTTGTCTCGTCTCCAATTCGTATCTAGTCCAGGCTGCCCTGTTTTGGTCCCTCTCTTACACCAGCCCTGGGGACTGTTGGTTTACACGCCCGGAGTTGTGCGTTGGGAGGGGGCCTACTGTCACGTATTTGTCTTGTCCCTCTGGTCTCTCTTTGTGGTGTTTCTCTCCTAGTGCTTCTGAGCACATGTCTTGTCTCTGCCCATTCCCAGCTGTGTCAGATTTGTCACATTATCATGTTCTTGTCTAATTGTGTGTGTGTGTGTGTGTGTGTGTAAGCCCCTTGTTCTGAGTCTGTCCTTGTCAGTCTTCTGGTAAACTCGTCTCGTCGTGATGGTTAGTGTAAGTTATGTGTCATCTATCGATAAATACGACCCTGCACTTACTTCCGCCTCCACCTACCTCTGTAAGTTCCACACACCAGACACTTTGTCATTAGGGGGTATGTTTTGTAGAACTGTGAGGAAAAGTAAGTGTAATCTATTTTGGAATAGGGCAGCATCAGCATTGCGAATATGTTCTGGATGCACTGTGTACTAAATGTGCTGCACCTCATCTAATTAAACTAAACTTATTACACCCTCAATATATGCTAAGACACAATGTATGCAAAGAAAATCATGCTGATGATTAAATTTGTAATTTCTTCAGTTTTATGTTATACCATCTTCATCTCTCAAAATTGATAAAATTAAGATCAAATGTTTAAATGTGTTAAAGGGTTCTTCATTTTTTTTTCAAACAATAGAAATAAAGAAAGAAAAGAAAGAAACAAGTATTATAATAAAACCTCCCTGCTTCATACTTGACACATTTAATGGTCAAAGAGCATAAATGGCAAATGCAGTCCAAAAAACTGTTTTATAAAACTGTGTTTATTTAACTGGTATCCTTTCCAGTGAAATGTTCAGGTGTGAATGAAAATCCACCTGATGTTATACAGCTCCTTATGCTGCATGTTTCAGAGCACACTGGTCAGGTTTCCATGCAATGACTGCTGTCCTTAACAGTCACTTATTAACCAAGGATTTCAGTCAAAGACTGTATTTGATCTGTGTCCTAGAACCAATCCATAATGTTCACTGCTAAAGATGTCAAAATGGGGTGAAAAAGAAACATACAGAAATAAGGTTTTCAGCTACTGGAAACCCTGGCAGGCATTTACTTGTAAGATAACTGTGTGAAAGTAACAAATATTCCATAACACACTTCATATATATATATATATATATATATATATATGAACACTCGCAAAAAACAATGTTCCAATTTTGCCCCTGTATTTTTACCCCTGCTTCAAACCCATTGTTTCTTCCCTGTTGAAATGAATTAGGGTAAAATCATACAAGTATTTTCCCTTAAAATTACAAACAAGAGCAAAACAACAAAAATACCTTTCCATACACACACACCATTCAGTTTTGGGTATATTAAGGAGCAGAAATGGATTTACGTAACAGATCTGCTAATGGGTCCCTTTAAAGCACTAAATTTAGATAAACCACTTTCATGAAGATATCTGTAAAGTTAAGGCTGTGGCAAAGGTCAGTTACAGTGTTACACACCGTTTTGTACTTAGGATTTTATGTTAGAAGCAGAATAGCCTGCAGGAATTGAACAAATGCAGACAAATGCGGCTGTATTAACTAAGATGCAATACAAGATGGAATGCTGGTTGTGTGGTTCCTATCAGAGCCAACAGGGAATGCTGAAGAGAAGTTCAGTGATTACAGTTCAATGGTTAGTGTAGTATAGTAATACATGACCTGGTCTAACACTGATTGTGCTCCTGCTCTCACACAGAGGATTTGGCCTGTGTGCCAATGAGGATGAAGTTTGTGGGGATACAGAAAACATACTGTAAACATTGTTAATTGTACTATTGTACTGCTTGTTTACTACAGATCACAGAAATAAATTCCTAGAACAGGTTTTATTTCTAGATGCTCTTCCTTATGGGTAAAAGGGCTTACAGTTACCACTGAAATCTGGCTTTAATGTAAATGTCCATTATAGATAATTTATTTCTGTGGTTCTGAGGTTTTGCCCCAGTAGCCACATATGCATGTACT
Organism: Acestrorhynchus altus; assembly: GCA_034509495.1. NCBI lineage: Eukaryota > Metazoa > Chordata > Actinopteri > Characiformes > Acestrorhynchidae > Acestrorhynchus > Acestrorhynchus altus. The sequence continues at coordinate 23,827,405 of CM067509.1, forward strand.
GGGCAACAGCACCTTGAGAGAGAATGACCATGTGGGGTGTATAAACCACAAGATAGAATAATGAAAGGGAATATTCTGGTAAGTAGGAATGAATCACTCAGTTTGTCAGTCAGTTTGGCACATCACAGCCAAGAGTTTCAACAGCACAGCTGAGAAAACGCAGTGCAGGTTTCACACACTCTTAAAGGCTGAAGCCAGAGGGCAGAACGGTTTCAGATATTCAGAACTTCGGCTTTCTTCAATTATGAAGATGCACAGCCTAAAAAACACTGGCAGCCAATGAGTAAGCACCAATTCCCTCACAGTCCCACTTTTAAAAGAAAAAGAAAAAGGTCGCAGACATTAGCTTTGTCTCCAGCTGCTGCAAATCACTTCACCGCCATGAAGGTTTGTGTGTTTCCTCATTTTTGCACCCATCTTTTCCTCTTAGTCTTAGTCCTGATGGGTCTTCTCTTGAACTACTTTACACTCATACTAAGGAGAGATAAACAAACAAAAACATGTGTTAAGTATTACAGTATGTAATATACTTTTACAAGTGCAAACCTTCTGCTGTTCCAGAATTTATGGAATAAAGACCATGTGAGCTTGCATGTGAGCTTACACATACACTAAATAAAAAGCGTTCATTATAGTACTGACAATTGTAACAATAACCTTTTTGGCCCTATTATGAACCCTAGTTTTTTCCAAATACTAGTTGGAGAGAGGTATTGGTATAATGTATAAAGTACAGCTACAAATACACCATTTCATTGGAACTCAAGGATTTTTTTTTAGTTTATTATGCATTTATTGGAGTAACTGTCTACTGTCCAGGGAAGGCTTTATGCTAGATTTTGGAGCACTGCTCTAAGGATTTGATTGCAAGAACTTTAGGGAGATTAAGATGGATGAAGATGTTGAACTATCACCACCCCACCTCATCCCTAACTCAACCCAAAAGTATTGTATGGAGCACCATCCTTCCAGAGAATACAGTTCCACAGCTCAGTGCCAGGGGCAGCAAAGTGTGCTGGTTAAAGTTTAGAGTGGAGTAGATTACATTTACGTTACAGTAGTTGCTGTGTAATATTCTTTGTGTCTGGTTTGCATCATTTGTGCATATGAACGAAGGTCAACCTGTATTTAGTACACATTGTAATATTTCTGAAATGACTCTTTAGTCACATATATGCAAATTTATCTTGACACCAGGGTGCAATGCTGGGAGGATTTACAACCCTCTAGCCCACACCAGGTATTAGGTATGGTACCAATACGTTCATGCTTAACTGGCAGAGGCCTATTCTACTTGTAAAACTTCTCTACAAGGACTAGTCAAACTGTGTGTGCATTTAGACATCTGTATCATAAATGAGCACAACTTAAAGTAAATGAATTAATTCATTAGAAGAGATTCCCTTCAAACATTTGTACATACTACTATTCAGAGGACCATGTACATATTCAAATGGCTATCTGTGACATCATGATTCTATATAGAACCATTTAAGAGTGTGATGTTTGTCTCAGTATGCACTCACAAGAGCAAGTTGTCGTCCTATATTGCCCATAGTTATCACACCAGCAAAAAAAATGCAGGGCAGCCACGAACGGATGTATAGGAAGTCAGGAGAGGTATACCTGCAGATGCACATTTACATGTAATAAGTGGTTTGTAGAAATTAAACAGACCTTGAAAAAAGAGACAAAAAGAGAAAAAGAGAAACTCACTGAAACACTCCATTGTAGACAAGCAGTTGCGTGGCAAGGGTTGCAAGGAGAGCAATAGCGACTCCCAGACCAAAGCCACTGCGGGACCGATCGAATGTCCACCACAACCCCACTGACAATGCAGCCAGGGTTAGAGAGAGCTGCACATTATTTGCAAAGTCCACCTTCTGACAGCAAGGAGGTTAAAGAAACTGAACACATTTAGGTACTCACAGATTGAGACTCGTGGCAGTTCACTGGTATTTCTAATGGTATTCCTAACAGTCAAATCAACAAAGATTCTTGTAATGCAGACTTGCATCTATAAAGACACTCTCTTCATTTACAAACAAAACTATTGGTCAGTTTGCCAGACAATTAGAATTAAGCCTAATCACACTAGCTGTTTTCCATTCATGTAGTACGCATTTAATTCTAGTCTTCATTCCTTCTGCTCTGCACTGGATCAATTTACATAATCATAAAAATTTGGTCTGTATGTCTGACCTGCTCTGTACTAGACTCAGGACTATAAATCAGAAACAGCTCTTGGACAAATCAGAGACATTCGCACTTTTTCTTTCTGTTTGAGCTCCTTTTTCATTAAGTATATGGCAATAAATACATGAAAACTACAAAAAACAGCAGAAGAAACGAATCCTAAAATAATAATATAGTATAAGTTGAATGTGCTTTCTAACCACGTGTTGTTTTTCTGTGTGTGAAGATAGCACAGCATTCAGGTGCTGCACTCATGTGGTGAGAGAAAGATACAGCACTGGCATGATTAATGCCAACAAATACAGCCACACAGCGCATCACACTGGACCATTCACGCTTTAGTTTATGGGGCTCCCCGAGACGCCGGTCTATGCAGGGATACAGCAACCCTATCAGAGCTGATGGGAAAAAAGAGAGAGAGTAAAAGAAAATAACTACTTACCTATAAAACAAATTACTTAAAAGATTACGATTGCTGAGATATTCTCATGATAAACTGACAAGATGCTGAAGATAATAATCAACTCTTCTGTTACAGATACTACCAGTAAAACAACAAGTAATTGGTAAACTGTCACTTTAACTTATGTATACAGTTGTTTGTATACATGGTCACCTCTACGTATTTTTTCATTTTCACAGTTCAAGTTCATGTTCACACACTCTTTGGCACATTTTACTGCATAAATGCTGTTTATTTGTTTAATATATATATATATATATATATATAATATATATATATATATATATAATGTGTGTGTGTGAATGAATACATGTCTGTATGCCCACATATGGATTGGCAAATCTGTCCTGGGTGAACCCCCCTTAGTGCTGCCTGGGTGGCTAGTTGTTTGTGGTAGTAAATACACCATGAGTGGACTAGCTGCTGGTCGGTGTGTGTTGTTTGAATGCTGAGTGTGATTATGAAGATTTCTTCTAAAATGTTTAACAAAAGAATAGATCTAAAATACACACTTCACTTAAAAAACATTACATTTATATACAACTGAAGCTGACAGTCTACCTGGGAGTGTTAGAATTACCTGATGCTGTGCCACAGCAGGGTGGGACCCACCATGCTGAAGAGAAGATACTACTGATGACGTCAGGAGGGAAGAGGGTGACATTGCGCTGCACCTGCAGCAAGTTCAGTACTAAAGCTAGGAACACACCCACACCGAACAGCATGGCCCCTCGGATCAGCAGGTTAGTCGTGCGATTCGTTATCACGCTTATGTAGGGTCCCCTTTGGGCTGTCCCGTTACTACTCAGCCTGGTAGTCTCTGCCATGGCTGCTGTGACAGAGTGAAAACCAGACAGTCTACAGCTACTCACTCTTGTTGCCACTGTCAGCTGACCTCACTCCAAACCTGCAGAACACATACTGATGTCAGAATCATACATGAATACAATAATTGGTAATGTCTACAACAAACTTGAAAATGCTTGCAGTTACTTATTGGTTGGTGTGCCTTTTACAAAAAATCATCACTGAGCGAATAGTTTACTGTAAGAACTTACAATGCCCAGTTTGCATGTTATTATAACAGCATATAGCATAAGAGCACCCATCATCAGCCAGTCCAAAAAGTTCCACAGGGAAATATTGATTAGTTCCCCTCGTTTCCTTAGCCAATCAATTTGAGTAAACTGGATATTCCTAGGAGTTTCCTCACACTGATTGGCTAAGGGAGAGAGAGGAATTGAACAGCATCTCAAAGTGGTTGATATTTAGTCCTGCTGATAAAAGGGGACTTGATCCTACAGTAATACACAAACCAAATGGTTATTGCTTGAAAAAAAGGTATAGCTATCAAAACACAGATATTAATCAACTATATATTTCACTTACTAAAATTCACAGTACACTTTCTGACAATGAAATACTGGGCCAACAATATGCATAAACATATTTCTCCCTGAAGCCAAACACTCCTCTCCTTTGGAGACTCAAGGAAAATCAAAGTAGAAAAAAACATGTAATGACAATTAATTCTCTCATTTTTACAATCCCCTTGATTTTAAAAAGTGAGCCTAAAGTGTCTCACTTACAATGATGGAACAGTTTATGAAACTGAGAATGATTTATGCCTCCAAGTATCTTTCTACCTGGATACTTTAGGGGTACTTCAATCCCAAGCATGCCTGTCTGCAAGTGCACAAACACACATATATAAGATTGAGATCCTCCAGCCTACACCTCAAATTCAGGGTTCATCAACTACAGAAGACAGACAACAGAAAGAAGACAGCCCTGATCTCTGAACAGAGGACATGATCAGTGAATGAAGCTATGTGGTTAAGCTGTGCCCTCCCAGACCTTTACGTCTCCCAGTTAGAGACTGGTAACAGAGGTAGATTAGAAAAGCATCCCCTCTGTCTGATCCAGGCTGAGTTCAGCTGAAGCAGCTGTGGGTCAGAGCAGCTCGTAGCAGGAGGCTCCTCCTGTAGGCCACATCATCAGTGAGGCCCATCAGAGCAGACCTCCAAGCACACAACCACAGCAGACCCAGCGTGTCCCACGGCCTTTACTACAGCCCTACACCAGATCTACACTGGGTTTAATCAGAAACAGCAGTGGAGTTATCTCCCCTAACCAAAACAACCCCCTAACAACCACACTACCCCTCATTACCAGACCACCACTCAAACAGCGCCTCCAGCCCTCGAGAGGGAACCAAAAGCACCCACCATCTCTCACTTCTCCAGTCTTAAACGAAGATCAACAATCAACAGAAGACCAATGTCCGCTAAGCTAACTCGCTAACGTCAGCTTTATTTACAATCTCACGACCAGCACTGCTGCTGCTCTCTGATTGGACAGAACCAGCAGCCAATGAGAACGCTGCTCTATGACGTAATCACCCCACCGCCGTATGTATTCTCTCATTCTCTACCACTGCGCTCTCGCGCTCTCGCGCTCTCTCTCTCTCACTCTCTCGGCTCTTCCTATTTCTTGTTTTATCAAAAAATGACTGCAAACACCAGAGGGAGCATGTGAGAGTACTTAATAAATGGGGGTAAATAGAGGTGAATGGCTTAAAACTGTGTGACAGAAAGGTGTTCAAATTCTTCCTTTACATTTTCCATTTCTTTACAACAATTGGGCATTAGAGACAATAGCATTACTGCTACTGAGTGTTGCTGTCATTGTTACAAATAAGGCCCTTTATAACTAGAGCTGAAATGAAAAGTTTTAAAAGCCTGTCTGTGCTGCCAAAACATTTGAAGGTGTCCTGTATTGATGAAATCAGTGCAATTTATGGTATTAAAGTGATCAAACATATATAAACTGTGATTTTGCTCAAATGCTCTATATTAACACATTCATTCTTATGAATGATAATAATTAAAAATTTGTTATTTTGGGTAACAGAAAAACAAGCATCTACCTGAAGTTTAGTTGTTTTCATTAATGGCTAATTCAAAGTCCAAAATTTTCCCATCAGTGTTAGATTTATTAGTTATCTGACAGTAGAACAATAAGGTACTCGATTAGTGTAATTTGGACTGTTTCAGTGGTGTACAGGTGGACAGAAGTGTTGTGTAATGGTACTGTTTGTGGAAGATTAAGTTTCCATTAGCAACTTCCATTAGACTGACTGAACGTCAAGAACTGAAATGAATATAGGACTTGAAGTTCAGTCAATCAGTATTGGCCATTTTCAGGATTCAGGTCTCCTTTGGATCCACTTCTCTCATGTCATCAAACTTTCCTGGACTGACTAATTCTAAGAAGCGCAAATTTGAAAAACACCAAGGAATCTGCTCCATGAGATCCAAAGAGGCCCTGGAATTGGGAGAGATGACGCTTTCTCTCTCCTCTCTTGGGTTGGATGTGAGACCTATTGCTTTGGCTAACCCTCTGAACTCTTCTCTCTGAAAAAAGCAAGAAGAGAATTATTTTCTTGCAATAGAGAACATCCATGGCCCTCTGCTGGAAGGTATCAAAGTCTTTGAGAAGGTTTGTTCCTACGTGTACAATATGAACACAAACTCAAAATCCTTTGTCACATTTCTTAAAATCTATGGGGCTTAAAATTATTGAGGCTGCATAAATGTATAAAAAGTTAACAAAATTGAGTCAGTCTATTTGTGATTAGCTGATTCTGAACAAACTTGTGTTTGTAATCAATGAAATGTTAACTGTACATTTGATAATTTAAATTTTGCATTATCAGCTTCTGACTGGAGATCAGTCTGCTACTCTGCAAGTGGAAGCTTCAAATGTTTAGGAGTGTGTGTGTGTGTGTGTGTGTGTGTGTGTATATGTGTGTGTGTGTGTGTGTGTGTGTGTGTGTGTGTGTGTGTGTGTGCATAATTGTGTGTGCATAATTGCTTTGTATAACACTTTTATGTTGTATGGGGTCATGAATCTTAGTTGCAATTTGGACACCTTCACTCTTAGATTGAAGGCACAGACAAACACCATCCTTCCCCCGGATGGCAGGAAAAACTTCTATACATCATCTTCTTTCTTCTGTATCCACAAAGCTCACTATGTGGAACATATTGTACTAACATACAAAGGGTGAAATATAAATTCTGTCCCATTATTGCAAATTAACAGAGTCAATGGGATAGTCAAAAAACCCTCAACATTCTGTTGTATTCCTTACAAATAATGTAGACTATTATAAATAATTAGATAAATAAATTAATTAAGCACAATGGACAAGCCCAAACACAGGCTCCCAACATATGCTGAGTGCCAAGGTAGCTGAGGAACGGCGAGGGAGACAGCGAGGCAATTGGGTAGAAGAAGAAAGAGCAGAGAAGAAAATGAAATAAAAAAACATCACTCACTCATTCCTTATTGGGGAGAAAAGAAAAGGGAAAAAAAGAAAAGTAAAGAAAAGAAAACTAAATAAAAACTCTGAAAACACAAAAACAGAAGAAAAAGGCCGTTCCAAATTAATTTATAACCACGTACCTACACCAGCCGTAGCAAACTACAAAACACAGTCAACTACAATTAACAAATTATTTCATTCATTAATTAAGCAAAATGGACAACAAGGGCAAAAGTCTGTTTTTCAACTGGAGGGGGTAACTCTGACAACAAACACTTCAAAAATAAGGAAAACTCACCAACATTCCCATGAACATATAAACCTGAGCTATACCTGACCAACAACTGGAAGCTCCCAACATATGCTGATGGTCAAGGCTACTGAAGAATGGGGGAAATAGAGAGTCTATTGGGGAGAAGAAGAAAAAGCAGAAAAAAAAGAACAAAAAAAAACCTCAGTCTCACTCAAAAAAAAAAAGAAGGGAGAGAGTAAAAAATACAGAAATACAATTAAAAAAAACAAAAAAACAGGAAAAAAGAGGAAAAGGGACCATCCAGCTGGTTAATTAATTTATAGCCACTTATCTACACCAGCTCTAGCAAACTGCAGTCACCTGCAAAAAATAAATAGACAAAAAAATTAATTAAGCATAATGGACAACAAGTCCAACCGTCTGTTTTTCAACTCCACAGGTATAGTTGAGGCAAAAGCAGAGACTTCAAAACTCAGTAAAACTCATCAATGTTCCCCTGAACATTAAAAACCTGAGCTATACCTGGGACCCAACTGGAAGCTCCACACATATGCTGATTGTCAAGGCTGCTAAAGAACGGCAAGGGAGACAGAGATGCTATTGGGGAGAAGAAGAAGAAAGAGAAGAATGATGTTCCCAACATATGCTGACTGCCAAGGTTGCTGAGGAATGGTGAGGGAGAGAGAGGCTATTGGAGAGAACTAAGAGCAGAAAAAATAACAAAATTAAAACTCACTCAGTCACTCACTCACTCAGTCACTCACTCACTCACTCACTCACTCACTCACTCACTCACTCACTCACTCATTCCTTAATGGGGAGAAGAGAAAAGAAAAGAAAAGAGAACTAAATTAAAACTCACTCACTAATTCCTAACTGAAGACTCTAAACCAAACACAAGAAGCATATGGAGAGAGAGAGAGAGAGAGAGAGAGAGAGAGAGAGAGAGAGAGAGAGAGAAATATATAAATAGAAACTGTTTTGTAGAAAAAAAAGGAAAACTAGAAAATGAAGGAAAAGGGCATGCCCATCTGGTTATTTAACTAATAACCACCTACCTATACCAGCCATAACAAACTACAAAAGGCAGTAGCCATATATAAGTAAAAATATAAATAAATAAATAAATGAAACAAAATGTAAAATAAAGCAAGAAGGCAAAATACCTGGAAGACAAACCCAAAAGCCTGTTTTTCAACTGGACGGTTTAGCTGTGGCAACAGCAAAGACTTCAAAAAAAGGAAAATTCACCAAACTTTCTCCAGAACATAAAAATCACTCACTCCTTGATAAAAGAGAGAGACAAACAATATAGAAATAAAATAAAAAACAAGGAAGGGGAAAACAGGAAAACAGAGGATAAAGGCTGTTCCAGCTGGTTAATTAATATATAACCACCCATCTACACCAGCCCTAGAAAACTACAAAAGACAGTCACCTATAATAAAAAAAAGATAAATTAATTAAGAAAAATGGACAACATGCCCAAACATTTTCCAACTCCACAAGTATTGCAGCACCAACAACAGAGACTAAGGAAAACTAATCCACAATCTCCTGAACATAAAAACCTAAGCTTTACATGGATACCAACTGCAGGCTCCCAACATATTCCAAGTGCCAAGGCTACTGAGGAATGGTGAGGGAGACAGAGATGCTAATGGGGAGAAGAAGAAAGATGAGAAAAATGAACAAAATAAAAACAAACTCAGTCACACACTCATTCCTTATTGGGGGAAGAGAAAAGAAAAGACAACTAAATAACCACTCCTTGAGAAAAGAGAGAGACAAACTATAGAAATTAAAAAACAAACGAGGAAGGGGAAAACAGGAAAATGGCCTGAAAAGGAAAAGACCTGTCCAGCTGGATAATTAATCTATAGCCACCTATCTACACCAGCCCTAGCAAACTGCAGTCACCTGCAATAAATAAACTGATAAATAAAATTATTAAGCAAAATGGAAAACAAGCCCAAACATCTGTATTTTAACTGCACAGGTATAGCTGAGCCAACAACAGAGACTTCAAAACTAAGCAAAACTCATCAACGTTCTCCTGAACGCAAAAACCTGAGCTTTACCTACCAGCCAACTGGAAGCTTCCAACATATGCTGATTGTCAAGGTTGCTGAAAAACGGTGAGGGAGACAGAGAGGCTACTGGGGACAACATGAAAGATCAGAAAAAAAGAACAAAAATAAAAACTCACTTTCACTCACTCATTCCTTATTGGGGAGAAGAGCAAAGAAAAGAGAACCAATTAAAACTCAATGTAAAAAAAAGAAACAGAAAGGAAGTGAGAAAGAAAAAATATAGAAATAAAACAAAACAAGAAGGGTGAAACAGGAAAAAAAGAGGAAAAGGGCCTGCCCAGCTGGATAATAAAATTTTAACCACCTACCAACACCAGCCCTAGCAAACTACTAAGGACAGCCATCTATAATAAATATATAGACAAATAAATTAATTAAGCATAATGGAGAAAAAGCCCAAAAATCTGCACAGTCACCTGTAATGAATAAATAGATAAATAAATTAGTTCAACAAAATGGACAACAAGCCAAAACATCTGTTTTTCAATTTCACAGGTATAACTGCACCAACACCAGAGATTTCAAGAATAAGGAAAACTCATCAACGTTCCACTGAACAGAAAAACCTGAGCTTCACCTTCACCACTGCAGGCTCCCAACATATGCCGAGTACCAAGGCTGCTGAGGAACAGTGAGGGAGACAGAGAGGCTATTGCGGAGAAGTAGAAGAAAGAGTAGAAAAAAGAACAAACTAAAAACTCACTCTCTGTCTCTCACTCACTCACTCACTCATTCCTTATTTGGGAGAAGAGAAAAGAAAACAGAACTAAATAAACAGTCACTGTGAAAAAAAGAAAGAAAGAAAAAGGCAGGGAGGAAAAAAATATATAAAAATGAAAAAAACTAGGAGGGGAAAACAGGAAAACAGAGAAAAGGGGCCTGCCCAACTGGTTAATTAATTTTTATCCACCTACCAACACCAACCCTAGCAAATTAAAAAAAGACAGTCACCTGTAATGAATAAATAGATAAATAAATTAGTTCAGCAAAATGGACAACAAGCCAAAACATCTGTTTTTCAATTTCACAGGTATAACTGCACCAACACCAGAGATTTCAAGAATAAGGAAAACTCATCAACATTGCCCTAAACGTAAAACTTGAGCTATACATGGCAACCAACTTGATGTTCCCAACATATGCTGACTGCCAAGGTTGCTGAGGAATGGTGAGGGAGAGAGAGGCTATTGGGGAGAACTAAAAGCAGAAAAAATAACAAAATTAAAACTCACTCACTCATTCCTTATTGGGGAGAAGAGAAAAGAAAAGAAAACTAAATTAAAACTCACTCTGTCTCACTCACTCACTAATTCCTAACTGAAGACTCTAAACCCAATACAAGAAGCATATGGAGAGAGAGAGAGAGAGAGAGAGAGAGAAAAAAAACTGTTTTGAAGAAAAAAAAAAGGAAAACTAGAAAATGAAGGAAAAGGGCATGCCCATCTGGTTATTTAACTAATAACCACCTACCTATACCAGCCCTAACAAACTACAAAAGGTAGTTAGCCATATATAAGTAAAAATAGAAATAAATAAATAAATGAAACAAAATGTAAAATAAAGCAAGAAGGCAAAATACCTGGAAGACAAACCCAAAAGCCTGTTTTTCAACTGGACGGTTTAGCTGTGGCAACAGCAAAGACTTCAAAAAAAGGAAAATTCACCAAACTTTCTCCAGAACATAAAAATCACTCACTCCTTGATAAAAGAGAGAGACAAACAATATAGAAATAAAATAAAAAACAAGGAAGGGGAAAACAGGAAAACAGAGGATAAAGGCTGTTCCAGCTGGTTAATTAATATATAACCACCCATCTACACCAGCCCTAGAAAACTACAAAAGACAGTCACCTATAATAAAAAAAAAGATAAATTAATTAAGAAAAATGGACAACATGCCCAAACATTTTCCAACTCCACAAGTATTGCAGCACCAACAACAGAGACTAAGGAAAACTAATCCACAATCTCCTGAACATAAAAACCTAAGCTTTACATGGATACCAACTGCAGGCTCCCAACATATTCCAAGTGCCAAGGCTACTGAGGAATGGTGAGGGAGACAGAGATGCTAATGGGGAGAAGAAGAAAGATGAGAAAAATGAACAAAATAAAAACAAACTCAGTCACACACTCATTCCTTATTGGGGGAAGAGAAAAGAAAAGACAACTAAATAACCACTCCTTGAGAAAAGAGAGAGACAAACTATAGAAATTAAAAAACAAACGAGGAAGGGGAAAACAGGAAAATGGCCTGAAAAGGAAAAGACCTGTCCAGCTGGATAATTAATCTATAGCCACCTATCTACACCAGCCCTAGCAAACTGCAGTCACCTGCAATAAATAAACTGATAAATAAAATTATTAAGCAAAATGGAAAACAAGCCCAAACATCTGTATTTTAACTGCACAGGTATAGCTGAGCCAACAACAGAGACTTCAAAACTAAGCAAAACTCATCAACGTTCTCCTGAACGCAAAAACCTGAGCTTTACCTACCAGCCAACTGGAAGCTTCCAACATATGCTGATTGTCAAGGTTGCTGAAAAACGGTGAGGGAGACAGAGAGGCTACTGGGGACAACATGAAAGATCAGAAAAAAAGAACAAAAATAAAAACTCACTTTCACTCACTCATTCCTTATTGGGGAGAAGAGCAAAGAAAAGAGAACCAATTAAAACTCAATGTAAAAAAAAGAAACAGAAAGGAAGTGAGAAAGAAAAAATATAGAAATAAAACAAAACAAGAAGGGTGAAACAGGAAAAAAAGAGGAAAAGGGCCTGCCCAGCTGGATAATAAAATTTTAACCACCTACCAACACCAGCCCTAGCAAACTACTAAGGACAGCCATCTATAATAAATATATAGACAAATAAATTAATTAAGCATAATGGAGAAAAAGCCCAAAAATCTGCACAGTCACCTGTAATGAATAAATAGATAAATAAATTAGTTCAACAAAATGGACAACAAGCCAAAACATCTGTTTTTCAATTTCACAGGTATAACTGCACCAACACCAGAGATTTCAAGAATAAGGAAAACTCATCAACGTTCCACTGAACAGAAAAACCTGAGCTTCACCTTCACCACTGCAGGCTCCCAACATATGCCGAGTACCAAGGCTGCTGAGGAACAGTGAGGGAGACAGAGAGGCTATTGCGGAGAAGTAGAAGAAAGAGTAGAAAAAAGAACAAACTAAAAACTCACTCTCTGTCTCTCACTCACTCACTCACTCATTCCTTATTTGGGAGAAGAGAAAAGAAAACAGAACTAAATAAACAGTCACTGTGAAAAAAAGAAAGAAAGAAAAAGGCAGGGAGGAAAAAAATATATAAAAATGAAAAAAACTAGGAGGGGAAAACAGGAAAACAGAGAAAAGGGGCCTGCCCAACTGGTTAATTAATTTTTATCCACCTACCAACACCAACCCTAGCAAATTAAAAAAAGACAGTCACCTGTAATGAATAAATAGATAAATAAATTAGTTCAGCAAAATGGACAACAAGCCAAAACATCTGTTTTTCAATTTCACAGGTATAACTGCACCAACACCAGAGATTTCAAGAATAAGGAAAACTCATCAACATTGCCCTAAACGTAAAACTTGAGCTATACATGGCAACCAACTTGATGTTCCCAACATATGCTGACTGCCAAGGTTGCTGAGGAATGGTGAGGGAGAGAGAGGCTATTGGGGAGAACTAAAAGCAGAAAAAATAACAAAATTAAAACTCACTCACTCATTCCTTATTGGGGAGAAGAGAAAAGAAAAGAAAACTAAATTAAAACTCACTCTGTCTCACTCACTCACTAATTCCTAACTGAAGACTCTAAACCCAATACAAGAAGCATATGGAGAGAGAGAGAGAGAGAGAGAGAGAGAAAAAAAACTGTTTTGAAGAAAAAAAAAAGGAAAACTAGAAAATGAAGGAAAAGGGCATGCCCATCTGGTTATTTAACTAATAACCACCTACCTATACCAGCCCTAACAAACTACAAAAGGTAGTTAGCCATATATAAGTAAAAATAGAAATAAATAAATAAATGAAACAAAATGTAAAATAAAGCAAGAAGGCAAAATACCTGGAAGACAAACCCAAAAGCCTGTTTTTCAACTGGACGGTTTAGCTGTGGCAACAGCAAAGACTTCAAAAAAAGGAAAATTCACCAAACTTTCTCCAGAACATAAAAATCACTCACTCCTTGATAAAAGAGAGAGACAAACAATATAGAAATAAAATAAAAAACAAGGAAGGGGAAAACAGGAAAACAGAGGATAAAGGCTGTTCCAGCTGGTTAATTAATATATAACCACCCATCTACACCAGCCCTAGAAAACTACAAAAGACAGTCACCTATAATAAAAAAAAAGATAAATTAATTAAGAAAAATGGACAACATGCCCAAACATTTTCCAACTCCACAAGTATTGCAGCACCAACAACAGAGACTAAGGAAAACTAATCCACAATCTCCTGAACATAAAAACCTAAGCTTTACATGGATACCAACTGCAGGCTCCCAACATATTCCAAGTGCCAAGGCTACTGAGGAATGGTGAGGGAGACAGAGATGCTAATGGGGAGAAGAAGAAAGATGAGAAAAATGAACAAAATAAAAACAAACTCAGTCACACACTCATTCCTTATTGGGGGAAGAGAAAAGAAAAGACAACTAAATAACCACTCCTTGAGAAAAGAGAGAGACAAACTATAGAAATTAAAAAACAAACGAGGAAGGGGAAAACAGGAAAATGGCCTGAAAAGGAAAAGACCTGTCCAGCTGGATAATTAATCTATAGCCACCTATCTACACCAGCCCTAGCAAACTGCAGTCACCTGCAATAAATAAACTGATAAATAAAATTATTAAGCAAAATGGAAAACAAGCCCAAACATCTGTATTTTAACTGCACAGGTATAGCTGAGCCAACAACAGAGACTTCAAAACTAAGCAAAACTCATCAACGTTCTCCTGAACGCAAAAACCTGAGCTTTACCTACCAGCCAACTGGAAGCTTCCAACATATGCTGATTGTCAAGGTTGCTGAAAAACGGTGAGGGAGACAGAGAGGCTACTGGGGACAACATGAAAGATCAGAAAAAAAGAACAAAAATAAAAACTCACTTTCACTCACTCATTCCTTATTGGGGAGAAGAGCAAAGAAAAGAGAACCAATTAAAACTCAATGTAAAAAAAAGAAACAGAAAGGAAGTGAGAAAGAAAAAATATAGAAATAAAACAAAACAAGAAGGGTGAAACAGGAAAAAAAGAGGAAAAGGGCCTGCCCAGCTGGATAATAAAATTTTAACCACCTACCAACACCAGCCCTAGCAAACTACTAAGGACAGCCATCTATAATAAATATATAGACAAATAAATTAATTAAGCATAATGGAGAAAAAGCCCAAAAATCTGCACAGTCACCTGTAATGAATAAATAGATAAATAAATTAGTTCAACAAAATGGACAACAAGCCAAAACATCTGTTTTTCAATTTCACAGGTATAACTGCACCAACACCAGAGATTTCAAGAATAAGGAAAACTCATCAACGTTCCACTGAACAGAAAAACCTGAGCTTCACCTTCACCACTGCAGGCTCCCAACATATGCCGAGTACCAAGGCTGCTGAGGAACAGTGAGGGAGACAGAGAGGCTATTGCGGAGAAGTAGAAGAAAGAGTAGAAAAAAGAACAAACTAAAAACTCACTCTCTGTCTCTCACTCACTCACTCACTCATTCCTTATTTGGGAGAAGAGAAAAGAAAACAGAACTAAATAAACAGTCACTGTGAAAAAAAGAAAGAAAGAAAAAGGCAGGGAGGAAAAAAATATATAAAAATGAAAAAAACTAGGAGGGGAAAACAGGAAAACAGAGAAAAGGGGCCTGCCCAACTGGTTAATTAATTTTTATCCACCTACCAACACCAACCCTAGCAAATTAAAAAAAGACAGTCACCTGTAATGAATAAATAGATAAATAAATTAGTTCAGCAAAATGGACAACAAGCCAAAACATCTGTTTTTCAATTTCACAGGTATAACTGCACCAACACCAGAGATTTCAAGAATAAGGAAAACTCATCAACATTGCCCTAAACGTAAAACTTGAGCTATACATGGCAACCAACTTGATGTTCCCAACATATGCTGACTGCCAAGGTTGCTGAGGAATGGTGAGGGAGAGAGAGGCTATTGGGGAGAACTAAAAGCAGAAAAAATAACAAAATTAAAACTCACTCACTCATTCCTTATTGGGGAGAAGAGAAAAGAAAAGAAAACTAAATTAAAACTCACTCTGTCTCACTCACTCACTAATTCCTAACTGAAGACTCTAAACCCAATACAAGAAGCATATGGAGAGAGAGAGAGAGAGAGAGAGAGAGAAAAAAAACTGTTTTGAAGAAAAAAAAAAGGAAAACTAGAAAATGAAGGAAAAGGGCATGCCCATCTGGTTATTTAACTAATAACCACCTACCTATACCAGCCCTAACAAACTACAAAAGGTAGTTAGCCATATATAAGTAAAAATAGAAATAAATAAATAAATGAAACAAAATGTAAAATAAAGCAAGAAGGCAAAATACCTGGAAGACAAACCCAAAAGCCTGTTTTTCAACTGGACGGTTTAGCTGTGGCAACAGCAAAGACTTCAAAAAAAGGAAAATTCACCAAACTTTCTCCAGAACATAAAAATCACTCACTCCTTGATAAAAGAGAGAGACAAACAATATAGAAATAAAATAAAAAACAAGGAAGGGGAAAACAGGAAAACAGAGGATAAAGGCTGTTCCAGCTGGTTAATTAATATATAACCACCCATCTACACCAGCCCTAGAAAACTACAAAAGACAGTCACCTATAATAAAAAAAAAGATAAATTAATTAAGAAAAATGGACAACATGCCCAAACATTTTCCAACTCCACAAGTATTGCAGCACCAACAACAGAGACTAAGGAAAACTAATCCACAATCTCCTGAACATAAAAACCTAAGCTTTACATGGATACCAACTGCAGGCTCCCAACATATTCCAAGTGCCAAGGCTACTGAGGAATGGTGAGGGAGACAGAGATGCTAATGGGGAGAAGAAGAAAGATGAGAAAAATGAACAAAATAAAAACAAACTCAGTCACACACTCATTCCTTATTGGGGGAAGAGAAAAGAAAAGACAACTAAATAACCACTCCTTGAGAAAAGAGAGAGACAAACTATAGAAATTAAAAAACAAACGAGGAAGGGGAAAACAGGAAAATGGCCTGAAAAGGAAAAGACCTGTCCAGCTGGATAATTAATCTATAGCCACCTATCTACACCAGCCCTAGCAAACTGCAGTCACCTGCAATAAATAAACTGATAAATAAAATTATTAAGCAAAATGGAAAACAAGCCCAAACATCTGTATTTTAACTGCACAGGTATAGCTGAGCCAACAACAGAGACTTCAAAACTAAGCAAAACTCATCAACGTTCTCCTGAACGCAAAAACCTGAGCTTTACCTACCAGCCAACTGGAAGCTTCCAACATATGCTGATTGTCAAGGTTGCTGAAAAACGGTGAGGGAGACAGAGAGGCTACTGGGGACAACATGAAAGATCAGAAAAAAAGAACAAAAATAAAAACTCACTTTCACTCACTCATTCCTTATTGGGGAGAAGAGCAAAGAAAAGAGAACCAATTAAAACTCAATGTAAAAAAAAGAAACAGAAAGGAAGTGAGAAAGAAAAAATATAGAAATAAAACAAAACAAGAAGGGTGAAACAGGAAAAAAAGAGGAAAAGGGCCTGCCCAGCTGGATAATAAAATTTTAACCACCTACCAACACCAGCCCTAGCAAACTACTAAGGACAGCCATCTATAATAAATATATAGACAAATAAATTAATTAAGCATAATGGAGAAAAAGCCCAAAAATCTGCACAGTCACCTGTAATGAATAAATAGATAAATAAATTAGTTCAACAAAATGGACAACAAGCCAAAACATCTGTTTTTCAATTTCACAGGTATAACTGCACCAACACCAGAGATTTCAAGAATAAGGAAAACTCATCAACGTTCCACTGAACAGAAAAACCTGAGCTTCACCTTCACCACTGCAGGCTCCCAACATATGCCGAGTACCAAGGCTGCTGAGGAACAGTGAGGGAGACAGAGAGGCTATTGCGGAGAAGTAGAAGAAAGAGTAGAAAAAAGAACAAACTAAAAACTCACTCTCTGTCTCTCACTCACTCACTCACTCATTCCTTATTTGGGAGAAGAGAAAAGAAAACAGAACTAAATAAACAGTCACTGTGAAAAAAAGAAAGAAAGAAAAAGGCAGGGAGGAAAAAAATATATAAAAATGAAAAAAACTAGGAGGGGAAAACAGGAAAACAGAGAAAAGGGGCCTGCCCAACTGGTTAATTAATTTTTATCCACCTACCAACACCAACCCTAGCAAATTAAAAAAAGACAGTCACCTGTAATGAATAAATAGATAAATAAATTAGTTCAGCAAAATGGACAACAAGCCAAAACATCTGTTTTTCAATTTCACAGGTATAACTGCACCAACACCAGAGATTTCAAGAATAAGGAAAACTCATCAACATTGCCCTAAACGTAAAACTTGAGCTATACATGGCAACCAACTTGATGTTCCCAACATATGCTGACTGCCAAGGTTGCTGAGGAATGGTGAGGGAGAGAGAGGCTATTGGGGAGAACTAAAAGCAGAAAAAATAACAAAATTAAAACTCACTCACTCATTCCTTATTGGGGAGAAGAGAAAAGAAAAGAAAACTAAATTAAAACTCACTCTGTCTCACTCACTCACTAATTCCTAACTGAAGACTCTAAACCCAATACAAGAAGCATATGGAGAGAGAGAGAGAGAGAGAGAGAGAGAAAAAAAACTGTTTTGAAGAAAAAAAAAAGGAAAACTAGAAAATGAAGGAAAAGGGCATGCCCATCTGGTTATTTAACTAATAACCACCTACCTATACCAGCCCTAACAAACTACAAAAGGTAGTTAGCCATATATAAGTAAAAATAGAAATAAATAAATAAATGAAACAAAATGTAAAATAAAGCAAGAAGGCAAAATACCTGGAAGACAAACCCAAAAGCCTGTTTTTCAACTGGACGGTTTAGCTGTGGCAACAGCAAAGACTTCAAAAAAAGGAAAATTCACCAAACTTTCTCCAGAACATAAAAATCACTCACTCCTTGATAAAAGAGAGAGACAAACAATATAGAAATAAAATAAAAAACAAGGAAGGGGAAAACAGGAAAACAGAGGATAAAGGCTGTTCCAGCTGGTTAATTAATATATAACCACCCATCTACACCAGCCCTAGAAAACTACAAAAGACAGTCACCTATAATAAAAAAAAAGATAAATTAATTAAGAAAAATGGACAACATGCCCAAACATTTTCCAACTCCACAAGTATTGCAGCACCAACAACAGAGACTAAGGAAAACTAATCCACAATCTCCTGAACATAAAAACCTAAGCTTTACATGGATACCAACTGCAGGCTCCCAACATATTCCAAGTGCCAAGGCTACTGAGGAATGGTGAGGGAGACAGAGATGCTAATGGGGAGAAGAAGAAAGATGAGAAAAATGAACAAAATAAAAACAAACTCAGTCACACACTCATTCCTTATTGGGGGAAGAGAAAAGAAAAGACAACTAAATAACCACTCCTTGAGAAAAGAGAGAGACAAACTATAGAAATTAAAAAACAAACGAGGAAGGGGAAAACAGGAAAATGGCCTGAAAAGGAAAAGACCTGTCCAGCTGGATAATTAATCTATAGCCACCTATCTACACCAGCCCTAGCAAACTGCAGTCACCTGCAATAAATAAACTGATAAATAAAATTATTAAGCAAAATGGAAAACAAGCCCAAACATCTGTATTTTAACTGCACAGGTATAGCTGAGCCAACAACAGAGACTTCAAAACTAAGCAAAACTCATCAACGTTCTCCTGAACGCAAAAACCTGAGCTTTACCTACCAGCCAACTGGAAGCTTCCAACATATGCTGATTGTCAAGGTTGCTGAAAAACGGTGAGGGAGACAGAGAGGCTACTGGGGACAACATGAAAGATCAGAAAAAAAGAACAAAAATAAAAACTCACTTTCACTCACTCATTCCTTATTGGGGAGAAGAGCAAAGAAAAGAGAACCAATTAAAACTCAATGTAAAAAAAAGAAACAGAAAGGAAGTGAGAAAGAAAAAATATAGAAATAAAACAAAACAAGAAGGGTGAAACAGGAAAAAAAGAGGAAAAGGGCCTGCCCAGCTGGATAATAAAATTTTAACCACCTACCAACACCAGCCCTAGCAAACTACTAAGGACAGCCATCTATAATAAATATATAGACAAATAAATTAATTAAGCATAATGGAGAAAAAGCCCAAAAATCTGCACAGTCACCTGTAATGAATAAATAGATAAATAAATTAGTTCAACAAAATGGACAACAAGCCAAAACATCTGTTTTTCAATTTCACAGGTATAACTGCACCAACACCAGAGATTTCAAGAATAAGGAAAACTCATCAACGTTCCACTGAACAGAAAAACCTGAGCTTCACCTTCACCACTGCAGGCTCCCAACATATGCCGAGTACCAAGGCTGCTGAGGAACAGTGAGGGAGACAGAGAGGCTATTGCGGAGAAGTAGAAGAAAGAGTAGAAAAAAGAACAAACTAAAAACTCACTCTCTGTCTCTCACTCACTCACTCACTCATTCCTTATTTGGGAGAAGAGAAAAGAAAACAGAACTAAATAAACAGTCACTGTGAAAAAAAGAAAGAAAGAAAAAGGCAGGGAGGAAAAAAATATATAAAAATGAAAAAAACTAGGAGGGGAAAACAGGAAAACAGAGAAAAGGGGCCTGCCCAACTGGTTAATTAATTTTTATCCACCTACCAACACCAACCCTAGCAAATTAAAAAAAGACAGTCACCTGTAATGAATAAATAGATAAATAAATTAGTTCAGCAAAATGGACAACAAGCCAAAACATCTGTTTTTCAATTTCACAGGTATAACTGCACCAACACCAGAGATTTCAAGAATAAGGAAAACTCATCAACATTGCCCTAAACGTAAAACTTGAGCTATACATGGCAACCAACTTGATGTTCCCAACATATGCTGACTGCCAAGGTTGCTGAGGAATGGTGAGGGAGAGAGAGGCTATTGGGGAGAACTAAAAGCAGAAAAAATAACAAAATTAAAACTCACTCACTCATTCCTTATTGGGGAGAAGAGAAAAGAAAAGAAAACTAAATTAAAACTCACTCTGTCTCACTCACTCACTAATTCCTAACTGAAGACTCTAAACCCAATACAAGAAGCATATGGAGAGAGAGAGAGAGAGAGAGAGAGAGAAAAAAAACTGTTTTGAAGAAAAAAAAAAGGAAAACTAGAAAATGAAGGAAAAGGGCATGCCCATCTGGTTATTTAACTAATAACCACCTACCTATACCAGCCCTAACAAACTACAAAAGGTAGTTAGCCATATATAAGTAAAAATAGAAATAAATAAATAAATGAAACAAAATGTAAAATAAAGCAAGAAGGCAAAATACCTGGAAGACAAACCCAAAAGCCTGTTTTTCAACTGGACGGTTTAGCTGTGGCAACAGCAAAGACTTCAAAAAAAGGAAAATTCACCAAACTTTCTCCAGAACATAAAAATCACTCACTCCTTGATAAAAGAGAGAGACAAACAATATAGAAATAAAATAAAAAACAAGGAAGGGGAAAACAGGAAAACAGAGGATAAAGGCTGTTCCAGCTGGTTAATTAATATATAACCACCCATCTACACCAGCCCTAGAAAACTACAAAAGACAGTCACCTATAATAAAAAAAAAGATAAATTAATTAAGAAAAATGGACAACATGCCCAAACATTTTCCAACTCCACAAGTATTGCAGCACCAACAACAGAGACTAAGGAAAACTAATCCACAATCTCCTGAACATAAAAACCTAAGCTTTACATGGATACCAACTGCAGGCTCCCAACATATTCCAAGTGCCAAGGCTACTGAGGAATGGTGAGGGAGACAGAGATGCTAATGGGGAGAAGAAGAAAGATGAGAAAAATGAACAAAATAAAAACAAACTCAGTCACACACTCATTCCTTATTGGGGGAAGAGAAAAGAAAAGACAACTAAATAACCACTCCTTGAGAAAAGAGAGAGACAAACTATAGAAATTAAAAAACAAACGAGGAAGGGGAAAACAGGAAAATGGCCTGAAAAGGAAAAGACCTGTCCAGCTGGATAATTAATCTATAGCCACCTATCTACACCAGCCCTAGCAAACTGCAGTCACCTGCAATAAATAAACTGATAAATAAAATTATTAAGCAAAATGGAAAACAAGCCCAAACATCTGTATTTTAACTGCACAGGTATAGCTGAGCCAACAACAGAGACTTCAAAACTAAGCAAAACTCATCAACGTTCTCCTGAACGCAAAAACCTGAGCTTTACCTACCAGCCAACTGGAAGCTTCCAACATATGCTGATTGTCAAGGTTGCTGAAAAACGGTGAGGGAGACAGAGAGGCTACTGGGGACAACATGAAAGATCAGAAAAAAAGAACAAAAATAAAAACTCACTTTCACTCACTCATTCCTTATTGGGGAGAAGAGCAAAGAAAAGAGAACCAATTAAAACTCAATGTAAAAAAAAGAAACAGAAAGGAAGTGAGAAAGAAAAAATATAGAAATAAAACAAAACAAGAAGGGTGAAACAGGAAAAAAAGAGGAAAAGGGCCTGCCCAGCTGGATAATAAAATTTTAACCACCTACCAACACCAGCCCTAGCAAACTACTAAGGACAGCCATCTATAATAAATATATAGACAAATAAATTAATTAAGCATAATGGAGAAAAAGCCCAAAAATCTGCACAGTCACCTGTAATGAATAAATAGATAAATAAATTAGTTCAACAAAATGGACAACAAGCCAAAACATCTGTTTTTCAATTTCACAGGTATAACTGCACCAACACCAGAGATTTCAAGAATAAGGAAAACTCATCAACGTTCCACTGAACAGAAAAACCTGAGCTTCACCTTCACCACTGCAGGCTCCCAACATATGCCGAGTACCAAGGCTGCTGAGGAACAGTGAGGGAGACAGAGAGGCTATTGCGGAGAAGTAGAAGAAAGAGTAGAAAAAAGAACAAACTAAAAACTCACTCTCTGTCTCTCACTCACTCACTCACTCATTCCTTATTTGGGAGAAGAGAAAAGAAAACAGAACTAAATAAACAGTCACTGTGAAAAAAAGAAAGAAAGAAAAAGGCAGGGAGGAAAAAAATATATAAAAATGAAAAAAACTAGGAGGGGAAAACAGGAAAACAGAGAAAAGGGGCCTGCCCAACTGGTTAATTAATTTTTATCCACCTACCAACACCAACCCTAGCAAATTAAAAAAAGACAGTCACCTGTAATGAATAAATAGATAAATAAATTAGTTCAGCAAAATGGACAACAAGCCAAAACATCTGTTTTTCAATTTCACAGGTATAACTGCACCAACACCAGAGATTTCAAGAATAAGGAAAACTCATCAACATTGCCCTAAACGTAAAACTTGAGCTATACATGGCAACCAACTTGATGTTCCCAACATATGCTGACTGCCAAGGTTGCTGAGGAATGGTGAGGGAGAGAGAGGCTATTGGGGAGAACTAAAAGCAGAAAAAATAACAAAATTAAAACTCACTCACTCATTCCTTATTGGGGAGAAGAGAAAAGAAAAGAAAACTAAATTAAAACTCACTCTGTCTCACTCACTCACTAATTCCTAACTGAAGACTCTAAACCCAATACAAGAAGCATATGGAGAGAGAGAGAGAGAGAGAGAGAGAGAAAAAAAACTGTTTTGAAGAAAAAAAAAAGGAAAACTAGAAAATGAAGGAAAAGGGCATGCCCATCTGGTTATTTAACTAATAACCACCTACCTATACCAGCCCTAACAAACTACAAAAGGTAGTTAGCCATATATAAGTAAAAATAGAAATAAATAAATAAATGAAACAAAATGTAAAATAAAGCAAGAAGGCAAAATACCTGGAAGACAAACCCAAAAGCCTGTTTTTCAACTGGACGGTTTAGCTGTGGCAACAGCAAAGACTTCAAAAAAAGGAAAATTCACCAAACTTTCTCCAGAACATAAAAATCACTCACTCCTTGATAAAAGAGAGAGACAAACAATATAGAAATAAAATAAAAAACAAGGAAGGGGAAAACAGGAAAACAGAGGATAAAGGCTGTTCCAGCTGGTTAATTAATATATAACCACCCATCTACACCAGCCCTAGAAAACTACAAAAGACAGTCACCTATAATAAAAAAAAAGATAAATTAATTAAGAAAAATGGACAACATGCCCAAACATTTTCCAACTCCACAAGTATTGCAGCACCAACAACAGAGACTAAGGAAAACTAATCCACAATCTCCTGAACATAAAAACCTAAGCTTTACATGGATACCAACTGCAGGCTCCCAACATATTCCAAGTGCCAAGGCTACTGAGGAATGGTGAGGGAGACAGAGATGCTAATGGGGAGAAGAAGAAAGATGAGAAAAATGAACAAAATAAAAACAAACTCAGTCACACACTCATTCCTTATTGGGGGAAGAGAAAAGAAAAGACAACTAAATAACCACTCCTTGAGAAAAGAGAGAGACAAACTATAGAAATTAAAAAACAAACGAGGAAGGGGAAAACAGGAAAATGGCCTGAAAAGGAAAAGACCTGTCCAGCTGGATAATTAATCTATAGCCACCTATCTACACCAGCCCTAGCAAACTGCAGTCACCTGCAATAAATAAACTGATAAATAAAATTATTAAGCAAAATGGAAAACAAGCCCAAACATCTGTATTTTAACTGCACAGGTATAGCTGAGCCAACAACAGAGACTTCAAAACTAAGCAAAACTCATCAACGTTCTCCTGAACGCAAAAACCTGAGCTTTACCTACCAGCCAACTGGAAGCTTCCAACATATGCTGATTGTCAAGGTTGCTGAAAAACGGTGAGGGAGACAGAGAGGCTACTGGGGACAACATGAAAGATCAGAAAAAAAGAACAAAAATAAAAACTCACTTTCACTCACTCATTCCTTATTGGGGAGAAGAGCAAAGAAAAGAGAACCAATTAAAACTCAATGTAAAAAAAAGAAACAGAAAGGAAGTGAGAAAGAAAAAATATAGAAATAAAACAAAACAAGAAGGGTGAAACAGGAAAAAAAGAGGAAAAGGGCCTGCCCAGCTGGATAATAAAATTTTAACCACCTACCAACACCAGCCCTAGCAAACTACTAAGGACAGCCATCTATAATAAATATATAGACAAATAAATTAATTAAGCATAATGGAGAAAAAGCCCAAAAATCTGCACAGTCACCTGTAATGAATAAATAGATAAATAAATTAGTTCAACAAAATGGACAACAAGCCAAAACATCTGTTTTTCAATTTCACAGGTATAACTGCACCAACACCAGAGATTTCAAGAATAAGGAAAACTCATCAACGTTCCACTGAACAGAAAAACCTGAGCTTCACCTTCACCACTGCAGGCTCCCAACATATGCCGAGTACCAAGGCTGCTGAGGAACAGTGAGGGAGACAGAGAGGCTATTGCGGAGAAGTAGAAGAAAGAGTAGAAAAAAGAACAAACTAAAAACTCACTCTCTGTCTCTCACTCACTCACTCACTCATTCCTTATTTGGGAGAAGAGAAAAGAAAACAGAACTAAATAAACAGTCACTGTGAAAAAAAGAAAGAAAGAAAAAGGCAGGGAGGAAAAAAATATATAAAAATGAAAAAAACTAGGAGGGGAAAACAGGAAAACAGAGAAAAGGGGCCTGCCCAACTGGTTAATTAATTTTTATCCACCTACCAACACCAACCCTAGCAAATTAAAAAAAGACAGTCACCTGTAATGAATAAATAGATAAATAAATTAGTTCAGCAAAATGGACAACAAGCCAAAACATCTGTTTTTCAATTTCACAGGTATAACTGCACCAACACCAGAGATTTCAAGAATAAGGAAAACTCATCAACATTGCCCTAAACGTAAAACTTGAGCTATACATGGCAACCAACTTGATGTTCCCAACATATGCTGACTGCCAAGGTTGCTGAGGAATGGTGAGGGAGAGAGAGGCTATTGGGGAGAACTAAAAGCAGAAAAAATAACAAAATTAAAACTCACTCACTCATTCCTTATTGGGGAGAAGAGAAAAGAAAAGAAAACTAAATTAAAACTCACTCTGTCTCACTCACTCACTAATTCCTAACTGAAGACTCTAAACCCAATACAAGAAGCATATGGAGAGAGAGAGAGAGAGAGAGAGAGAGAAAAAAAACTGTTTTGAAGAAAAAAAAAAGGAAAACTAGAAAATGAAGGAAAAGGGCATGCCCATCTGGTTATTTAACTAATAACCACCTACCTATACCAGCCCTAACAAACTACAAAAGGTAGTTAGCCATATATAAGTAAAAATAGAAATAAATAAATAAATGAAACAAAATGTAAAATAAAGCAAGAAGGCAAAATACCTGGAAGACAAACCCAAAAGCCTGTTTTTCAACTGGACGGTTTAGCTGTGGCAACAGCAAAGACTTCAAAAAAAGGAAAATTCACCAAACTTTCTCCAGAACATAAAAATCACTCACTCCTTGATAAAAGAGAGAGACAAACAATATAGAAATAAAATAAAAAACAAGGAAGGGGAAAACAGGAAAACAGAGGATAAAGGCTGTTCCAGCTGGTTAATTAATATATAACCACCCATCTACACCAGCCCTAGAAAACTACAAAAGACAGTCACCTATAATAAAAAAAAAGATAAATTAATTAAGAAAAATGGACAACATGCCCAAACATTTTCCAACTCCACAAGTATTGCAGCACCAACAACAGAGACTAAGGAAAACTAATCCACAATCTCCTGAACATAAAAACCTAAGCTTTACATGGATACCAACTGCAGGCTCCCAACATATTCCAAGTGCCAAGGCTACTGAGGAATGGTGAGGGAGACAGAGATGCTAATGGGGAGAAGAAGAAAGATGAGAAAAATGAACAAAATAAAAACAAACTCAGTCACACACTCATTCCTTATTGGGGGAAGAGAAAAGAAAAGACAACTAAATAACCACTCCTTGAGAAAAGAGAGAGACAAACTATAGAAATTAAAAAACAAACGAGGAAGGGGAAAACAGGAAAATGGCCTGAAAAGGAAAAGACCTGTCCAGCTGGATAATTAATCTATAGCCACCTATCTACACCAGCCCTAGCAAACTGCAGTCACCTGCAATAAATAAACTGATAAATAAAATTATTAAGCAAAATGGAAAACAAGCCCAAACATCTGTATTTTAACTGCACAGGTATAGCTGAGCCAACAACAGAGACTTCAAAACTAAGCAAAACTCATCAACGTTCTCCTGAACGCAAAAACCTGAGCTTTACCTACCAGCCAACTGGAAGCTTCCAACATATGCTGATTGTCAAGGTTGCTGAAAAACGGTGAGGGAGACAGAGAGGCTACTGGGGACAACATGAAAGATCAGAAAAAAAGAACAAAAATAAAAACTCACTTTCACTCACTCATTCTTTATTGGGGAGAAGAGCAAAGAAAAGAGAACTAAATAAAAACTCACTGTAAAAAAAAAGAAACTTAAAGGAAGTGAGAAAGAAAAAATATAGAAATAAAACAAAACAAGAAGGGTGAAAAAGGCAAAAAAGAAGAAAAGGGCCTGCCCAGCTGGATAATAAAATTTTAACCACCTACCAACACCAGCCCTAGCAAACTACTAAAGACAGTCATCTATAATAAATATATATATAGATAAATAAATTAATTAAGCATAATGGAGAATAAGCCTAAAGACTTGTTTTTCAACTCCACAGGTATAACTGCACCAACAAGAGAGACTTCAAAACTAAGGAAAACTCATCAACGTTCCCCTGAACAGAAAAACCTGAGCTTCACCTGGATTCCAACTGCAGGCTCCCAACATATGCCGAGTACCAAGGCTGCTGAGGAACAGTGAGGGAGACAGAGAGGCTATTGGGGAGAAGAAAGACCAGACAAATCAACAAAATAAAAACTCACTCGTTCCTTATTGGGGAGAAAAGAAAAAAAAAAGAGAACTAAATAACTACTCACTCTGTGAAAAAAACAAAAAAGGAAAAGAGAATGAGAAAAAATATAAATAAAAGAAATAAAAGGAAAAACAGGAAAAAAAGAGGAAAAGGGCCCATCCAGCTGGTAAATTAATTTTTAACCACCTACCTACAACAGTCCCAGCAAACTACAAAAGACAGTCACCTATAATATATTAACTAGTTAAACAAAATGGACAAGCCCAATGTTGTTGTTTTTTTAATTCCATGGGAGTAGCTACACCAGTAGCACAGACTAAGGAAACTAAGGAAAACACATCAACATCCACCTCAACATATAACCTGAGCTATAGATGGCTGCCAACTTGAGGCTCCCAACATATGCCAAGTGCAAAGGCTGCTGAGGAAAGGTGAGGGAGACAGGCTATTGGGGAGAAGAAGACAGAACAGAAAAATGAACAAAATAAAAACAAACTCACTCACTCATTCCTTATTGGGCAGAAGAGTAAAGAAAAGAAAAGAAAGAAAAGAAAAGAAAAGAAAAGAAAAGAAAAGAGAACAAAATAACTACTCACTTTAAAAAAAAATGAATAAAAAAAGAGAGAGAAAAAATATAGAAATAAAAAAGGAAGGGGAAAACAGGAAAACAGAAGAAAAAGGCCCATCCAGCTGGTTAATTAATTTATAGCCTCTTATCTACACCAGCTCTAGCAAACTGCAGTCACCTTCAATAAATAAATTGATAAATAAATTAATTAAGCAAAATGGACAACAAGCCCAAATGTCTGTTTTTCAACTCCACAGGTATAGTTGAGGCAAAAGCTGAGACTTCAAAACTAAGGAAAACTCATCAATGTTCCCCAGAACAGATAAAGCTGAGCTTTAGCTGGCAGCCCACTGGAAGCTCCAAACATATGCTGACTGTCAAGGCTGCTGAAGAACGGCGAGGGAGACAGAGAGGCTATTGGGGAGAAGTAGAAGAAAGAGCAGAAAAAAGAACAAAATAAAAACAAACTTACTCATTCCTTATTGGGCAGAAGAGAAAAGAAAAGAGAACTAAATAACTACTCACTCCTTGACAAAAATAGGGAATGAAAAAAGAGAGAGAAAAAATATTGAAATAAAATAAAAAAAGGAAGGGGAAAACAGGAAAACAGAAGAAAAAGGCCCATCCAGCTGGTTAATTCATTTATAGCCACTTATCTACACCAGCTCTAGCAAACTGCAGTCACCCGCAATAAATAAATAGATAAATTAATTAATTAAGCAAAATGGAGAACAAGCCCTATTGTCTGTTTTTCAACTGCACAGGTATAGCTGCAACAACAACAACAGAGACATAACTAATGAAAACTCATCAACGTCCACCTGAACGGATAAACCTGAGCTTCAGCTGGCAGCCCACTGGAAGCTCCAAACATATGCTGATTGTCAAGGCTGCTGAAGAACGGTGAGGGAGACAGAGAGGCTATTGGGAAGAAGAAGAAAGAATAGAAAAAAGAACAAAATAAAAACTCACTGTCACTCTTTCACTCACTCATTCGTTATTGGGGAGAAGAGAAAAAAATAGAACTAAATAACTACTCACTCTGTTAAAAAAAGGAAAAGGAAGAGAGAGTGATAAAAAACATAAATAACAAAAAGGGGAAAATAGGAAAACAGAGGAAAGGGGCCCATCCAGGTGGTAAATTAATTTATAACTACCACCAATAGCACATTCATATTAGACTTCAAAAATAAGGAAAACTCATCAAAATTTCCATGAACATAAAATGCTGCACTATACCCAGCCGTCAACTTGAGGCTCCCAATATATGCTGAGTTCCAAGGCTGCTGAGGAACGGTGAAGGTGACAGAGAGGCTCTCGGGTAGAAGAAAGAGCAGAAAAACGAACAAAATAAAAACTCACTCACTCATTCCTTATTGAGGAGAAAAGAAAAGAAAAGAGTACTAAATAACTACTCACTCTTTGAAAAAAAAAGAAAGGAAAAGGAAGAGAGAGAGAGAGAGAGAGAGAGAGAGAGAGAGAGAGAGAGAGAGAGAGAGAGAGAGGGGAAAAATATAGATATAAAACAAGGAAGGGGAAAACAGAAAAACAGAGGAAAAACACTGGTCCAAGTGGTTATTTAATTTTAAATTAACTACCTACCTACACTAGCACACTACAAAAGACGGTCACCTATAATAATAAAAATAAAAATAGATAAATAAATTAATTAAGCTAAATGGATGAGAAGCCCAACTGGTCATTTTTCAACTCCATGGGTATAACTCCACCAAGAGCAGAGACTCTTAAGGAAAACTCATCAATGTTGCCCTGAACGTAAAAACCCCAGCTAACGCTGGTCACCAACTAGAGGCTCCCAACATATGCCAAGTGCCAAGGGTGCTGAAGAATGGTGAGGGAGACAGAGAGGCTATTGGGGAGAAGAATAAAAATCAGAAAAGGGAACGAAATAAAAACAAACTCACTAATTTACTGACTCACTCAATATTGGGGAGAAGAGAAAAGAAAAGTACTAAAAGAACTAAATTAAAACTCACTCTGTGAAAAAAGAAAGAAAGAAAAAGGAAGTGTGTGAGAAACAAAATATAGAAAAAATGAAACAAGAGGAGAAAACAGGAAAACAGAGGAAAAGGGCACGCCCAGCTGGTTAATTAATTTATAACCACCTACCTACACCAGCCCTACCAAACTACAAAAAACAGTCACCTATAATAAATAAATTTATTCTTTAATTAAGCAAAATGGACAACATGACCAAACATTTTTCCATTCCACAGGTACAGCTCCACCAAAAGCAGAGACTTCAAAAAAAAAGGAAATCTCATCAATATTCCATTGAATGTAAAATCCTGAGCTACATCAAAACTCACTCACTCACTCACTGACTCGCTCATCCATTCTTTGTTTGGGAGAAGAGAAAAGAAAGAAAAGAGAACTAAATAAAAACTCACTCTGTCTCACTCACTCACTCACTCATTCCTAACTGCATACTTTAAATTCAACACAAAAAGCATATGGAGAAAAGAAAAAAAACAAGGGCACGCCCAGCTGGTTAGTTAATTAATAACCACCTAGCTACACCAGCCCTAGCAAATTACAAAAGGCGGTTATCCATAAATATAGAAATAAATAAATACATGAAATGAAATGTAAAATGAAGCATGTAAGTGTACAAAGTCATTCATGCTTTTATCACTTCACGAATTGATTACTGTAATTCTTTATACATTGGGATTAACCAGTGCTTAATACAACGTTTACAGTTAGTCCAGAATGCAGCATGCAGATTATTAACCGGAACCAAGAAAAGAGAACACATTACACCTGTCCTCGCCTCACTTCATTGGTTACCAGTACAATTTAGGATACAATTTATAGTGCTTTTATTTGTTTTTAAAGCACTAAATGGGCTGGCCCTTTCTTACATTACAGATTTGCTCACATCTCCAATCAGGCAGCGCTCTCTGAGATCTTCATCTCAAAACTTCTTAGTTGTTCCCAAGTCTCATTTAAAACTTAGAGGGGATCGTGCATTTTCAGTGTATGCTCCGAGACTGTGGAATAAGTCTCTGTCTCAGCTTTTAAATCATGTTTAAAAACTCATTTATATAAACTTGCATTTGATCAGTAACTGGTAATGTTGAGGTGCAGTTGATGTATTTTATGTTTTTATTTTATTTTATTTAATTTTATTTTATTTTATTATTTTGATCCTTGTCTTATTCTTTGTATTTTATATATATAACTTACTTGAGTATGTACAGCACTTTGGGCTACCTTGGTGGTATAAAAAGTGCTTTATTAATAAAATGTATCTGGGGAAGTGGGTCAAGGTGGAGGGATAGGTGCGTGCGTGCACCGAGGAGAGGGTACGAAGAATGAGAGAAAAGAGGTGACACAGAAGATAAAACTCAGAGACATGTAGAGAAAAGTTTCTATACTCTGTAAACCGAGCTCCAAACAGCATTTGTAACATAGATTGTCTACTTGAGAATCTACCATACCTGAAACTCTTCCTGAGAGTCTGCTTGTGAGCATTTCTGAGGAGTTTCCAAACTGAGCTTTGATTAAGGTATGTCTTAAGTCTGTAACCTGTTTCACTCTGTACTAGTCTGCTCAAGAGCCACACAGAGACTGCCAGCTTCTCCAGCTCTGTGCCTGACAAAGAGACTGATCTACTCCAGAGAGGGCAGATCATTGGTCACTCCAGCTGCTGTTTGCTGTGTGAATATTCACTGAACACAGGCACTGAGAACCCTTTTGTTCTGCTCATTAAGAGTGAAGCAGCCAGTACGTTTACACTTAAAATTGTAATTTTTGAAGTTAAATGTTTAAATCTAAAGTAATAAACATGCTTGGACATGGTTTTGTTTGTGAAGGATGTTAACTAAGGACAGCACTGTGGCGCTGCAGGTAGTGCATGTGTCATACAGCTTCAGGGGCTTAGGGATGTGGGTTTGATCCCCCCTGATCCCTGCTCTGGTGCTTTCACTTGTCTCTGGGTTTTCTCTAAGTCCTCCAGTTTCCTCCCACCTCTCAAAAAAGCATGTGGTAGGTGCTGAATGCTACTCTGCAATGGACTGGCTATTGGGTATTCCTGGCCTGGTGCCTGGATCTGCCATGACCCTATTCAGGAAGAAGCAGATAAAATACTGTCTGATACTAAATAAAAATATAGCTGCAAGCAGCAATTATCAGGGCCCAAGCACAAATTAGCCCAATCAGACCCAGTACATGACCCATTCCTGGAATAGAAGCCACATTATGTGTAGCTTTTGTACATGTAAATGCCTGCTAAAAAAGTCAATTGGTGTGATTTTTGTTGTATATATATATATATGAACAAAATATCTCCCCTCCAAGTTTCATGTGTGGATGGCTTACAGTTCTCCACAAAATGTTTTTGGTCAAAACATGGGGAAAAAAATAAATAAATAAATAAATAAATAATAAAATAAATAAATAAAATAAATAAATAAATAAAAATAAATAAATAAATAATTGTTGTTGTTGTTGTTGTTGTTGTGGGAAAATGTGAGTGCAGCACATACGGTTAATGAGTGACCTAATTTAAATAGCATATAAATGAAATCAGCCACACATGTAACAACATTTTAGCACGTGTCGCAGGTTTTGCAAGCATAATACCAAACAAATTATGTGTATGTACTATGTAGTATGTCCCTTATGTAACTGTATGGGCTGCTGTGTGTATGTTCTTTCACCTGCAGACCACTTTGCCATGAAGCAGTGAAGAAGGCAGTGGACTGGGTCTGATGGCCAGACAGACAGTACCCATGTGTGTACAGAAGACTAGAGTTTGGGCTTAACTGGGCTTAACTGGGCTTAACTGGGACCCGGCAACTGCTAGGCCTGGACTCACTGCCACCCTACTCCCTGCTGACCCTGGTTCTACAAAGGAGCACACAAATACCAGTCATGTAGAACACACTCTGCCTCCTACACTCTACACTACAGTAAACTCAGCCTAGTTACAGAAACATTCAGAGCAGCATTGGTTGAATATGATTTACTTATGTAGTACATTTAAGCGTCTTACATGATGATTAAAACATTTATGAAGGAACTGGCAACTGGCAATTTGGGGGACATTTTTGAAGAGAAATGTTTATTATTATTACATTCAGCAGAAGAGAATAGTAAGATCGCCAGTACAGACTCGTACAGACTAGCCAGTACAGACTAGCTGTGCAACAACTGAAACTTGATGTGTCACACATGCCACATGTAGCTTGACTAAGGTAAACATCAGCAGGAGAGATGAGTCATATGGGCATATCTATGAATAATCTGCCAACTACAAATCTTGCCATGTAACAGACAAATATGCGGATGAGTATTAAAAATGAAGGATTTATTATATTAATTTATTAATATTAAATTAATATTAATTTATTTAATGTATTTATTAATATATATTAATATTATTCATTAATAAATGTGTGACTTTCAATTTTTTAGTAGCTCATTTTGATTTTCTAGTTTTCATTTAAATAAGTAGTCACTGCTGTGTCGCATAATGCAGGCCAGTACTCCATTACTATACATAATAAAACATACATTTTCATCTGCTTTTCATAAGATGTCTATGTGTGGGTTTATAGGCTAAAATCACACTAATGCCCTTGGGGCTTAATGTAGTTCAAATAAAGCAATGTTATAACATGTAGTCTAAAGCCCACAAATGCTGTGCCTTTAGTATATAATTTTTTTATATTTACATTAATATGGGGGTCTGCTTTGTGTCAATGTATCATTACGTACATAGCTGTGTAACTCCCAGAGCTTTCATGTGGGTTTTTCAGTACTGAACTTACCCCCCCAACTGAAAGATGTAGTATGTAATATATACATAAAACATGTTTGTATGTTTGTTTGGAATAATTTAATCATTTTTCCCTTCGAAAAGTATTATTATTACATAATAATAATAATAATAATAATAATAATAATAATAATGATGATGATTATTTTGTTATTATTGTTTTCGTTGTTATTTTTATAGCACCCAAATCTTATACAACATAATACTACATGTTTAACACATACATAGTTTTATATACTGTGTATGAGGTACATACCTGGCAGATACCTGGCATCAGCAGTTGAGCCCAAATAATGGAGCGGTTGTGGCATCCTGACTCCTGTGACATCCCCGACATCCTGTTTCTCAACCACTGTCCTGGAGGCACCCCTGCCATGCATATTTTAGTGCTTTCCCTGCTTCCAACACACCTAATTCAAGTACTCAGTTCATTAACAAGCCCTTTCAGAGTTGCATGGAATTTGTTAAAGCAGTGAGAGCACAAAAACATGCAGGGCCGGAGTTCCTCCAGAACCAGGGTTGAGAAATTAAGGCTATTTAATAACTTTTAACAAATTGGAAATAAAAGAAATACTGTAAGAGTACATTTTACTGAACAAGTACTGCACACTTCATTTAATAATCTAACAATCATCTATTAATAATAATAATAATAATAATAATAATAATAATAACAATAATAATCTAATAGTAACAACAACAATAATAATAATAATAATAATAATAATAATAATTTCTAGTGAAATCATTTAAATTAAATGATTTTTATAGGCTTGATGTGCCATAGTTAGTAATTATAAGTGTAATGTAATCACGTTTATACGTATATATATCGTCATGTTCCAATCTTAACTTGGTATGTCTGGGTCTGTCTGGACTCAGACTCGGCTCTAGGGGCCTTACCTACAACATTGTCCTTGTAAGGTGAAACAAACAAACAAACAAGCAAACAAACAAACAAATAAATAAACAGCAAATAAATGAATGAATAAATAAATAAATAGCAAATAAACAAACAAACGTATGCTCAGGTATTATTTTGATCAAATATCTTCACTCTCTAAATATTTACATCTCTAATTAAGACCCATTTGAGCAGAAGAGGATCTCCTGAAAACAACTATATCTGGTGTGTGTGACTGTCTCCTATAAATACGGTGTTAATTGTAGTAAATAAAAGCACATCAAACGACAACCTACACTGTAAAAAAAATTCCGTAATTTTTACAAAAAAAAACTGGCAGCTGTGGTTGCCAGAATAAATCTGTAAAAAATACTGTGAACATGTAAACAGTTTTACAGTTAGTTGTAACTTCAACAGTATTACGATGTAGTATTTACAAGGTATTTTGTAAACATAAACACATTTTCAATGTATTTTTTACAAGATTTAAATGTAAAAATACAATTTAAACAGTAAATTCTACAGATTATTTTATGTAGATGTACAGTTAAAATGTGTTTAAATTTACAAAATACCTTGTAAATTCTACATTGTAATACTGTTGAAATTACAACTAACTGTAAAACTGTTTACATGTTCACAGTATTTTTTACAGACTTATTCTGGCAACCACAGCTGCCAGTTTTTTTTCGTAAAAATTACACTTTTTCTTTAACAAATTTATTCTGGCAACAGTTTTTTTTGGCATTTTTTTATTGAATAAATTAGCATGAACATGTCACTGTTTTAATAGCAAACCTAGACTTAAAAAAATAAAAAAATCCCTTTCTGAAACATGAAAAAAAAAAAAAAACTTAGAAAGCCTTTGAAAAAATAAAATACTAAGCTTCTCTGCTGTTTATGTAAAAAGTGAATGAAAATGTAAAAATAAGAACATCTTCCAAAAAGTTATCAAACATTTGTCATTTACTTAATCAGTGTTTAAAACTTTTTGAATTCAACCAAAATAGTGGAATAGCCCAACTGTCTGTGAAAACTAACATATAGATAACTTTAGTCACATTTACAGCTGCCCTCTGCTGCTTGTGTTTTACATACATGTTATAAACACAGCTGCCCTGTGTTCACATTTTAACAAAAGCTTCAAACTTTTACAGGCTTTAACAAAACCAAAAAATCTCTACACTGATATGTAAAACAGAAAATATAACAGCAATGAAACTGTAACAACTGTAAACACTATCGTTTTTAGAATGTAACTCACAGGTTTAGTCTATTTAGACATCACGCCACTCATGATCCGAGAGCTCCTGGATCAACGTGAGGACTCTGGGATTCACGTAAAGACGGGATGTGTGGGTCTTTTCAACTTTAGTGCCCTTCTCTAGGTTGATTCCAAAGAAGCACCTAGAGGAATAATAAAAAAGACATATTGAACACAAAAGTGATATTAGGTTTTTAAGGAGATAAACCTTCAAAAAAATGTGTCAATATAAAAAGTTACAATAGGTTTTCATTCAGCTCTTAGTTTGCTGGACTTAAGACATTTTTTTTCTCAGACAAATTGAATATTTAGTGTCAAACAAATAAAGAACCAAATGATGGATTAGCGACCTGCCTAAGTGCAGGGTGTACCCCACCTCTTGCCTATTGCCCCCTGGAGACTGTAACACCCTGGAACTGTAACAAACTAAGAAAAAGGATGACTGACTGGCAAACCAATAAATAGAAGAGTAACTCACCTCTGAAGACATTCCAGAGTTGATGCAAGGCCTGCTGGGTAATGAATGTTGAAGCAGTAATAGCTCCCAAACATCATGCAAAGGGCAGAAATGAAGGAGGGGATGTTGTCGTGCACAATGTTCCGATCCAAACTCAACATAAACCGCCTGGCAGCAAAGCAGGACTGTCCTAAAAAAAGATAAAGAAATGGGCTTAAGTTGCTAATACAGTTTTTAATTTAAACACAACAGCATTAAGTTTCAATAAAGATATTTAAAAGAGAGAAGGAAAAACACATTAGAAAAAGCCAATGGGCAATATGAACTTGAGTGAAAACAGAGCAAAATAAGAGATAAAAATAAAAGAAAGCAGAAAACAGAAGGAAAACAGAAGAAACTATGAAAAGCAGGAGATCAAAAATGAGAAAGATGGAAGGACAGAAAGACAAAAAAACAAAAAAAAAAGAAGGGAGTAAAAGTCCTTAACTTACCACACACAATGATGGTGGGTGTCAAGTTGACTTTCTGTACTTCTAGTGCCAAACATGTGTCCTCCACGTAGCAGAACATTGCCTCTTCATTTTCATCAAAGTAACTCAGCAGAAGTAACACCATCTCTTTAACATCTTCAGAGCATCCACTCATCTCTCCCCTCATCACCTTCAACTTTGTGTAGGCCTGCAGGAACCTTCTGTTTTTGGTCACACAAACAGTGCTCATGTAATTCAGCAGCCGTTTCCCCTTACGTTCCAGGTTTTGTGTGAAATTTTCTTTCAGCTCCTTTCCAGTTAGTTTTTTAAAATGGACTGTCATACCAAGCTCTTGGAACCAAAATGGCCACTCTTTGAGGAGATCTTTAATATCTTTCCCCTGGTTGACATCTCTACGTTGTGTATAGAAAGTCTTCTCTATTAGCTGTTTGACCTCCTCTAGATCTGGATCTTTTAACTGAGACATTTTCTTCAACTTTTCTTTTTTGTCTTCCTGACTCTCTGGGGATTCTCCAAAAGGCAGGAATTTCAAATTCCAGTTGATGCAACCATAGGTGTCCTGGACTGCAGCCTTCTGTTCTGGAGGAATCTCGTCTGTGTCAGAGTCATTAGAACGATGCTTTCGTTTTCTTATTTTAGGGGTTGTAGATCGTTTCACATTCTCCAGTCTGTTTTGTAACTGCTTCACTAGTGAGTGATAACCTGGTCCAATCACATCTCCCTCTATTACGTCCTGTAAAGACTTAGGATA
Source organism: Acestrorhynchus altus (assembly GCA_034509495.1). NCBI lineage: Eukaryota > Metazoa > Chordata > Actinopteri > Characiformes > Acestrorhynchidae > Acestrorhynchus > Acestrorhynchus altus. Next base: position 23,865,154 of record CM067509.1, read on the forward strand.
TTTAGCCACCATCTTTTTGGCAACTTCCGTAGTGCCTCTTTTGCCTATGGAAGAACTTATTTGCATCATCTCAGAGATCACAATCCGCACCATCTCCCGTCTCAGTTTAGGACTTGGCCGTTTACCTCTCTCTAATGACTGCATTAGCTCCTCTGGAAACTTATTCCATGGTATCACAAAGTTAGCAACCCAGTCAATTTCCAGAGTCTGGCTGCTGTTGGAGGAGCCAGAAGATGAACTCTGAGGGGATAAAGTCTGTAAAGATGCAGATGTTTGGGCAGCATCATCTGCAGATGACTTGCTGGTTTCAGAGCTTTGGCCTTTAAAAACACAAGACAAATGTGTATTAGAGATATTAAGAAAAAATTGGGGATATTCATGTTTGTAAATGTTGATTCTTATCTTTTATTATATATATATTTTGCACTAACTGTATCATGCAAAACAAAACTTGCATTTTAGCTTCCAAGCTGCAAGTGCTTTTCTGGCTTGAACTGGCTTCAAGGCTGACAGCAAATCGTCTTCCACAATAAACTGAAAATCGTCATATGTTTCCACCCCAATCGACTGCAAAGTCTCCTCAAGAATATCCTTTGAAACGTCTGGAAGGTTAGGCAAAACCTCATCAATGGCAGTGCGCAGAAATGTTTGTTCAGTCATTTCTAAAATCAAGACAAAATGTAAAAAAGTAAAAAAATGTAAAAAGATCAAAGTTATCATGCATTTAGCAAACTATCTACAGATAAGAGGAACTTCTATTTTCAGTATAAGGTATAATGTCAGTTATATTTTATTGTGTACACTCAAAAATAAATCTGTTCTCACTTTCTTGTTTTAATAGTATTTGCTAATTTTTTAGTTTGTTTTCAATGTGTAGTTTCCATCAATGAGTCCAACATAATATCCTATTTTGACACAATACTGTGTTTCAGAGGAACGATTTGTAGGCCATTTACCATGTATGATGACAAAGGGTAAAAGTCTACTAAGTTATGAATATGAAGACACAAGAAGCCTGTATTCTGTTTTGTCACTGAATACAGGTGGTGTTCAACATGATAGTTAGTTTTGTATACATCCAGCACAAAATAGACATTTGTGTTATTCTGAATTAAAATTGTAATAAGTTGTCCAAACTCTATGTACTCATCACTTTTTGACACCAAGAAATGTCCTTTTTGATAAGATGTTCCTTTATATTGAATTTCTGTGGAAACACTAGTGTTGTTTTCTGTGAAACCAAAGCCTGTTACTGCATTTTTGATAGCATCACTATAGAGGCTGGGGTAAAAAATACAACTGTCTTTAACTTGTAATAATAGCAGATTGCAGCTTTGTCCAGTTGAAATGTAGGCCTGTAACATCTGATGTCTTTCTGACAGTGTTAAACAGATGTTTTTAAAGTTTTTCAGATGTCTGGCACACCTCTTGAAGTAACCATGTTTACTTTCGAAACGCATTGTCCACAACCTTATCAGTGGACCGAATTTCAAAATTAGTGCTGGATAGTGGCGCAAGAAATGATGTTTTGGTTTTAAAGGCGTCTCGGGGAATAAATATTTCCTTGATTCTAAATATTCCTGTAACATAATGTCAAGATAGGCTACTTGTGCCAAAGAAATCTTTTGTGCACAAATTAGATCTACAATATCTTTGAGTTGGAGAGTTAACTGCCAAATATCATCTTCTGTGTTTTGTATTTTGTCACCCATCAATACAGGCAGCAACCTCAAGAAATTCCAGTTCTGAGCAGCTTGACCTGAAAGCCTGGGCACTTCAGAGTTTACAGCACATGGTTTAGAGAGAGAATCAGACCCTTTGTACTTGAACTGCTTGATTCGTCTGTTTAAATGTGAATATGTAAACCATTTCTTTTTTTTAATGAAGTACTTCAAGTACAGTGCCACATCATAGGATAAGACGCCCTCAAATACATCATGCCCTAAACAAGGCGGAAGTCCAGGTTGGCAAACATGAAAAGATTTAAGAGAATTTAAATCAGAGTTTACCTTGACACCTTTGATAGCTTGACTGCTTCCTGTTTGGAGATTACGAACAGCAGAATCGTAACTTTCAGGGGTGCGCTGTGAACCACAAAAATTGGGGTCAGTTTGAAATTCATTTCTTGAGATTTCACAGTACCTGCAAAAGTACTGAGAGCAACTAAAGTTTTCAGTAAATCCACCAATGCTGTGAGATCCTAAATTGTCACCAGCAACACAAAAGAGAGCCCCTTTGACAGTTTCTCCTCCTGCAGTAATCCCATGTTCCTCCAAATCTCTTAAGTCCACTAACAGTTCAGAGAAAACTTTGGCAGTCCCAAACTTTTTAAAGTCAGACTCTGAACACAGTAATACAAGGGACATGTGATCAATGCTGGACCGCACATGAAGAGGTAAGTTAGCAACAGAAAGATAGACTGCAACGATTTTATGCTTTTTCTTAGCAGAACCAAGGGGGTTTACAATTTCAAAAGCATCTTGATAGAGAATAATCTTCAGGCATCCCGGATTGTCTATAAAGAACTGGTTACACTTAAAGGTTTGCCCATCACTTATGTCACCAAAATCATCTAATTGTGTTTCATTGGACTGTTTTGACACCGAGTTCTTCCATAGTTCTGATTCAAGTAAATTTTTTAGGGTTTGTTTTACAGGAATGTAGTGAGCAAATCTCTGTGTCATGTTTTCATCATTTCCTAATAGTATTTGTTTAGGCTCAATAAATTTAAATATTTTTTTGAAAGTCTGAGCCCTTGAATATATAGTTCTCAGTGGTCCCTCATGACATTTGGAAAACAAGTCTGAATCTTTCAGACAATCACAGATTTTAGCAACATCATCATCTGCTAAAGACATATCATTTTTTAAAAGTGATTTCAGTTTGCTTAAAGTGTAATCCTGCCCCAGTTCATGCGCATTTTGCATTTCTTCAACGATTGTCTGTATGGACGAAGCAGGAAGAAGCAGCTGTCCTTGCAGTTTTAGATAGAAAAGACACAGGTTCCTAAGAAAAGTCTCACTGAAATCTGGAGGGAGTTCAGTGCTTTCCTCTGCTACTGCATCATCTGAGCCCTGATAACTAGCTTCACATGAAGTTAAAACAGAGGGCTGAGAAGTTGTTTCTTTGTACCTGTCAGCAATGCTCTCTGCTAAACATTCTCTATGCTTTCGGGAGATATGAGATGTAAACGAAGACTTCAATGAGAAAATATTTTTACAGCCGGTTACTGGACATGCCACAGGTTGTCCATCCACAAAATGCTCCTTTAAATGGGATAGCAGTTCTTTCACGGTTTGAAATTGGCGCCTACACAAAGAAATGGCGCACTTTAACTCCGCAGTGACCGATGCTGGACGGGTCCAGGGTTCAGGCACATTGTGGACTCGATAAAAATGAGCCTTAAATGCTGAATAAGTACAAAATGTTCGCTTACAGTCAGTGCCAATGCATTTGAAAAAACAATGGGGTTCGTTTCTATGAACTCTATAGTGTAGCACATAACCCCTCAATGACTGTAGTGTTTTGCTACAAAAGGGACAGGTAATCATTTTTCAAACGAACAAAATCCGCTTAAAATGTCTGTGCCCTGGTTCAGAATTGGCGCCAACCAGTCTAACTTCTATAGTTAGCGTTATGATGACTCAAAACCTTGCTCAAACATAAGCTAGTATTTTCAGATAAACTGCTATGCTTTCACATCTTAAAAAGATAAAATGTTAGCTTACCAGAAAAGGAAGTTTCCACAACGATGTTTTCTGGAGCAGAAGCATTCAGCAGAGAGACGTTACTCCTCAACTTCAATCTGGCCGCTAACGCCATGATTAAACCGACCAATAACAAAACAGAAGACTTCTGCTTAGGTTATTTGTACACTGTTGTGCTGTAAATTTACCTTTCTTATTTTGTTTTCAGAATTACAATTTCGCTTTGTTTTAAATACAGTAATTAGTAATTCTGAAGAAAACAAATTGTCATTTTAACATATTCTTAATGTAGAAATAACAGTAATACATTATTTAGGATTTTACGGCATATTGCTGTTACTTAAACATTGCCTTTCTGTATTCAATTTTACAAAATATTTCTGTCATCATTTTACAGACATTTACTGTTAAAATCACGGACATTTTTTACAGTGTATGCTTTTGGGCTCTAGAGGATCAATCTGATCTGAGATCAGCTGTGAAGCTCGGGCTCAGCGCCCACGTGACTGGCGATTATCACGTGACATTCGTTTCGCACTATGGCGGCCACCTCTGTTTTCCAGAGAGTGAGAACCGGGTCTAAAATCGGTGCTCAGTACGACCAGGAGGGGAATATCATTCAGGTAGGATCAGTTTGTCGTGTGTTTAAACACTGTGGCTTTTACCTGGCGCTTCAGATTACAGTACAACTAATTTAGAGTCTTAATTCGACATTTCCATCTTAAATGGTACAGCCGTTACGCACTGACGACTGTAGATCCGGATCGTCACTGCTGGATTATTTAAGGTGGAATGGAAGAGATGTTCAGTCGAGCAGGCACTGGGCTTGTTAATGTTTCTGTCGCTCTCTCTCTAAGAAGGTTGTAGATTAAAGTACTTTATTTTTCACTGTTCTTTTAGTTCAGTGAGGGACATTATGATATTTTATCTGCATGTGAAGATGAACCTTTTAAAGATCTAGACCAGTTTTGCGAGTTTTCATAGTCTGGTGTTGATTTATTCACCAAGAATGTAGCTGAAATGTATGTCTTGTTGGATGTTGATCACTCAGAGTGCTTTTGAGCTTTGATGAGTTATTTGTGATGATTATATTGACTATTTATAGTAATGGGGTCTTCAGAATACTTTACATTGGTCCAAATGAAGTTAAAAACACGACCTGAATGGCCGAGCAGTAAGCATGCTCTGGAAAGATAATTTAGCTCTAAACTGTGATTTAATTCAATTGGTAGCAGATTTTTCAAGATGGATTACTCACTGAAATTTCTTCACTCAATCAGATCACAGGGCAAGTCTGGTAATTTATCATCATATGTGTATCATGTTTGTAAGTTACTCTGATCCTGAGATATGAAGCCTAGAGGACAGCATGTAACTGCCCTCAAAGTGCGGATCCCGGGCAATAAGAGTTAAATTATGTATTATCATCATCAAACAGATTCTCAGACATGAAAATGTTGAATTAGTGAATTAAAAAATTCTACACACAATACCCCATGACAATTTGAGAGAATTTTGTTTGGAACTTTTGCAAAATTATTATAATTATTATTTATTATAATAATTATTTTTGCATAATTATTCACTGCCTTTTGCTATGACACCCAAAATTGAGCTCAGGTGCATCTTGTTTCCACTGATCATCAGATGTTTGTACAGCTTTATTGGAGAACATCTGTGGTAAATTCATTTGATTTGGACATGATTTAGAAATATACACAACTGTTTAAATAGTAAACAGTGCATGTCGGAGCACAATCCAAGCCATGAAGTCCAAGGGATTGTCTGTAGACCCCTGAGACAGGATTGTATTGAGACACAGATCTGGGGAAAGGTACAGGAAATATTTGTGCCGCATTGAAGGTCCCAATGAACACAGTGGCCTCTGTCATCCATAAATGAAAGAAGTTTGGAACCAGGACTCTTTATAGAGCTGGCTGCCTAGCCAAACTGAGTGATCATAGTAGGAGGGCCTTAGTCAGGGAGGTGACCAAGAACCCAATGGTCACTCTATCATGAGTTCCAACATTGCTCTGTGGAGAGAGGAAAACCTTCCAGGACAACCATTTCTGCAGCTCTTCACCAATTAGGCCTTTATGGTAGAGTGGCCAGACAGAAGCCACTCAATAAAAGGCACATGATTGCTTAGCTGGAGTTTGTCAGAAGGCACCTAAAGGAACCTCAAACCGTGAGAAAAAAAACAATTGAACTTTGTGGACTGAATGCCAAGCATCATGTATGGAGGAAACCAGACACTGCTCATCACCTAGCCAATACCATTCCTAGAGTGAAGCATTGTGGTGGCAGCTTCATGTTTTGGGGAAGTTTTTCTGCAGCAGGAACTCAGAGACAAATCAAGGTCAAGGGGAAAGATACCTGCAGTGATTTAAAGAGACATCCTTAATGACAGCCTGCTCCAGAGAGCCTCAGACTGGGATGAAAGTTTATCTTCCAACAGAACAATGACCCTAAGCACACAGCTAGAATAACGAAGGAGTGGTTCAGGACAACTCTGTCCTAAACCGATGCTCCCCATCTAATTGATGGAGCTTGAGAGGTTCTGCAAAGAACAATGAAAGAAACTTCACAAAAACAGGTGCCAAGCTTGTAGCATCATACTCAGAAAGACTTGAGGCTTTTAATTGCTGCCAAAGGTGCTTCAACAAAGTTTTGTTTGATCTAAATGTTTGATTAAAATGGCAAGAAAAAACTTAAGTAAATTTAAAAGAAGCTTAATTTATGAGACACTGATGGCAGGAGCTTGGACTTACATCAAAGGGGCTGATATAGTGTTTTTGCAGTTCATAACCATCATTTTTAAATAAAATAGGACAAACGTGGACAAATGTGGAGGTACGCCTGGGCAATATATTGATATGTATATTGATATTGGGATAAAAACAGAGCAAGATATGGGCTGAGGTGATATCATTTATATTAAGTTTTAAAGAACATTCTGTTTCAATCTTGGAGAATAAAGATTGTGTATTAAGATTTAATGGGGTGTCCTGTTTTTTTTCATGTCATTATATTGTATATAATTAGCTAAAATATGCCAGAATATATTATGCAATATTATGTATTATTATATATTATGTACATTATGTGTGATGTTCCATTCCTCCACCACAGACTTGTAGAATCTATACCAAGAGGCTTTGAAGCTGCTCTGGGAACTCCTGGTGGTTTAATGCCTTTCTTATATGCTTTATGTAAATTCTGAAATGCTGCTACATCAATTGTTGGTAGAGTTAAATTGTTCAATGCATTGATATTACAGGTGGAGACGCGTGAAGATGAGGAGCAGAGCATCAAACTTGCTGAAATCTTGGAACTATTACTGGCAGCTGGTTATTTTAGAGCACGCATCAAGGGACTCTCACCATTTGATAAGGTACCAAGACTGTCTTACCAAGAAAACAACTCAAGATATCTGCACCATATACATATTATTAGGGGTGTTCACTGTACCTTGGTCTGCACAGTGGCTTGATGGGTTACATGTTCAATTCCCAGTACTTGGCCTTGGGTTCAATGTCTTATCTGGGTAGAGTTTTCATGTACTCCTTGTCTGTGTGGGTTTGCTCCAGGGATTTCAGGTGAATTGGCTACTTTAAATCGCATGAGTATGTGTATGTGAGTGAATGTATGTCTGTATGCCCAGATACGGATTGGCACTCTGTCCTTGGGTGAACCCCCTTAGTGCTCAATGCAGTCCTCCAGGTGGACGATTGTTTCTGGTAGCATGTATTGTTTGCGCGATTGGGTTAAGCTTCTTACTAGTGTCTCTCCATCCTTGGGGATCTAGAAAGATGCTATTTAAGTGTAATGTCTTCCATACCTTCTGAAATATATATATATATATATGCCTGCCTGTTTTTATTATCTGATTCTCTCAGGTCGTTGGAGGGATGACATGGTGTATCACAACTTGCAACTTTGACATAGATGTTGACCTGCTCTTCCAAGAAAACTCTACAATTGGTCAAAAAATGTAAGCCAGATACTGTGCACTAGTGGTGAACTAAATATTGGAGGAATGAAGAATTAAATGTGTATTCTCTTTCAGAGCTTTGACAGAGAAGATTGTTTCTGTGTTGCCCAGAATGAAGTGCCCTCACAGACTAGAGCCCCATCAGATCCAGGGGCTTGACTTCATTCATATCTTCCCTGTCATACAGGTAAATCTGCAACCTCTAGTACACACATCTATCCATTGTTGGCCACCATATGCCTGTAATGGTTTTACTAGTCTCTAAATGCAAAGTGTTGAGTGTTTTATCACTGAATGCAGAATGTGGGGATCATTTTTAAGTAACGGTAGTGTACTTTTAAGGGTGTAAAAAAAGTTGCTTAATTCATAAAGGAGTGAAATAAGGTACAGAAATGCTATGCTGGTTGTATATGTGTGAGAGAAAACTGGTATCTTTGTGACCAGATGAGCATGAGCTCAGTTGTGAAAGGGGATGAATGCATACAATAACAGCCATGGTAAATCAAATGTTGTCCCTTTAACAGTGAAGTTGGTGCAGTGATAATCTTTGAAAAACATTGTAATATCAGTAATGATCAATAATATTTTATATATACAAGATTTTAAAACTGGAGTTTAAGATGCTTTACAACAAAGACAAAACCACATTGTATCTTTACATTGTATTTTCAATTTTGCTCTTGTGTTTTCACCAAGAGTGCTGGGGGACAGTATTTCAAGTGCAGATTTGAACACAAATGGGGGATTTTAAATGACATGAAAGTAGGTTAAAATGTTCCAGGTTCTAAACTCCACTTTGAATAATGTGAATAATGAGTGTTTCCATTTGTGTGCTGCAGTGGCTGGTGAAGAGAGCAATAGAGACTCGGGAGGAAATGGGAGATTATGTACGCTCATATTCCATCTCTCAGTTCCAGAAGACACACACCTTTCCTGAGGTGAGAGGAATTTAATATCATGTTTTAACTGAAATCAGGCAAAGAGGTTTATGAACCCAATGTATTGTATATTAGCATTTAGCTACTGGTGGGACATTACTTATCAGGGATGAGTTTCCCAAAAGCCTCCCAGTACAAGAGGACTGGTAAATCTTGTATGAAATTGCATTGCATTAAACACATTCTCTGCTAAATTATCTTAATACTACAAAACTAATGGGGAATTGGTACCTCCTGTTTTTTATGTATCTGTTGCCTGTTTCAGGATGAGGAGTTTAAGCAGAGGAAACAGAAAGCAGTGGGCACTGTGGTGGAGGTGTCTGTGAGTACTCCTTTAGTTCCTGTTCTGCGTGTGTGTTTGTATTTTATGTTTGTCATTTATCTATAACAGTTAAGCAATCCTGGTCCTGAAGTGCCAGATTGCTGCAGTTTGCTGATTGTCCCTGCCTTTACAGACTTACTGAATCGTTTAATTCCCATAAAATGACCTGTTCCACAATTATTGGCACCCTTAACAGTTTCTTGGAAATTAATGTATTTGAACTATTTATGTCATTTCTACAGTAGTTTATAAAGTGGGTCAAAGTATCTAGGAACCTTTAATTAGTAATTCATCACTTCCTGTTTCCCTGGGGTATAAATATGACATGCCACAGAGGCCTATTTCTCTTACTCACTCTTAAACATGAGAAAGACAAGAGAACATACTATTCAAATAAGGCAGATGTGTCGTCGACCTTCATACATCAGGCAATGGCTACAAGAGAAAAGCCACTCTCCTGCAGATGCCTTTATATACAGCCAGAGCAACCATCAAAATTTCAAAACCTCTGGAACTGTGACAAACAAGCCTGGATGAGGATGCAAGTGTACCTTGCCACCACGCACAGTGAGAAGGATGGTAAGAGAAGTAAAAAGTTCTCCCAAGCTCACTGTAAGAGGCCTGAATCAAATGGAAGCATCTTGGGCTTACGAGGTCTCCCAAACAACCACCAGGCGCAATCTACGTGCCAACAAGCTTTTTGGGAGGAATGCATGGAAAAGCCTTTTCGGAGTTGTACTCAGAAGCGTAAATGGGTGGAGTTTGCCACGTGGTATTGGGATTTTAACTGGGACTGTGTGCTTTGGTCAGATGAGACCAAGATAGAGCTTTTTGGCAACAAACACTTTTAAGTGGGTCTAGAGTAACACCAAGGATGAGTACGCAGAAAAACACCTCATGCCCACTGTTAAGTGTGATGGAGGATTGGTGATACTGTGGGCCTGTTTCTCCTCCAAAGGACCTGAGAACCTTGTAAGGATACATGGGATCAGGACATTTTGAATCAGAATCTGGTGGTCTCTGCCCAAAAGCTGAAGATGGGTCATCATTGGGTCTTTCAGCAAGATAGTGACCCTAAGCATGTCGCAAAATCTATTCAAAAATGGTTCACAAAGCAAAAAACCAAACTCCTCTTATGGCTATATCAGTCCCCAGACCTCAACCCTATAGGAAACCCGAGGAGAGTGCATAAGAGAAGACCCAGGACTCTGGAATATTTAGAGAGGTTGTGCAAAGAGGAATGGTCAAAGATCCTTGAACTTGAACTTAAACCTGTACTTTAAATTGTCCAGCCAATTCTTCATGGTGTGTTTGGCTGGGGATTGTCCTGACACTGCAATTCAAAACCTTTGTATTAGAAGCTGTGTCTGTATATATTAGAGTTGTGGTGAAAACAGCAGTGATGTTTTTGGTGTCCAGATATTGCTTTATTGTTTGTTCACTGGATCTTTTACGCTCTTTTGGCTGGCCAAATGTAATATCAGCCCAACATTCACTTATTTAAATCAAGAACTGAATGTATTGAAAGTCACAGTATTGCATTGTTTATGAAATTGCAGTATTGATCTGATACATGTACAGTAATCTATACTCATAATGTCAAACTAAATTTACATGTGTGTTTTAGGAAGTTTATGCTCCTCAGAGGCGATATAAGAGGCAAGCTGATGCAGGAGAGCTCCTTGATGAGGAGTCCAGAGTTCAGTCCACTCTGCTGGAGTATGGCAGGTAACACACACACACACACACACACACACACACACACACACACACACACACACACACACACACACTTACACACACACACTTGAGTGTGAGAGTTATTCACACTCTGCTGTAGGGTTGCACAATATATAGTTTCAGCATCATTATTGCAGTGTGTGCATATGCAAAAGTAATGCCCCTATGAAATTTTTTTCATCTTTTTCACATTTTTTCACATTTTTCATAGTTTTTCTTATAATTGGATTTCTCAGATTTGTATTTTCTTCTTTCTTTTTTCTTCCTTCCTTTCTGTTTCCTTTAAGGAAACATGCACAATCAAATATGCATCATCACACATCACATAGGGCAAAGTCATGTATTTATGGATACCTCAATATATACTTCAGATCAACAAAATATTGCAATGTAATTTTTTTCCAACATACTGCAGCTCTGTAAGACGTACACAACAGGTAGCATACAAATAACATTCTTTCCCGTTAGTGCTACTAATCATTTTGTGATTTTTTTTGTTTAATCACTTTTTGTATTTCAGCCTTTCACTCATCTTTTTGTCATTATATAAGAATGTTGAGAGAGTTTTTTCAGCACAGTTCTCTGTAATAAATGTATTTGTGTCATGCACCTTTGGTCCTCACAGTCCATCTTACAAGTTGTCTGACCTGGAGATCTTTCCTCACATTCTGTTCCCCTCTCCTCACATTCTCCTCTTCTTTCCATCTCCTTTCCTCTCCATCAGTCCATGCCTAACCATTTCCTTCTACCTGCAGTAAGTATATGTGTGTTTCAGTCAGGTGATTTCAGCCATCCACAATCACAGTGCCAAACATTTGATGCTGATTTTTTTTTACACACGTTTAGTAAAGCTTTCTCTGAGCTTGCTATCTGGGATGTTGCCTACTAAAATATTTTTGTTCTTTGACATGCCTTTCTCCTTTTTTTTACTTTTTCTTTTACTGATATAAAAAATAAAATATACAGTATTCTAAAGATAGCAGCATGAAGTTGTGTGTGTATTTTTGTTTTGATTTAGTTTGGAATGTACCATCCTCTGTGTGACTGGAAATTATCAGGACCCTTTTTAATATTTTAAAAAGTTTTGCTCTGTTTTTCAGGCGTTATGGGTTTAGCAAGCACTCTAAACAGGACAAAGTGAGTATTATATATTATCTCTCAACACTATAAAGGTAAATCTGGTCTGTAAAATAATAACATTCATTCCTGGCTCTGCAGGCTGAAGAGAAGAAGCATTTGTTGGCTCAGGGTGCTCAGAGCGTCCCCCCTGGCATGGCAGAAGTGTCTGAGGAGGAGGACCTCCAAGCAGCTGAAGAGGTCAGTCTTATGATTAAAAATGCTGTCTTCATGAGGTGGAGCAAATTAAACATTGTGTTTCTAAACACTGTTCTTCTAAAAAATGGAAAATATCAAGACATTTCTATAACACCAAAGATGGTGAGGCTGGCCATCCTCTGATGGGAAGACATAACCTTTTATAACCTTTTAATGCTTAAGTTGAGAAATCCACTGTTTAGCTGTAAATAAGGTACAAAAAAACACATGAAATGCACCCCAAACTGACATTTATCATGAGAATGAAATAAATTTTATATCTAACCAGCTTTTTCCCCCTCTGTCCTCTGGTTTACTATAATACAGTTAACTTAAGCAGCTTCACTGCACTGCTACAGTATTTCTGCTGTGTGTGTGTGGCAGCTTATCAGTGATTTACTAGAACATAAAAGTAGTAAATTATCGTCCAGTATTTTCAGGATCAATCATAGAACTTTCATAACTTACCTTTTTGTGCTCACGACCTCATGTGTCATGACTGACAATAATTTGTTGATAAAGACAGACATTCTCTAGCATGTGCTAACTGTGACCATTTATCCCTCCAGCTCAGAATCAAAGCCTTGATGACCGGCATGGCTGCCATGGCAACTGAAGAGGTACATTATGCTTCATAGCTACCTTTTCACAGGATCACAAGTTGTTGTTGTGCCCAGTGGATACTTCCTCAAAGACATAGTTACCATTAAGACCGAGGAGGGTGCTTTATTTACAGATTTGAAGTGTAGATTGTGAAGACAGGAAGTGTTTTTTTTTTAATTGTACTGCATAGTAAATGAGCAGAGCCTAATCAACAGAGCTTGAATTTATGCTCCATGTATGTGTTTGTTGTAGGGAAGGTTAACTGCAAGCACCGTGGGTCAGATTGTGGGCCTGCAGTCTGAAGAAATAAAGCAGATTGCGTTTGAATATGCTGAAAAGGTGAGTTGTCAAATACCTAGAACTAGTTTGAGATTACTTTGAATTCCAGGAAATTGATTGTAAATTAGTAATGTGATTTTTTTTAAAGTAATATTTAACTGAAGTTGGATTATAAAAAACATTACCTTTTTAATGTGTGAAACCTACAGCTGTTTTCCTGAAAAACTTCTTAAAAAGCTTAAAAAAGTTGTTGCGTGGTTAAAGGAGTTTTCAGGAAGAGGCAAATCCTTTGTGGATGAAACCAGAAACAATTTCCCTGTCGTTACTAATGAAGATGTATTTTTGCTGTCTGTAGTCTATGGGATGTTCATGCTCGTTTGTACTTGGTTCGCACACTTTTACGCATGTATGACCCTGTAGGCAGAACGAGCTGCTGAAGATAGACCAGAGAGGTATGGCCCTGTACAGCAACATCATCGCATGGTTGCATCATTCAACAAACAGATTCAACAGAGGACCAAAGAGCTTGAGGAGGTAAGACTTACACTAGAATCAGCTACCTTGTATCCAACATGCTGGACAACAGAGGTTACTGAATTGCATACCTAGTGTTGACAGTCCCCTACCCCCTCAGTGGTCAGTTTCACATTTAATATTTGGTCAGTCTTGTGGCCAGAACCTAACTAATGGTGAATGATGTAGAGGGTGTCTGACAAATTGTATATGACGATAAATGGCAGTGTGAGGTGGACATTATATGACCACTGAGTGAAAGTATAAGGTGACTAGTTCACTACAATGTAAATATGCATATACAGACATACAGTCCCCACCTCTGTGGTGTTCTGGGAGTTTGAATGGAGATCACTGGAGTGGGTATTTGTCAGTGTTTTAATTTTATTATTATTATTATTATTATTATTGTTATTAATGTTGTTGTTATTATTATTGTTATTATATTATTGTTGTTGTTGTTGTTAATAATAATAATAATAATAATAATAATAATAATAATAATATATTGTTTCATGCTAAGGTGTGATATGGTGTGTTGCAGATGCAGGCCAAGCAGCAGGAAGTGAGAGCAGCTTGTGAAGAAGCCAAGAGTAAATTAACTGAGGTAACACCTTGAGTGCACTTAAAACACATGAACTGCTGACAGAACTGCAGTTCTGAACAGAAAATGTGAAGATCATTGTGCCTACATTTAGAAGCTGTTGGTGGAGATACATGGAGAGACTAATGCTGGTGGTGTGTTTGTGTTTGTGTAGGCCACGGAACTAGGTACGCAGTTGGAGAGAGAACTCAGTTCTCTGGCTGATGTGGAGGCTCAGGCTGACTCTGGGTAAGTCTATGTTTTTCCAGCTACATTTTCTAATGTATGCTGGGCTTTAGAGAAGGCATTATATTTTATAATTTAATATACAGTACAGTTCCTACAAGCAGGAATAGCAAGTGTCCTCTATTTTCCTTTAACGTTTCCTTGCAGACTGCTTGAGAAGCTACGTGCTCTGGTGGCCATGAATGAGAACCTGAAACAGCAGGAGCAGGAGTTCCGCACACATTGTCGCGTGAGTTACACCAACTCTTAATTTACTGTGTCTGGAATATTCAAACAGGGACTTTACAGCAGTCCTTTAGCACCTGTTTGCTCCATTTACATTTCTGTTAATCTACATTCACTTTCCTTGACATACTGTTTCACAGCTGGAGAAGGTGGAGTGTGCAGTGAGTAGTAGTGGAAGCTCTGTTATTTTATCTGTGTCTCTAGGAGGAGATGACACGACTGCAGCAAAGCATTGAAGACCTAAAGCTGGAGTTTGGTGATGAGGCTGATGATCAGAAGGTCCTACAATCACTCTATTACACAGAATGTAGCACTGTGCACTAACCTAATCAATGTAGATATTTGACCCCAGATTTTTGTATCTCAATATGCTGTATTAATTTACATTTTGAACATTTATTTGTATTAATATTTTAATTCAAATTATGACAATAAGAAATCCAGAATTTTTAGAATATTTAACTTAGAAGTATAACAATCTAATTAGGCAGTGAGTGTAGATATTATAATCTAATTCGTGTGATGCACTATTGTACATTTCCTCCTTCTCTGTCTGTTTAGGAGCGGAGCCGGTTGATAGATCAACAATACAATACTGACCGGGAGAAGCTGCAGAAGATTCGTCTGCTAATGGTAAATAAATAAATAAATAAATAGATAAAATTGTCAGCATAGACAGAAAGTGAATCCCTTGACTTGGTGTGTTTCCATTGTCCTGCAGGCTCGCAGGAACCGTGAGATTGCCATCCTGCAGAGAAAAATTGACGAGGTACCCAGCAGGGCTGAGCTCACACAATACCAGAAACGCTTCATTGAACTATACAGCCAAGGTGCTTGTTCATCCATCCCCCTACATGCTCTTAAAATCATTATTATTTACATGAGTTAGGTTTGATATTTGATAACTGGGCATAATAGCTTGACACTTTTTATATGGGGTTACTGAAACTGAAATCATATATATTTTGTTTCCATTCAGTCTCTGCAACACACAAAGAGACCAAACAGTTCTTCACTCTCTACAATACTCTGGATGACAAGAAAGTGTATTTGGAGAAGGAGGTACTTGATTCTGAAGTTTCATTAAATATTAAATTAAATGATCAGATGTAATATTTATTTTTACATGTCTGATTTCAGGGGAAAGTCTAAGTAGTAATGATCAAGTATTTTAAGTGGGATTTGTTTATTTGTTAATTTCAGCCTTTGATTATCTGTTCTCAGGTGAATTTGCTAAACTCCATCCATGATAACTTTCAGCAGTGAGTATTAAAGAAACCAAGAGGTTACTACTAAACAGCTGTATGAGGGCACTGCCTGCTGCCAGTAGTGTCAAATGTGCCACTCTGGTTATGGTTTGAAGCATGGTTCACACTACATGACATTGTGCATGATCTACCTGTGCATAACTGCAATGCAGCTGTTAAATAAGAATTATTAAAATTTATTGTAGGATTGTGGCTAGTTTTTTTGTATATGCTTTAAGGGCAATGGCGTCATCAGGAGCTAAAGAGCAGTTCCTCAGACAGATGGAGCAGATAGTGGAGGGAATCAAGCAGAATCGAATTAAGGTAAGACATGAATCTAACAAAAGTGGATATAAAAAGGCTTCCAAGTACTGAATATACTCAGTCTACACTGTTATTTTGTATAGATGGAGAAGAAAAAGCAGGAGAATAAAATGAGGAGAGACCAGCTGAATGATGATTATCTAGAACTGTTGGACAAACAGAGGCTATATTTCAAAACTGTTAAAGACTTTAAAGAGGTGAGAATTATGTACTAGTTTGATGGTTATTCTCTACATAAGTACCAAAAACATAACTCTTTGTACTAAATCTACTATCATACAAGAGAGAAAAGGTGCGAATTAAATAAACAAAAAAAATAAGAGATTGATCTGTGTCCCACAGGAGTGCCGCAAGAATGAGATGCTGCTGTCCAAGCTGAGGGCAAAGGGGGCATCCTAATGGTTGTCTAAGGCACACTTTCCAATAATTACTCAACAGGTTCATTGTCCTTTCCAGAATCTTGTATTCCAGCATACAGTAGGACTCCACTACTTGTCCAGTTAGGCCAACAGTAAGCAACTGGCCTGATAACATGTATGGAACTTGTGCTCTGCCTGTATACTGATTTGATATTGTTTATTATGTTCACTTAATGCCTTAATTTTTATAGACACACATGGGAATTTCCCAGCTGATGTGTTGTAGATTTCTAAATGGCAAACATACAACATAAACATGTATATAGTGAATCAGTATTTAAATCAACCACCCTTTTTCATGCTTGCTACCTTGCTTGTGTTATGAGAAATAAATGATCACCTGCACCTTCTGAACTTTTACTATATCCCTAATCTTTAATATCCGAATGACTAACAAAAGAGAACACTGAACAAAAGAGTTTTTAGTTACAAGGAAATGCCATTGTTTTAATAAACCTGTAGAAATGTTCTGTAATGACTTGTAATAAATTCTTATTTTACATTCCTGTATAGTCACGGTTTGGAGCAAACTTCAACCAAATAGGGGTTTGTGAATATTTCCTTAATAAAGCAAGACCAGCAGTACAAAGACAACAGGGGAAACATCATTGATATACAGTTTGAAATATAATAAATTGGTTCCATATGAACATACAACATATTTCCAGACAGCAATATGGAATGAAAAATGTTCATTCTTCTGTAAAATGAGCTTCTCTGAATGCTCACACAAAAGTTTGCCATAATAGCCACATTATGGGGGCTGGACTCTTTCCATGGAGCCTGAACTTTTAAGGAAAGAAAATCACTAAAGTAGAAAAAATTATCCTTGATCACAGCAGGCTCAACGGGAGAACTGTCTTCGGTCTCCGCTGCCCTTACTGACATGCTTGAAGATCTTGGCCTTTTGCACATTTTTGGATTTCTGGTAGCCAAAGCCTCCACCTCCTCCCCTCTTCTGCATCTTCATCCCTTTACTGCTGTGCACATCTGAAAGGATGCTGGTTAAGGAAATCCATGCATAGATTGAATAAAATAAAATATAATTGTGAATTAGTCTTGAAACAAATAAATTAATGTTATTCTAACAATTATTTGGATTTATTATGCATCGGTCAATTACCAAATAAAGCTATCAGCCATTTATGTTCATCTGAAGTTATAAATGAACTTTCCAGCTTATATGAAAGACAAAACTCCAATATATTTTTTCCTCTCAAAAATGCTAAACTACAGTAATTTTATATAAATCTGTAAATCAGTTATCCCTTAATCAGGTTTATTAATTTTTCAGATAAGAAAAATAAAGACAGCTGCTCAGTCTGTATGCAGATCTGCATCCAGATTGAGAGAATTACTGTAAAAATAACTGCCAGTAAAGCTCCACACTGGAGATTAATCTGCAGCTGATGCACAAGAAACATGTGATGTTGCCAACTTTAACTTCAAGTTATCCAACTAATTCAGTCAAAAGTAGATTCTCATTTATGTATAAGAACTTGTGAATGTAACTACGTATTACTCACCTGTGGCCAAAATGCAAACAGCATCCAACCACACTGCAGTTAGAAAATGGTAATATACTCACAGCACCTTTTAATTAAGTGGTAGCTAATCTGCACACAGCTCTTACTATAACTGATTCATGAAGCCACATGGTCACCAAAAATGCAATGCTCAAAAGGATACTCAGGTCAACATAGGGTGGAACTTTAAATCCAAAGGACAGCGCCACTTGTGGAAGGTTCAGTGTCTGTACATTGTAGATCTGTTTGAGGGAGTGAGAATCATATGCTCTCACGTATGACTTGTACGCTTCCTGAGCTGACTTATGCAGGTAGTAATTCTTCTCAATTAGCTTCTCCAACTGAAACACAAAATAAGATCATCATTAATAAAGCTATTCATTCTCAGTTGCTGCAAGCAGTGCTTACAATCTTTTTGGCTGTATCTGAAAACTTGTGGCTTGAGTCTCACCTGTGACTGAATGTCTGAGATCTTGCTCCAGGAAAATTCAAACTCGCTCAGTGGGACCTTAGTGAAAGAAGAGAATGTAGAACAGGGCATAAGAAGGATACAAAGGCATAGTATTATGTAAATTATATAATTATTAAGGAAAAACTGGAAAGAGCTTGTTTCTAAATATATTTCTATAGATAGAAATATAATGGGTGTTCAGTAATTGTTGACAACAGGAAAGTACAGTAGCACCAAAGGTTTCTGTGGTACCTTGGCCTGTTTGAGAAAACGCAAGAAGCCGAGCTCTTCAGGTCTGAGGATGAGTAGTGCATGGCCTCTACCATTAATACCTCTAGCAGTTCTGCCCACACGGTGGATATATTCCTGAAATACAGAGTACAAAATTCAATTCATAAAGAGCTGACAATGTTCTTAGAAAAGAACACTGGTTTCAAAACCCAGAGTTCTTAGTCTACAGAACTTCCAGGCTTATTGCCACAGTACCTTTGGGTCATCGGGTGGGTCATACTGAACAATCCAGTCAACCTCAGGGATGTCGAGACCTCGGGCAGCAACATCAGTACAAAGCAAGATGCCAGAGTCTGCATTACAGAATTGGAAAAATGTGGTGGTTCTCTTGGTCTGCTTCTGCTTGCCCTGAAATGCCAGAAAAGAGTCCATAAATCCCAATCAATCATATAGAGATGTTTAGATACTTAGCAAGCATGACAGAACCATACCATCTAAATACAGTATTGACAGTATACAAAACAATACAAATACAAAATTACTTGTCAAAGCAAAGGCTGGTCATGATGTGCCATTAAAATAGGATAAGGCCTTGGTCAACATGATTAATTTTAGTTAAATAAAGCATCACAGCCAAGCTTGACTCACTCACCAACTTCATTAATGATCTGATTTTTTATAGTCACAGGACAGGACATCTTGTGCAATGTAAAATGTACAATTTTAAAACACTTTTACTGTTTGATACAAAAGGAATATTCACACTATTCTCATTTTCAGGATGTATCTACCAGAAGCAGTTTCTGTCTGCCTAATACAGGGGTGGGGAACTAAGGGCCAGAGGCAAGCACAGTTTACTAATTTCCCTGCTCCAGCATACCAAGTGCACCTGGTAATTAACAATCAGGGGGTGCTGAATCAGGGGGTGCTTGGGTGGCAAAAGCATAAACCTGTGCGGGAATCTGGGCCCCCCCAGGAAATATAATAGAGTTCCTCACCCCAGCCTAATATAATTTACGTTACTCCAATATTGGAAAAAACAGACTATTAATATTATATATGTTGGCTCACTAACACAATGAAACCTATAGGTCCTTATGAAATCCATTTGAATTTTTTCATAAATTCCATTTGCCAAATTTATTTAAGATTTTCCTGTATTTTTTAAATACCACAATATTCTGTATATTGCAAAACAAAATCATACAATATCCCCCATATTGTGCAGTTCTCACAGGACTGTTTAAATATTGTGAAAGAAATTAAAGAAAAAAAAACAAACAAACAAAAAAAAAAACCCTCACATGGATGGCCATCACAGGTAAGTCGATGTAATTGAGAAGCTCATAGTGAAACTTCACAGACATGCAGGAGGAGAAAAACACCATCAGTTTCTTCTTGCGGTTCTTCTTCAGAAAAGTGAAGAGCAGTAGGAAGCGTTTCTCGGATGCACACACCACATAACCCTGAGAGAAAATAAAGAACACAGCTCGTCACACATCCTAAATTAAACTATTTAACCAAAAAACAACAACAAAGTCTGAAAGAACATTCCAGTAAAGCTCTCTTTCTGAAAGTGATATACTTTACCTGTTCCAGTCCATCCACAGTTGCTGTTTCTTTGTTGTCGTCCACTCCCACATATAGTGGCTCCTTTTTCAGAGAGATTCGTGCCAGATCTTCAACCTTCCTGGTCTGTGTAGCTGAGAACAACATGGTCTGCCTCTTCTCTGAAATAGTAAATAAAACATATAAGTTTGGCAAAGAAGAAGAAGGGAAAAAAAAATACTGTATATTATTATATACTATATATATATAATGTGAAGCTGAAGCTCTTACTTGGTAGCAGTTTGATGATCTGTTTAAGTTCTTCTTCAAAACCAACCTCCAGAATCCTGTCTGCTTCATCAATAATCAGACACTGCAGGTTCTTGTACATGAAACCCGGTGTGTTCTATCCAGAAATAATTTTTTTTAATAAAACGTGATTTCAGTATTTCTAAGATGTACATTTACTGGAACTAAATTCATTTTCCCGAAACATTTTAAATAAATACACAAAATTATATGTTTGCTAATTGCTCAGCTCTAGTCCCACCTTAAAATGGTGCCACAGTTGCACTCCAAAAATTGGTCACTAAATCAGTGCCCAATTACTGCCCACAGAAGGTAAATGCAAATTGACATAGATCCTCTGTGCTTGGACACAGGAAAATTTGCATTAAACCATCCAAGCAGTGACAAATACACACTAGGAGGCAGTGAGCACACATGCCCAGAGTGGCACCTAGCCACAGCTCCTGGGGAGCTGGGGAGCCTTTCACTTCAGACATGTCCTGCCAGTTTTGGGAATCGAAACAGGAATCTTCCAGTCACAAGGGTGTCTGGCACTAGGCCATGCCTGCCCAAGGTGGGCAACTGGGGTTCAATTCCCAGTTTTGGGCAACTATGCTGTGCTACAGCCTTGGTCAAGACTCCTAACACTACTCTGGCCATCTCCTTAATATGAGTAACCTTGTAACTAGGGATGTGACGAAGTTCGAATTCGAATTCTATGACATTCGAACTTCGACTATTTTTTAGCAGATTCGAAGATCAAAAAGCGGCAGAATAAACACAGGACGAAACGAAAAGCAGGATCAGTAAACGGAACCGGCTCAGAGAGACAGATAGGCATGGGTAGTGCACTGAGGGCTGCGAGGCAAAGCTAGACATTGAACAGGCTGAAAGACTGGATTAAAGTCTCTCCGGACCAGGTGAATACAATCAGAACTCACATGATCAGTCAGGTAACAAACTGAAGGATTATGGGAATTGGAGTCCAGAGAGACTGAAGGGTGCCTGACACATACAGGTTGATTTCCGGCCTGCAGGTCATCTTTTAGAGACCGCCAATGTTTATCTGTCTTTAATGGTGAATGATATTTACTTTATACTTCGGCTTGACATAAATAAATAATGAAAATGGCTGAATGTGGTAAGAAAACAAGTGTAAAACAAAACAGTAGTAAACACGAACAGTTCTACTCTACTAGTTGATATATGTCTTCTTTGTGTAAAAATTCCCAATTAGTTAATTAGATGAAAATAAATGATTGATCATTTTATGATTCAGTGTCATTTAAACAGCATGATGAATTGTTTACAGTACACCGTGACTCCATGGCTACCTGTGGCTAGTTTATCGGTGTTCTTGGCCCCGTGTTTACCAAAACCGCATTCGACGGATTTGCAGCTAAAAAATTTGAATCTGACGGATGCGGATTTTCCTCAGCTCCGTCACATCCCTACTTGTAACTAAATGCCATAAAGGTACATGTAATGACCTGAAACATTACCAGAGGCACAAATGGCAAAGCAAAATAATTCTTCAAAGTTTATAATCTTGAACATGCTTCACAAACAAGCAGGACTTATTCCAGGTGCCACAATGTTTGGCCTAAGTTTTAGGGACACACTGTATATTCTGGGAAGATAAATTAATCAGGCAGACTGGAAATACTAATGGACTTCAAACTGATTGTTTCCACTTTCTTTACCAAATTACCAAATAGTCATTTGTGTTACACTTGTATTCAACTTACATCATATGCACAAGAATAAACAATAGAGTATTCCCAAAACTCTTTATTCAGTGGAATAAATGAAAACTGCACAGGTACTCAATGGCCAATGAAGTAGGCTGTAGACTGTGGCTTTAGCATTCATTAAATGGGCCACGGCTTGAAGTTTTCTTTTAGAGCTGCCCGTGTGTTTGAACTGTTAGGGCTTCAGCCACATAACTGAGTGCTGTTAAAGCTGCTCTATTACAAGCAAACTAATTGAAATCTCTCCATTTTACACACCACACTGTGGGCTAGAGGCATTTAATGAATTGAATAGTGCCTTCAGAGTTCAAGAACCTGAACAGCTCAAGCTGGTTTAGCTGTAGACCAGCATAGGGTATGTTTATGTTTGAGTCTGACGGTTTAGCTGTAGATCAACCTCACCAAACTTAATTATGGTACATTTACATTTATGGCATTTTGCAGATGCCCTTATCCAGAGCAACTTACAGAAGTTCTTTGCTGTTCACTCAGACAGTAGTTGACCATGACTAGAACAAAAGGCACTATGCTGGGCAGAGCTAGTAAACCAGCTGGCTTTCCAGCATAAAGTATGTTTTCTCCTGGATGACCAGCTCTTCAACCATCAAAGACTGACTAAGCTACTAGCTGAAACCAGCTACAAGCAAACATTGGGTTGAGCAGGTTTTTCAGTTTTGGTCCTCCCTTGACATGTCTTGTATTTACTGAAACAGTGCAAATGGGTGCATACTTGGATTCATGCTGTGTACAATCTGTATCTCGACACAACTATGAAGTAAATTTGTCTTGCGTTATGTAACATGCATTCATGTTCTCTTACCTGCAGGTGGTCAAGCAGTCTCCCAGGTGTGGCCACTAATATATTGACTCCATTACCGAGTTTCTGTGCTTCAGCTGAGCGGTTGCTGCCACCCATAATAAGGCCATATGTGTGCACATGATGTGTCATGAGGTCCTTCAAAACTCCATATGTTTGCATGGCCAGCTCACGTGTCGGAGACAAAATGACCACTCCAGTACCTGCCAAAAAGGAATGTTAGACAAGACAGAGCAGATAATACTTAAGTCCAGGAAATTGATCTAACCTTCAGTCTATTCCACCGAGGACCAGTGTCACATTACCTACTTCAACATCTTACAAACAATAATACCAATAACAAAAACAAATATACCTCATAAAATACTCACCATTTCTTGGCATGAATCTGAGTTTGTAAATAAGCTCTATTGCAGGAATGAGGAAAGCCAGAGTTTTCCCACTGCCTGTTCTAGCCGCTGCTAAAACATCTCTGTAGAAAGAAACAGAAACCTTTTTTTAATCAAAAACCACCATCCTGTTAGACCTACAAAGAAAAGGTGAGACCCTCTGAACAGCATATTAGCAAAGTAAAAGCAGTCTATTAATACTAAAAGAAGTTGAATAAAATAACAGTAGACAATATTTAGAAAGCATAAGCAACAGCAAAGTGGCCTTACCTCCCTTCCAGTAGGGGGCGTATGCTTTTGTGCTGAATCTCAGTCATAGTCTCAAAGCCCATCTCCTTAACACCCTTCAAGGTATTCTCACTCACAAGCTCTGCTAGTGAGGCAAATGAACGATCCTCAAATGCTCCTGAGAAACAGAAGACACATCAAGAAATATCAAAATAAAATACCAGTACATGCAACAAACATGCGATTAGACCAGTGATTCCCAAACTTTGCAGTTCTGTACCCTTCAGAGATTCAGAGCTCTGTCCCTTCAGAGTTTAACCTTCCTTCTAGAAAGCCCGTCTCGCTTCACACACATACTACCATCATGCAGGAGATATTTAGTGCAATCAGACCCTCCTAACACATCAGGTATACAACGGGCTCTTTGTTAAGTTTACCCTAAATGTAAGTTATCAAATACTTTTATGGGTGCTTGTGAATTACAGGTGTGTCTCATCAGTCTGAAAATTGAAAGAAGGAAAAATAACTGGCGTTTTAAATCACTGATGTAACACAGGCTGTGTTTAGTATGAGGGCACACATATATAGTGAGAGTCTGAAGTGAGCAGCAAATCATAAAAATGTTGCAACAGATCATAGTAACAATTATCAGACATTCATTAATGCAGTTACAAAGTTCTCTCAACCAGTCATGAGCACATTTTGCCTAAATTAAAGTGCAGTAGCTGGTACTCCAGTTACTGTATGGTGGAATAAAATTAAACAATATATACACCAAATAAAGGAAGAATCATCAGCATTGTTTCACTACATTCCAACTTACCTGTCAGACCAGATGGAAGAGCTGGTCCATCATCTTCCTCTTCATCACCACCATCTTTCTCATCACCAAATTCATCCTCACATACGTTCTCTTCTGCCTCAATATCTTCCTTGGCTCCTGCCTCAGTGAGCTCAATTGCCTCATCTCCATCTTCCTCGCCATTTTCCTGTTTAGCTTTTTTTACATCTAGGAAAATAGGTTTAAAATGGACAATTGTCAAGACGAACAAGTGAATATCCAACATTTCTGTAATGGTTATATACAAAAGCATTCCCCCCCCCATCATGAATGATGAAGACATGAGTTTTATATGTACAAATGGGTCTTTGAGTGATGAAAGGGGTGAGGAATTGAATGCCAGAGTCCAGCACAGTATGCTGACTACCCTGCAACTAGAACTACAATTTAGTTAAATGAGCTGAGCTTGAGATAGAAAAGCCCAAAACAGGAATTCAGCCCACCACTCCAGCAAAAGAAGGTCTTTGGGCTCCCAAAAGAATCATGATTAAAACAGATGTGTGAGCATGATTTAAAGGCTTACATCAATTTGAACTACATATTCTTTATGCTTATCTGGGAACCAAACTTATACTTTAATGGAATCCTTCACAGAACCAATTGTAGTACCTCTATAAGAGGATACATGATCTCCATAAAGGAAATGGGCACAATTCTAGAAAACAACTATTGACATTTGAATTCAATACCACCACCGTCCTCCCTTCAGAGCTCCCTCAAATGCACCAACCCCAAATTCATGCAGATATGTTGCCATGGTAATGACTGGCTTCCAGACCAAAAGAAAGTTTTGATGTTCTAGTTCTGCTGTTTCTCTGCCTTCTATACTTGTGTGGCCTACTTATGCGGACCATCAGGCCTCATCTGGCAACTCATCCAGAATGCAGCAGCACGGCTTGTCTTCAATGTCCCCAAATTCAGTCATGTAACTCCTCTGCTGCGTTCCCTTCTTTGGCTTCAAAACCTTGATGCTGAACTACAAAGCCAAAAATGACTAGCTTCTACATACATGATGGCAAAGGTCAGAACTCAAGCTGTATTAAGAGCCCTTTGAGGATCAAGTACAGTTTGGCTTGACCCACCATCCCTCAAATTGCAAGGAAAACATGCATCCAGATTCTTTTCTGTCCTGACACCAAAATGGTGGAATGAAATTCCTCTAGGGGTCCGAACACTTGAGTCACTTGCTGTCTTCAAACACAGACTGAGGACTCATTCATTTCAAGTGTATTTAATGCCATAAAGATTTATTCTGGATCTTGTTATTCCCCAATCTGACATTTGTTTTCAGCAACATCTAAACTTGAGGAACCTCTGGATTCTAGCCTTGTCTACTAGCTAAGGATATCTAAGTGAACAACAAAGCACTTTGGTAAGTCACTCTGGAAATGGGCATCTGCTAAATGCCATAAATGTAAATGTGTGTACAAAGTGTTTTCTAATACACACCCCGTCCCTCTTTTTCCACCTGTTCATACAACGGAACACCCCCTGCTGGAATACTCTGGTCGAGACGTGTCTGTATTTCCCTCCCATAAACAGCACCAAGGCTGAATGTAAACACCAGACCTTGTCCAGTGTGCAAATAGACTGAAAAGCTATTGGACAGGAACCATTCACCAAATTTTACAAAAAGTTAAATGAATTGCAAACCTACACAATAAGAGGCACTTTTACAAACTCACCAGTGTTTGGGGGACCTTCTGCTTCTTCCAATTTCCTCTTCTTTTTCTTTCTCTTCTTAGTCTTGTTCTCTGTGACAGTATCCTCCTCTTTACACTCCGGCTTGTCCTGCTGCGGGTCTTGAACAGCAGTCTCACTGGCTGCACCAGCATCACAATCTTCAGAGATTATTTTAGAATTTATCAGACAAAAAGATAAAGTGGATTAAATAAACATGACAGTGATAAAACTAACCTTTATATTTAGTATTAATCTACATTATCATCATGTCTTGCAATCCTTGATCACATCAACCATTCAAACAGCAATTACTCTGATCAACACATGTTTCAGGGTCTGTAGACACATCCACTTACAGGGACTGTACAGAGGATTTGATTGCATTCAGCCACAACAGATCACTGAGATCAGATACTGGAGGTTGACTTTGGATCACATAGGCCACTCTACTTCATCCTAAAGCCCAGGGATAACAGTACCACTGCTCCAGAGAGCCATTCTGGGTTTCTTATATCCCTTTAACTGAAAGCTACATTCCTTCGATTATAGCCGCCTTATGGGGAAGTGTGGCATTGAGGCTGGTAACCAGTAAAGCATGGTGAAGTCTTCCTGCTCTTCACACATGAACAGAAATCTGCTGATTGACTATAACTGACCAGACTGGGCTTCAGCAGTAGTATGTGCTCATGAGCTGCTTTCTTATATGAGTACAGCTCTTACTGACAGTACAGACATCCACCAACCAGCGCATCCAGGTTCCAGAATCTCTCAGCACGAGTTTTCCTCCATGAGGATCACTGACCGATTTAACAGCTGAAAACAACACTTCAGATCAAACTCCGACATTACCATTGTTCTCCTCCTCCTCCTCCTGCTGCTGCTGCTGTCGCAGCTTCCGCTCTCGGTTCTTCTCGTTTCTTTTCTGAATTTTCTTCCGAAGAAGCTTCATCTGAAGATCCGCCATCGCTGCTCACAGACACACACGTGGGCAAAGGGCCCTTCGCAAGCGTGTCTACTTGGTGCCTGACTGCAATTCTATAAGACCCCCGACCCACGCTTTCTCCAGACAGGGGTATCTGAAGTAAAGCCTGAAACTAAAAACACTGTATACTGTCATTTTATATCCCCCTTCTTGTTCTTTTGAATTCAACCAAAACATAGAAAAATGTGTATAAAAATATGTATAAAAAAAATGAAAACAAACACAAATGAGTGATACTACATTATAATTTGAACAAAGAGTGAATGTAGGGTGTAGGGTGACATTTTCTCGAAATGTCCTCTTTAGGATGTAACAAATGAGTCCAGGAGACAAACGGAAAAAATAAATAACTACCCAAATAAAAAACACTCAGAAAATGAAACACATACAAAAATACTATTAAATTTAAATAAAGAAAAACATATGATTGGGCGTGAATCTAATAACACAGGGCCTTTGTAATGTATCAGAGCTTCTTGGTGACTCACAGAAATGCTTTAATGACTCTTAATTTTACATTCACTTCCATTCAAAGTTCAGAGCATTGCTGCCACCTCCTGTAAAGTCTCCGTTTAGGAGATACGTGTTTTTCATTGGACTGCAACGATACGTGGGAAGACGGTGTTATTATATTTTACTGTGTGTGAATCCGAACAGTATTTCATATATAACATCCTCATAAATCACAGCAACTTACACTAAACAAAAACAAACAAACAAACAAACAAAACCCATTTTTTCTTCAAAATAAATAATTTCTCTCAAAAAGCATTTGTACATATTTTCCTCGTTCCCTTTGAAGTCCTCACCGCTAGGTGGCGCACGTGTAAAACTACCGACGCCCGGGAGCTGCTGTGATGCTGCCGCAGGTCGAGACGGACCTGTAGAGCCGCGGTTTCAGGTCAGTGTAGGACAGCCTGTCTGTCTGTCTGTCTGTTAGGAGTGGGATTATAACTGGTTATAGACGCCGTCATGCACATCAGCGTTCAGGGCGGAATGTCGTTACCAGTATAGGAGCGATGCCGCACTTGCTGCGCCAGATTTCACTGTCCGTTTTGTTCCGCAGGACATTATAAACCAACTGCGGCCAGTAAACTTAAGTCACCTTAAAGTTTAACCAGGCAGTCCAGCATGAAGGTAAGTCAGAGTGTAGTTAGACCAGTTTAACCCTCATCCGATTTCCCAGTAAGTGTATTTGGAGGTTTACTCGCTTTTACGCAATTTCATGTGAGAACAGTCCAGTAGCAATGTTACTTGCTTTAGTCCAGTGTTTCTCATCCCTGGTCCTGGAGGCACCCCTACCCTGCATTTTCACTTTAACACCCCTGTCTGAAGTGCTTGTTCATGTGCCGGTGGTTGAATCAGGTGTGATGGGAGCAGGGAAAGCTCTAAAATATACAGGGTAGGGTGCCTCCAGGTCTAGGGTTGAGAAACACGGATCTATACATCACATTTATATGTGTGATATGCAGGGTTAGTTTGTTTCTGGGACTAGGGATGAGAAACATTGCTTTAGTCATTTTCTTTAGGTTGCATAGTTAGATGGTTCTTCACAGACTTTTTAAGTGTATCTGTAACAGCAAAACCCACTGAGATTGTACTGTAGTGTGATGATATTCTCATTGCTGTTATGCCTTTAACAGATCTACAAAGTGTTTTTATGGCTCCACTTCTCATTGAGTTTGTTTTGTCTCATGTTTCAGGATATACAATTCACTGATGTGGCTTAGGGTGCAGGGCACAACTCCATTACTACTGCATATACTGCCAGTCAATGCTGCTGCGTAAGGAAGGTTTTGAAAATCATTTAATTGTGTGAAAGGCTGAACAATCAACCACAACACCACTGTCATGTTCTGCCAGTGCCGAACTGTATCTAAAATGTACCAAGCCATGTCCACCCAGTGCTGAGCCAAATGACCTGGAAATTCATGCTTTCACAAGAAGAGTCTGCGTGAGACCTGTTGTGCAGGAAGAGTGTCCTATGTGCAGTGTTCTTATGAACAAGCACGACGTTAAAAAGCATGTTAAACATACAAAACTGGAGCTTCTTGATGTAGATAAACTCCAAATATCACATCAGGACTGAGTAGAATGGAAGCTTTTGTTTCCATGGTTATAGTGTCCCTCTTCACTTCTAGAATAAAACATGGTCTGAAAATCAGCATGTGTCATGTGAGTCACTAATAAACATGGACTTAGCATAAGTGATACCACCCAAATACCTGCTCTGTGGCTCTCCATTGAAGAACAGGGTGTAAGGTGGATAACAGAATATGCAGGTGAACTACAGTCTGCAATTATAGAACTACAAAGACCTCATTCATAGTAAGTGGAGCTGAAAAAATGGAGTGTAGACACAAGGAGGTGGTAATAATGCTATGGCTAATCAGTGTATGTATATACTTTTATTTATCCTCTTATACAGCAGTCAGCAGAACTGTAGATTACTCTAGATTATCACATACATTCACCACTAAACACACAATGTGTTTCTACACTTTGCAGCTCCAGCAGACCAACTCATGTGTCATAATGGACTTGCATGAAAAGGATCATTTTCATTGTCAAGTAAGAATGAATTTGCAGTTGTTCTCTGTTTTGTAAATTATTGAAATAATTTAAGAACACGTAATTATGTTTTTTCCCTTCACTACTTAAGTAAATGACCTGGATGGACCTGAGAATTACATTGTGGAAGTGAAGAATAAGCCTTTAGGACATTCTAGCATAGAGATGATTGGTTGTAGATTTCTAAAAAAAAAATAATAATAATTACACCCTAAGAAACTATGGGTTTTGCAGTTTCTCAATTCAGATGATAACACACCCCAAGAACAGCTTGTTATTTAGATTAGATTAATTCAGCCAGTTGTAAGAGAGATAAAACAGCAACACATGCAGGGTAGAGCATCTCCGGGACCAGGATTGAAAAAAAAACAGCCCCATGCTGTCAGTGCAATATGCAGAATAAATCATGTCTTTCTGACATTTTCTCAAGGTTCAAAACAATTCATTTGCAGTCCCACCATTTTGTGCTCAAACTGAGCAGAAATGTATGCGCTCTTAAATCGGTTGCTGAAGACGATCAGTTAACTGTCACTGAAGAATGAACAAAAAGGTAAATATAACTGTAGTGAACTAACCAACCTAAATTACACTGTATGGTATATACCAAATTTAACTACTTTACCATGATCTTGATGTTGACCTTGCAGTTAAATTTGTTGACATGGTAGAAGCCATATGATGCATTGTTATGATACTTTGCACTGCCCAAAGTAGTCCAAGGCAGTGGGTGGGGGTCACCTAGTGACTGTCTTGTCAGAGCATTATTGCCTGTATGACAAGTTTTATGAGTCAAATATGAAATATAACAGGGACCTTCTGCAGATATTTCCCCTGCTCCCAGAGCTAGCTGGAAAAGTAAATAGCCAAGTGGCAGAAAAAAAAAACTACCTGTTGAACATGAGTCAGCCCTGTACTCACATAATCGTAATGAAGGACATTGTTAAAAATAAGGTTGGAGAGAATCCAGAGGACATTTGGGGTTCAGCTGTCAATGAACATCCATAGCCACATCCAAAATTGTAAGTTGTTAGCAAAATGAGTAAGATGTCCACCATCAAACTATGAAACTAATAATGCAGCTATATTAATGACTACAATTACTTCAGTATACCTGAGCATTATAGTAAACATGTGGTGGGCCAGTGTCCCCTTATCAATAATGTATGAGTAGTTTGATCAAAGGAGGATGGGTCCCCCTTGTGACCTCCCAAGGTTTCTTCTTCCAGCTTTGAGGGAGCTTTTCTTTGCCACTGTTGCTCTTTGTCTTTATCACTTGTTTAGAGTGTTGTTGCTCACTTATTTTTGTAAAAAGTGATATACAAATAAATGTATATTTGATTTCTTCTTCAAAATCAATTTGATTTTGATTTGATTTGGTGTTCAATATGTGAAAAAACAGAGAAATGTTCAGATACAATTTTGTTTGACCACATCTGAATTACCCCAGTTATTGTTTGCAAACTGTGTCATGTTGACCAGTAGAATGTCACGCTGTTACAGCAATGTCTTCACAGGTGTATGTCTTTCACTACCAGCATATAGTTGCATTGATCATCACCTATACATTTTGAGGTTAAATTCAAAGGTAATTGAATGATAATGGTCTGTCAAAATAACCCATTAGCTTACCAAGTATGTGTAATATGTACCATGGACATTGTCAATCAATCAGTCAAAGTTTTTCAACAAACCATCGTCACAAAGCAGCTTTACATAAATCTGAGTCCAAGCCTCAATTGAGCAGGCCAGCAGGCAATAGAGGCACGGAAAAACTCCCTCAGGCTAGTAGGAAGAAACCTTAAGAGGAACCAAGGCTCCAAAGGGGAACCCATCCTTTTCTGGTCGACACTGGATAGCACAGACAAAGAAGGAAAGGAGTAAAATAATAAAGAACTATAGCTAATAGTGTGAGCAGGCTGTGTATGGGCAAAAATGAGTTATGAGAAAATGTGTTAATATGGCAGTCCATGCAGGTTAAACAGTTGTAAGCTGGCAGTGGAGTCTCTAATGTGGAATGAGTGAGTCGATGCAAAGATCCCAAATAAGGACAGTGTCAGAGGGCAGGGGAGTTAATAGGCCTTCAGTTGAATGTTTGTTTTAGTCTAAAGCTTTAAATATAATATTTGTCCAACACCTAAAATGACTGAACGTTTTATTAGCTTATCACATGCTAAGGAAAGCTAAACACTTGCATTCAGAGCATGCATGGAGTGAAAATGACTGCAGTCAGGTGATCCTGTTTCTGGCTCTCTGGCTCTGCAGATGCAAATTTAGAAATGAAAGGAGGTAACTTGAGTATAGGTTATTAAGGCTATTTATTGGGCTTGGTAAATGAGTAAATGTTTAAATGTTAAATTTCATTAGCCTAGTTGCAGTATTTTAGTGATATCCCCCCCCCCCCCCCCACACACACACACACCCAACAGCCAAACATCCTAACCACGATGAATGCCTGTGTGCCTCTAGTGTCCTCTTTTTTTAAACCGCAATGAAAGAAAAAAAAAAAACCTCTTATTTATCTCAATCAAATGATGTATTGGATCAGAACAGAATCAATGCTCATGAATATGTTGCTTGATTTACTGTGATGTTAGTCACATCACCTCTGATATTAACATACTACCATTATAAATAAAAAAATAACTAAAAAAACAGCACCATCTTGCAGATATTTATCCTGTTTGACTCCCCTGTCTGTCCCTTCCTGTTTTGTTCCCCACGCTAATGTCTTTCCTTGCTCCACATTGTCTTTAGTGCTTACTGTATCTTTTGTAGCCCTGACTGTGTGTTATCATTCCCAGGTGGTTCTAGTCTGTTTCAGTGTATTTAAGGTCTATTGTCTCAGTTTGTCGGTTTTTGTTTCAATTAACGTGCCGTGCATTTGTCTTGTTTTCTTGTGTTTTGGTTTAGTTCTGTTAAATAGATTACCCTGCATTTATGTCCACCGCCTTGCCTTCTCTGCAGCACCCTGTTAAGTAAAATACAGTGTAAAATTATTACATGATTAAAAAATTATATGACTGAAAGAGCCAGAACTGATAACATTGCTGTATTTTCATAGACATCACACTTTTGACATCCTCTGTTGGTCATGCATTTTGGTCACTTGTTTCCAAAATGCATCAGGTTTGTTTAGATGCTCTTTTAAACTTTTTAAATTTTCTAAATTTTGTGGTGACTATGCAGGAAAGATGTTTTTTTGATGACTTCTTCATGAAAGCCATATTTGTGTCACAGCTGAACAATGTACCAGCTCCAAAATTTGCTAAATCTTCCTGAAGGTTTTTTGCAGTCAAGCGGTGATTCTGATTTGCCTTTCTAGCAATCCTAAGCTATGTTTGAAAATGTTCGTAGTCTTCCAGACCTCTACTGTTCCTGTTAACTGCCATTTCTTAATTACATTTCAAAGAAATGGCAGCCTGAAAATGCTTTGCTATCTTCTTATAGCCTTCTCCCGCTTTGTAGGCCTCAATCATTTTCATTTTCAGAGTGCTAAGCTGCTGCTTAGAAGGTTGCTTCCCATGGTTGCTGTTTTGGGGACAAGGAGTCTGGGTATTTGTAAAGCTTTGAAATTTGCATCATTTGGCCTTTCCTAACGATGACTGTGAACAAGACATAACCCTAAAAGGCTAATTAAGATCTGTGACCTCAGTCAAAGTTATCTGAATGCTCAAATCTCCAAGGGTTCCCATACTTTTCAAGGTATTCCTTTCCTTTTTTCACTCTAAAATTTAACAAAACCAAAATAATATGCTGGTGTTGCTTAAAATGTTACATTAAAAAGTCTTAAAAAGTCTATTTTAGGTATGGTCACAAATGTTTTACTGCAGTATGTGCAAGAAAATAAACTATGAATAAAACAGAAAGTTTTCTCTTTCATGCTGGGCTTGTGAATAATTTGACGAGCTGCGGTCTTCTTGGCTGATTACAGCACCATGACTACATATACAGATGCCAAAAAGCTTTGCATGAATAGTTTCGCTTTATTTTAAGCTCTGTAACAAGAACGTTTATTTTTGATACTTTTTTATGAGAACATATTTTTGATAAGGATGATTAGTGATGAATTGGTGAAATATTCATCTGGGAATAACACCGGAGTTTGGTCCACAGCTTACATTTTTTTCAGATTTGTCTGAACTGTAACCAAAATTCCTTTTGGGAGCTGTTGGAAATATATGACTTAGAGCAGCAGTGGTGTGGACAGACTGAATAGACTCATGTGGTACAAGGACAGAAACAATTTGTGCATTCATCACATTTATAGAGATTGCTGTTCACTGTTTGTGTGTCTACAGAGATGCAACAAATTGTGAAAAGCATCAGCCAGGTCTGTAAAGGAAATGAGAATGTGACATATGCAGCCTATATGAACACTCGCAGGTCATTTTCAGAGTTAATTTGTCATTACATTCTGATGAGGTTAGAGTTCACTCACAGCCCTGGAGCTACACATTTCTACACTAACAACGTGGGACTAAACTGAAAGGGAAAAACAAATAGGACCAATACACAGCAACCAGGGCCAGAAGAGCAAAACCAGAATGCAGGATTAGACACAGCAGTGATGCTGGAGTGTTTAAACACTGTGGTCACTCAATGTCCACTGTATTAGACACTCCTTCCTAGTTGTTCCACTTTGTAGATGTAAAGTCAGAGACAGAAGCTTAACTGTTTCTGCACAGTTTGTGTTGGTCATCCTCTAGTTCTTCATCAGAGTTCACAGAGCGCTACCCACAGGACACTGTTGGCTGGATTTTTCTGGTTAGTGAACTATTCACCATCCAGCATTAACACTGCTGTGTCTGGTCCACTTGTTCCAGTGCAACACACAATAACACTCCACCAACAAATCAGTGTCACTGCTATGCTGTGCATGATCCACCACCCAAGTATTACCTGCTCTGTGGTGGTCCTATGGGGTTCTGTCCTTTGAAGATCATGGTGAAAGGAGGCTAACAAAGAATGCAGAAAACAAGTGCACAACAGTCTTTAAATATAGAACTACAAACTGCTCCTGTATGGAGAGTGGAGCTGATAATGGACAATGAGCACAGAAACAAGGAAGTAGTCCTTATGTTGTGACTGGTGTATTATGGGCATAATCTGGTGTGTCTATTAAAATCCCAAGTCTCTTAGTCAGTGCTCCTTCTGTATGAGTGAAGCATGTTTAGTGGATTGATTCAGTGATTAGCTGGTGAAATAAATGTGTCTGCTCTGCCAGTGTCACTGTGGTGTAAATCTGGTCAGAGCTTCAGTGCAGACTCAGGGGGGATGAGCTAAAATCTTGCGATGTTTCTGTTTCAGCCCCTACAGAAACAAAACCCCTGCCAGCTCCTCAGCATGATGCCTGGGGATTACAGCTGTAATTTTCTGCATTTGACCTTGACCAGATTCTCCTTCAAATCCTGAAATCCTAGCTCTGCATGCAGGGAGAGAGTGTGAATATGAATGCGTGTGTGTGTATATGCACGTGTTTGTTTTCATACATGTTTAAAGGAAAATAGGACAATAACTCTAACCTAAAACAACAAAATGTCCCTATATTTATATTGCACTGTTTGCAAACATGTAAAATGTTTTTACACGTTTTGTTGCAAAATGTAAGGTTAGTTTACATTTAAGGTTAATTTTGGGCCAGGCTTGGGAACTTTTCATGTCTAGGCAGGGTTGGGATGTAACAACACAACTATTGTCAGCTTACTGAAATTAAGCACCCATATATAGTTTAACTGAACTTCTGAGAGTTCCCTGGGCAGCAAAGGAGACAAAAAAATGGATCCTGGACCTAATTAAGCCTAACCTTTCACTGGAAGCCAGATAATCAGGCTGAAGCTCTCTTACTTTGGACACATTATGAGAAGAACCAATTCCCTGGAAAAGATCATGCGTAAAAGTTACTTAGGTCTGAGCTTAGCGTTGGTGTTGCATTGGACATACATTTTGTAGTATGATGTCAATGTCATTACTTGAAAAATATAAGTTTATTCTTCACTTTACAGTGAAATATTTACAGTCTTTACAGTCAATACGTTTTTTAAATGTTGTTATATGTTGAATCACTTATAGAAAATGCTTAAAGAATCAATTGGGATCAGTGATCAGTAACTAATGAGTTAAGAACTGCCTTAATTCTGGCAAGCACTTTCAAATCTAAATCTAAATTTGAGCCTTTAAATCACAATGAACCTGGCTGAATATTCCTGACCTTACAAAAAAGAATTTAACTCATATCAGTCTGAAAAATATACAAAGCCATTTCTAAGGATTTACAGATCCAGCTAACTACAATCAAAGCCATACTGTTCACTGTCCAAGTTTGGAGCAGTAGTCTTCAGGAAAAACACTGGGAAAATGGGATCTGTGGCAAAAAAAAGAAAAGAAAATCAAAAAAAAAAAAAAAGCAAATTATTATTTTTTTTATTCTAATTCTCAACGTGCATCTAAAACATAATTAGAATGTGTTATTATCTAATGTTTCAAAAGTGGAGCTTTTGGCTGAAATAATCCCTGTGGTGGTGAAATCCTAACAATGCTTTTCTGAGTAAGATCCTAAAACTGACAGTGAAACAGGTTATATTGCTGTTTCAATGACTCAGTGCCTTGTTACCATTCAGGTCAATGTTCCTCTCTTGGGTTCTCTTGCATCATTAGGTTTTGGTTTAAGATATAAAGTCTTTCAGTGTTTTAAATGTACAAATTAATTCATTGAGACAGGGGACATTTTTCCAGCACTGTATATATAATTGCACATCCCGACTTTGTGTGTAAAACAGAACAAGGATCCTAAATTCTTTCTTCTTAGAGGAGCATCGGTGAATTCAGGCATGTATTAACCCTAACCCAAAA
Source organism: Acestrorhynchus altus (assembly GCA_034509495.1). NCBI lineage: Eukaryota > Metazoa > Chordata > Actinopteri > Characiformes > Acestrorhynchidae > Acestrorhynchus > Acestrorhynchus altus. The sequence goes on from CM067509.1 coordinate 23,901,763, forward strand.
TTTCCCCTTTCAGGATTTCAGGATTTCAGTTTGAATGTGATGCTGGAGGACCTACTTTCTGAATGTCTGTCTGCAAAGGCTGAGATGGATATTTAGGTCCAAAACCCTGTTTTATTCCTTTTGCCTTCAGCTATATCCTCAGTGGGTTTCCATATATTCTGTCTATTTATTTCTATTTTACTGTTGATTGTTTCTTGAGACTACCCAAGGCTATTTCTACCTTTTACTCTCTGTGGTATAGGAATCAACAAACTCCCCATACTAAGAAGCTATTCAATATGCACCTGGGTTCTATTCACGAACAACAGGCTTCAGACAGTCAGGATCCAGAACAGGTTGTCACAGTCAATCACCCTAAAACCAGTGCAACCCAAGACTGTGTCCCGAATTGTACACTATGCAGGACATCACATCAAATAAACAGGTTTGCTGATGACAGTCCATAACAGTCCATCAAAGTTTCCTGCCATCAAGGACATCACTGAATGGTGTACAAGAAAAGCCTACAGCTTCAGGCAGGATCTCTCACACCCTTCATATGCAGTGTTTTCACCCCTCCCATCCTGTTTAGGCTAAGGAGCACCCAAACCAAGTCCTCCAGACTTTAATAATTTGTTCCCACAGATATTAGGAGTGTATTATTTACTATTTACTGTTTCAAGGTTTGATTTTTGTAGCTTTGTGAATGTCTCTTGCCATATTTTGTTGCTCATTTGACACATTGGTGGTGTCAAGGAATGACAACATTGGTGGGCATGTAATATATACGACTGTTTTTCCAATTTATTTTTTTATTTAAAATGAAGGACAGCTCTAGTTACACAGTTTCTGCCTTCTTTTACAGAAACAAATTACTGCAGTACAAAAGGACGGACAAGTTAATCTGGTTGCTGATTGGTTTAGTAAGAGAGTAATCACCTTATCCAATGTATTCTTCATGAATGTGCAGAGAGTGAGAGAAGGAGAATCCCAGAATCCAGCTCAAGGAGCTTCAGCTCATGCCCAGTTCAGCTTCAGAAAATCACAACACCAGTCTAAATCAAACACTTATTACAATCAGAAAACCCCGAACATGCAGACCTTCTAACACATGTAGTAAATCCAGGTACTTGAAGATACATGTATTATTGACACAGTTCAGTTATACTGTTAATCTGAACACATTCAGTTCACATGATCTGATTCTTGGAGCAATGAATTTGTGCACCTGAAAATTATAGATAAATAAGGCATTGTCATTGGCTGCAGTCAAAAGTATTGACAGATACAGTGCATCCATTATTCAGAGTACCTTTCTTTTTGCACATTATTATGTTACAGCCTCATTTCAAATTGAATTCAATTCACCCCCCCCCTTAAACATCTACACCAAATATCCCACAATAACAAAGTTTATATAAAAAATTAAACATAAAATAATACATGTTCATAGGTATTCACAGCCTTTGCTCAATGCTTTGTTGAAGCATCTTTGGCACCAATTACAGCCTCAAGTCATTTTGAGTATGATACCTAGTTTTTGGCATGTTTCCCTCTTCTTTGCAGAACCTCTCAAGCTCCATCAATTAGATGGGAAGAGTCAGTGCACAGCCATTTTAAACATCTACAGAGATGCTCAATCAGGTTCAAGTGTGGGCTCTGGCTAGGCCACTCAGGGACATTCACAGAGTTGTCCAAAAGCCACTCCTCCTGTGTAGGGTCATTGTCCTGTTGGAAGGAAAAGCTTCATCTAGGTCTGAGGTCCAGAATGCTCTAGAGCAGGTTATCTTCAAGGATGTACATTGCTGCAGACATCATTCCCTTGACCCTAAATAGTGTCCCAGTTCCTGCTGCAGAAAAACATCCCCACAGAATGATGCTGCCACCACCATGCTTTACTGGCATTGGATAAGTAATGAGTAGTGCCTGGTTTCCTCCAGACATGATGCTTGACAGAAAAAGTCTAATCTTTTTGTTTCTCATGGTCTTAGATTCCTTGAGGTGCCTTTTGCCAAACTCTGTGTGAGCTATGATGTGCCTTTTGCTGAGGAGTGGCTTCCTTCTGGCCACTCTACCATACAGGTCTCATTGGTGGAGTGCTGTAATGAGAGCAATGTTGGAGCTCTGTCATTGTAACCATTGGGTTTTTGTTCACCTCCCTAACTAAGGCCCTTTCACAATGATCACTCGGTTCGTTCAGGTGGCCAGCTCTAGGAATAGTCCTGGTGGTTCCAAACGTCTTCCATTTATGTACTCATCCCCAGATCTGTGTCTTGATACAGTTATGTCTCTGAGGTCTACAGACAGTTCCTTGGACTTCATGGCTTGGTTTGTGCTCTGACATGCACTCTATTATGGGACCTTATATAAACAGGTGTATGTCCCAAATCATGCCCAATGTACTGAATTTACCACAGATGTTCTCCAGTCAAGCTGTAGAAACAGCTGAAGGATGATCATTGGAAACAAGATGTATCTGAGAGGTCATGGCAAAGGGTGTGAATGCTTACATACATTATATGTTTGTGTTTTATTTTGAATAAATTTGCAAATATTTCAAACTAACTTTTCTCACTTTGTCATCATGGGGAATTGTATGTAGAATGTTGATGAAAATAATGAATCCATTTTGAAAAAGGCTGTAACAACAAAATGTGCAATAAGTGAAGTAGTGAATACTTTCCAGATGCACTGTACCTCATAATCTGACCCACCCCCAGTGATCTGACCTGTAGTACTTTACACTTTAAATGTATGTCTGAATTTAAAATGTTGAGAAAAATCCACTAAAAAACAGAATGAATGATTGATCAAACTATTGGATCTCCACACTAGCATAAGCTACACACACATAACCATTAGGCAAAATGTATGTCATTGACCCTAATAATAACCCATTATTTCCTAACTTTGTGATATCCTTATGTTAAGACAGGATTCACCTACAGTTCATGCACACACATAGAATAGCAATGTTACTATCCTGAGACAAAGCCTGTAAAGCTGGTCTGTCTGTCTGTCTGTCTGTCTGTCTGTCTGTCTCTCTCTCTCTCTCTCTCTCTCTCTCTCTCTCTCTCTCTCTCACACACTCTCTCTCTCTCTCTTCTCTCTCTCTCCCTCTCTCCCTTTCCCCCTTCCTCTCCCTCTCCCTCTCCCCCTCTCTGTATGTATGTGTGTTTGTGTGTGCCAGTTTCTCTTTGGTCTCAGTTTTATGAAATCCAGCATCTTTTTCCACATCAAGGGTTTTGCCTAAAGCCTACAATTTAGATTTTTGGGATTTATCTGTCTACTATCCTCTCTCTCTCTCTTTCCATCCCTGTTTCTCTCTCGCACACTCTCTCTGGAACATAAAGGACTACAGGGCATGCTGGCTCTTCAGCTTGTTTGAACAGAATGGAGCCAACCTGTGAGCTCTTATTTAAACTTGCTTTCATCTAGGCAGTCCAAACCAGTGCCTTGAGTGAAGGGGAGGCTAATCACAGAAACAATTAATGAACCAACCAGTGCTAAAAGGAAATATGTCAATGAGGGGGATAAAACCTGCATTGTCGACAGAAATCTGATCTACATTTGGTTTTTAGTGCACACATTACATTTTATTTTAATGTAAAAAATACATTATGAATATAGTGAACCTTTCTCTTCTTTCTCTTCTCTTATTTCAAGCTGTAGTTTGCCACTTATTACAACACAACAACCCTGACTCTGCCCTTAATCATACTTTAATGACCCATTAATGGCTTTCCTTATGCAAAGAGCAAAGTTAATTAACAGGTACACAGAAGGCAGAGAATAAATAGAAGAGTTAATTATGCTTAATTACATTGCTTGCGACAATTTTAGAATGTTTAACAGAACCGCATCCATTGGTTTCATAAACATGATTAATTAATTTATTTTTTTGTAGTAGTGATGAAAAAGTGAAACTTAAAATGATGAGGATTGTAAATTATAGACTAAAGGAAACTCAAAAGAATCTATAAATACGTATCTGTCTCCTTGCAAGTATTTCTGTCTGTGTGAGATGTTTGTTCTAATTGTAGCCTTCACTGCTATTTTTGACCGATTGTAATAATATAATACAGTGACTGGGCACAACAGAGAGGATTTTCTCTAATAGAGACTTTTGCCTGCTAACCTGAAGCTGTAGTGCTGAACTACAAATAACATAATGTCACAAACCAAAGCCGTCAAATGACCTGACACAATCATTAGAATTCTGCTAGCAACAAAAATGACCACAATATACGCTATAGACAAGCAGTCCTGGTAATTTTCACATCACAGTGTTACAGATAGCCAACCCATATGTTGTTCATATGTGTTTATACAGTATATATGTATAGGTGCCTATGGTCAGTTAAACAAACATCACTCATGTACACAGGGGACATCTGAGGTCTGAGCTTACTTTTCCACTGCACATTCCTAGGTTTATATTCAATGAACTACTGCATGTGATTCACTTCAAATATGTTCATATATACACATGTCCAGAAACAAATATGATGACTATGATGAAAAAAACATCCTGGTCAACTCAACATGGTCAAGCTGTTTAAGATGATTCAACATGATTAGCATCACCATGCTGGTTGGCCAGTATGAGCATGCTGGTTTACCAGCATAACCAACATCACCATGCTGGATGACCACCAAGACTACACTGGTTGACCAGCATGACCAAGCATGTATGTACAACCAGTGTGATCAGCATGACCAAGCATTACCAAAATCAAACGCAGCATTCACTATGCTGGTCATGAGGTTAACAGTATTACTTAGTAGCATATACATATGTATGTAGCATGCCTTAATGACCAGCTTTTCAACCATCAGCCCAGACTAAACCATCTAAAACCAGTTACCAGCAAATGACGGTTTTGCGCTGGATTTATTAGCAGGGTCCAAAACACCTCACAATGTCTAATGTCTATAACATGATTTAAACTATTAGAGGAGACTATGTTTTTTTTTACTTCTTACTTTAAGCCTTTCAGCCTACCCCCCCAACCCCCCCCCCCTTTCTCTCTCTGTCTTTGAAAGGTGTTTTCCCCTGGGCTAAAACTGCACCCCATCCTATGAGCTCAGTCTATCCTCTGGACTCCCTGCTGAGTCTGCCCTTTCATTCATCATTAATGTGCAGAGAGTGAGAGGAGGAGAACCCCAGAATCCAGCTCCAGGAGCTACAGTTCATTCTCAGAGTTCAGCTTCAGAAGCTTTAACAGACCACAGAGCATCACAACAAATCAAATCAAACACTCATTCTGCTCAGCTGCAAATCCTAAAACTTGCAGCTTACAATACATATTCTAGTGAATCCAGCTACTTGAAGGTGCATGTATTACTGACACAGTTCAGTTGAGCACATCAGTTTGCATAATCTTGCAAAATGCATTGTCAATATTCAGCAATGCACTGTCAATGGTGTTTGAGATGCACATGAGCCTAAAAATAATGTAACTAGAGAAGTACCCCCACCCCCCACCCCACCCCGCTGGACTGAGGGGCAGAGGAACAGAGTTCTCTGAAGTGATGAAGCACTTTTGAACATCTTTTGGATCTATAATTGATCATCTGGCATCAGGCACCAGTACCTGACCACTCCAGTATTTTGAGTGAATGCTTCACAGCAGTGCTCCAATATATACAGTGTTCATAGAGGAGTAGGGTCAGTTAATAGTGTCCAGTTAATGTCCATAATGTTAGAAGTAAGTGAAATATGTAGGTGAAACTTCTTCATATGGTTCTTCATATCCCTTATCAGGTTCAAATTACAACCATCCAATAAATGCATGGACTCCTGGTTAGGCACTCATTTAAGTGCAGCAGTGTTTAATAGGCTGTAGCTGTAGATAAAGTCTGTACTTTCTATTGTATGAACATTTCATGAAGTTTGGAGCAATAGAATTAATCCAAAATATGATTACAGCTGTAATATAACTTATTTCCATTTCATTTGAAACTTCTATTCCGCATTATATATTTTGTGATGATATATTTATCTACAGTAATACTTATTTCAACTGAAAATCTCCAAACTATTACATATATTTGTGTATGTGACTGTGTGTGTGTGTGTGTGTGTGTGTACGTGCATGCGTATGTGTACATGCGTGTGCTCACGTGTGTGTGTATGTGTCTGTATATGCAGCTGTCTTTCCATACTCTGCCCGCAGCTTTATTCTACACTGTCAGCTGAGTGTCTGAAGGATACACATGCACATAAACATCAGCTTGAAATACATATATACTAACTGCACAACACAGTGAGGCTTACGTAGGATCCTCTGTCAGAGCAGATGTTCAAAACACTGTGTTAATGCCAATTTCTGGCTGTGACTAAAACTGCATATCAATCAGACTGCATGCTAAAGTGAAACAAATGTTTGCAATCCTGGTGACATCCGTGCTCTATATATTGGAGCCACTGTGTGATATCAATTAGAGCCAATTTCTGCTCCAAAAACACTACCATGGGTCTCAATTCCCCATGTTTTATATCATCATTCACACATGCCTTGTTTACTTCACTTTAATTAATAGGTCCAACTCCAGTCTTGTGGACCTCTTGCCCTGCACATTTTTTATTAGTCCCCACTGGGATACACCTGATCCAGCTCATTAAGCAATTTTTAATCCAGGGACTGTGACGCACATGGCAAAACTTTCAGATTTTGCCTCTTGAGGTAGTGCATTGTGGATGTTCAAGTGCTTTTGGGATCATTATCCTGTAGAAGCCACCCTACAGATAGTTGCTTCCAGAATGTGTTGGAATGGTAATCCATCTCCGTGCTTAACAGTTGGAGAGGTTTTCTTTTCATGAACTTCTACACCCTAGTTTTCTATGATTGTTAGATTTGCGCAGGTGTCACAACACAGTAGAACAGCACACTGCAACTACAGGGTTTGCTTTCTAACAGTCTTTTGCAGTTTTGATTTGCCATTACTGTCTGAAGGTTTTCTTGCTTTTTAAATATCATAGAGATGTTTATTAGTATGTGGCTTCCTAAAAACAGTTAAACAAGAGCTCCAAAAATGCATACATATATGACTAAAATGTACCCTAAGAGTTTTGTACCATGTGCATGATTTTCACCCTATTGTACCCACTATTGTATTGTATATAGATTATAATTCACAACAAACTCCCATCAACCATTGTTGCAGTTTTGTCTAGGTTGCATGAGTAATTTCATATCCAAACTATATTTAGCACACACTGCAATTTCTGAAACAGCATTTTATTTTCAAATATATTATTTCCGGTGTTAAAAAGACTAATAAAAATGATACATGGGTTTCTGAGGGTTAAGTATATAAATGAAAAACAAAACAAACAAAAACAAACAAAAGCATCATTAATATGAAGGGAAAGTGCACAAAAACCCACATTATGGGAGTGTAAGATGAGGATAACTGAGTGACAGAATTGCTGAATGTGCTGAATGTAGAGGCTGGCCAAAAGGCCTGAGGTGAACTTATACTTCACAATTCTTTTACAATTCTTTTCACAATTTATACTTTTTTTTTTTTTTTTTTTTTTTTTTTTACAAATGGCTATTTTTATAATGGATTTTTAACTTTGTGGGGGAAAACAATACAATAACAGAATCTCTTGCTTTTATCTCCATTCCAATTTTCTGCAAGTCCCAAAAGCGTTTGCTGCAGGGTCAGCCGAGGTGCTTTGGTTTGCAGAATTCAGCTAAAATTAGATTAACCTGATCGACATAAAAGTAGTGCTCATACTCATGGCATGAATTATACTTTAATTATGAGTTTAATTATAGCACAACACTCGGCTATGTCCTCCAGAGGATTAATTCTATGATATTCGAGCCAGATAAAAATATAATTACAATCTAAAGCATTATGATTACCCAATCACACAAAACTGTAATAATGCATGATTTCATTTTGGCATAGTGCCCCTGTGACTTGGTGATGGAGGTTAATTCTGGACTCTTTCCCTGCAAGGACTGTGATTGTCATTAAATTTTTTCATTACAGGATAAAGAAATCAAATTATGCTGATTAACTCCTTCCTACATTTGTGTGGAAATCAAATCATGTCAATTAACTTCTTCCTAGATTGGTGACTTGGATCAGTCAAAAGAGGACCAGTCTCGTTTCTCATATTTTTTCTTTCCCACCCTAACCTAACTATCTTCTGCTCTCTGTTTCCTAGGTTCTCTTATCCTCTTCTCTCTTTTTCCTCTCATTTCCTTGAAGGAAAGAAAAGAGAGAGACAGGGACAGTCATGTGAAAAAAGATAAGACATGCAATTAAGACCTTTTGATCAACTATCGCAAAAGAGCTCCCTGCAGATCTCAGGATGACATTTTTTCATTATTTAATACCTTTTTATCATTAGGACTCTCCTCCATCACTTATGAGGCTTCCAACACTAGTGGGGTGAAGACAAGCACATGCCTCCTCTGATATATATGAAGCCAGCCACCACCTCTTTTTGAACCGTCACTATTGCATCATTGCTAGGCAACATGCTTGATAAGAAGCAATGTGTTCCCAGCTCCCATACAAGGGCTAACAGATGCCTGTGCTGGCCAGCATCTCACTGGGTGTGAAATATCTAATTGGTCTGAAATCTTTCTAAACCCCCTCCCAGACTCAGAATAAGAATCTTCTTTCTGAAGACTTTAGAGAGCTCTTTGGATCTTGCCCTGTTGATCCCACTCCCTTCAACAACCAAGAGGAAACCAAAATAAATATCTAAGGTTTGACAGGCACATCCAAAACCCACCCTAACAATGGTCTGATCAGCTGATGTTGTGCAGCTGATTCTAATTTTAGGCATTTTAATTAGTAATACATGTGTGGGTGTCGTAACCTTTCCTTCACAAGAAAAGTGCGTTACATTTTACTCATTCTTTTTAAAATACCTCCAAGATTTTAAAATGAAGGTCAAGCATATATATATTTAAATATGTTTGAGAAGAAAAGGCTCCTCATGGGGTTCCTCAGTTTTCCACATTGCTGTGTTTGCTGATGCAGTTACAAAGCGAAACATAGAGAAAAACTCTTGTTTTTTTCCATCTCTAATATGCAGGGGAGCAACATACATCTGTAAATAGCAGCATACTGCATTAGCTACAGTACATTACAATACATTCGCTCTGGGGAGTTAGGCCACACCATATATAGACTGTCAAGATGAAAGACTGCTCTGAAGCAGTAGTCTGGGGCTCTTTTCTTTCAGATGGAGAGATAATGCATCTGTCAGACATGAAAGAGCTTTGATCAACAGCGGGTGCAGCAAGTCATATTCAAATCCTCCTGATTTCAGTGTCTGACTGGCAGTCTTCCCCATTAATTAACTATGTGTTTCCTACAGGTTGAAAGTGAATTACAAAGTGGAATAGTGCATTATTTCATAGAGTCTTAAGTTTGACCTCCTGCTGTTTTTGACCTACTTAATTTTGACATTATAATTCTTTCTGTCAAAGTCATAATTTGTCATAAACTGTTACAACAGTTGTAATAACTCCCTCTGGTTAATCGTCTAGCAATGGAAACACTCAAACATGCCCTAAAAAGAAAAGGTAAGGGCCAGAAATGGAGTGAAATGCCCTGTTGCTGTCCACTGTTATGCCCTGTTGCTGTCCATATATATATATATATATTCTTGTCGCATACACATCAAACAGAGAAGATGAGGATAATTGGATTACAAATTAGCATAGAACAGCCCAAAATGGCGGGAAAAAGACTGGACATACTTTTTTTATTTATTTATTTATTTTTGAAAAGCCATTAAAGAATGACTGAGGGTTGGGTAAATGTTGGCTCTGGGCTGGGAAAATGATGGAATGATTTGGAATGGACAAGAATGTTGGAGAATTTTCAATTTATTTGTAGGTCAGGAAATACTAAAATACAGGAAAACAAAAATATTAAACTTACAAATTCACTTTGAAAGGGTGAATTATGCATAAGGTTTAGTACCAGTTCATATGTGTCAGTTTTAAAAATGACATACTTTAACTCCAGAAGGTTCTAGACATCTGTTCTTCTTCTGAAATCAAAGGCACTAATTAAGGGGGAATTTGTACAATGTTTGTTTCAATAACTTTCAATAACTAATAAAAATTAGTGAGACACTGCCATCAGACACTGGTGTTGGGTGACTAGTTCATCAACTTCACTAAAGCCAAAATGTGTCACAATGATGGACACAGCATTTTTCTTTGGTACAAGCTGCCTGAGATGCTTTGTTGGCTCTGTGTTTGAGTTTTCCTCCTTGCTGCTTCCATGTTGTGGACTGGATGGGGCTGAGTCAAATGACTACATATGCTTTTTAAGGGGACAGTACTTGAACAAACACAGTGGGGGAAAGTATTAACATAATTAAAAAATAGTCATCATCCTGTGCAAGATTATGTCAAATAGAGGTTCTGAATGTTGGTTTCAATTAATTTTCAATTAATTGCCCAGCCCTAATAGAATTAATTAATTAACAGTGGAACCAAGAAATACACATATTAAGAAATTCCACCGCTTGATAGTTGAATTTATGATTTCTTAGATCATAACAGGGCAATATAATCTTCTCTCCACAATTCACATCTTTGATCTAACTGACTGAAGGAGGAGGCACAAATGTTCTTAACATACTTCATTTTGTAAAATTTCTATATTTTGCTTTATTCACATGTTTTTCACTGGGCAGCAGCAATATATTAGTTTGTCTGCTTAGAGTGTATATAGCCACCACACATAGCCTGTGACACTAAAACTAAAAATGTTTGAAAATATTGTAGACAAGATAATTAAATCAATGTTAGCTTGTTACCATGAATAGCTTCTTGCCATCAGGATCTTTCTTGCTGAATCTATTTGTATGATGGTGTGGTTAATGCACAATACTGCATGCAAATGAGATAAAGTGCAATGGGGACAGAAAACATGACAGTAATTGTTCTTATGAATTAGCAAACATATTACTACTGTGCTATTTTTCGTTTAGAGTGATGCTGTGTTTATGAATTAATTTTAAAGTAGATCACCAAATCAAAATTGATTAGTGAGTCTAGGGTAACATGCAACTGGCCAAGAAAAAGCTGTGCCTCCAAGTGGAAACTCAGCAACAGATGGAACAAGATAACTGATAAACATCACAACAATATGGACTAGAAAAATACCACAGACTTGAATCAACATCTTTGTGAACCAATTTTAACAAACTGTGTACACTATGAGCTTCACCAAGCTGGAATTTATGGCAGGGCTGCCATTTCGAAATAGCTAGTATCCAAGGCTGACGCATAAAGTCACCCAGATCCCCTGAGCAATGAAAAAGTGTAATAAGGTCTGATGAGTCATCTTTCACCCTTTTTGCCTTCACCCAGAAAGGTTTATGTTTGAAGAAAGCCAGAAAATGCCTTGGGAAAGGCTGGGTGTACTTCTACCTAAGAACTTCATATTAAGGGAATACTTAATATGACTTTCCAACCTTGCATTCCACAACTGTAACCAGACTGATCTCAAGAGGAATTCATACGTATCTGACTAAAAGACCATTCAGAATTCATACACTGTATATGTTTTACAGATACAACCCAGGCATGAACCTACTCCTTAACTATGACCTAAAATTAACATAACCCTTACTTTAACCATAACCTTTACCACAACTGAAACCTTAAACATAACTTTATGCTTACCATTAACTTAACCATAATCTAAAATTAACCTAACCCTTACCATAACCCTAACTTTAACCATAACCTAA